>WAAF01004593.1:0-16409 GCA_013400475.1 Tricholaema leucomelas | reverse complement strand
TCACTCTCTCTGCCTACAACTTCCTCCTAACATCCAGCCTAGACCTGCCCTGGCACAACTTCAGACTCTGTCCCCTTGTTCTCTTGCTGGCTGCCTGGCAGCAGAGCCCAACCCCAGCTGGCTACAGCCTCCCTGCAGGGAGCTGCAGACAGCAATGAGCTCTGCCCTGAGCCTCCTCTTCTGCAGGCTGCACACCCCCAGCTCCCTCAGCCTCTCCTCACAGGGCTGTGCTCCAGACCCCTCCCCATATAATCCATTCCCCTCATTCCTAAGTTAGGAGCACCTGGAGCAGGCTGCACAGGATCACATTCATAAAATTATGGAGTGGTCTGCATTGGAAAGGGTCTCAAAGATCATCTAGTTCCAACCCCCCTGCCATGGGCAGGGACACTTTGCACTAGAACAATGAGATATGTTTAACTCTTCACAGGCTCACAGGATGTTAGGGGTTGGAAGGGACCCAAGAAGATCATCAACTCCAACCTCTCTGCTGGAGCAGGACCATACTATCTAACATAGATCACACAGGAACACATCCAGACAGGCCTGGGAAGTCTCCAGAGAAGGAGACTCCAGAACCTCTCTAGGGAGCCTGTGCCAGTGCTTACAGTCAAGAAGTTCCCCCTTGTGTTGAGGCAGAACCTCTTTTGCTGCAGCTTACACCCATTGCTCCTTGTCCTATCCCAGGGAGCAGTGAGTAGAGCCTGTCCCCCCACTCCTGGCCAGCCCTCAGACACTTACATACATTCATGAAAGCCCCTCTAAGTCTTCTCCAGACTAAAAAGCCTCAGGTCCCTTTGAGATTATTGTGACCTCACCAATATTTATGTGACCTCATTCATGTTGATAAAGATGTGCAAAGTGAGTGCCAGGAGGCTGGAGCCAGACTCTGCTGGGTGATGCCCAATGCCAGCACAAGGGGCAATGGGTGGGAGCTGAGGCATAGGAAGTTTCATTTAAACAGGAGGAGGAATTTTCTCCCTCTGAGGGTGACAAAGCACTGGCACAGGCTGCCCAGGGGGGTTGTGGAGTCTCCCTCTCTGGGGATATTTAATCCCCACCTGGATGTGTTCCTGTGTGATCTGCTCTAGGTGCTGCTGCTCTGGCAGGGGAATTGGACTGGCTGAGCTTTGGAGGTCCCTTCCAGCCCCTGCCATTCTGTGATTCTATAAGATTAGAGTCCACCTCCCCTGGACTCTCTCTGAGCTCTCTAGAAAACTTTATTTACAATTAGGGCCTTAGAAAGACAGGGGGGAAAGAAATGAATGAGCTTTTCATGGAGGTCTCAGAGTGATCCTAAGTACAGGAATCATCCTTACTGCTTCTAAGTGTTGTTTTGTTTGCTAGGTGCCAGCACTGTGGGAGGGTTTGTGCCTATAGTGCTGAGTTTCCCTCTTTCTACCTAGTGGTTTAGGAACTGCAGCAGGACCTCTGTGTTGCCACCAAAGCCTTAGGGTTTGCATGTGCAGGGATAGAATAAAATGATCCCAGTGGCAGCAAGTTCTTGGGTGTTTTACAGCAGTAGTATTAGAGTCTTTCATGTCAGAGCATTCCCACAACATCTTGCCTTTTAGATGTGTTTAATGGCTCGTTTGGATATGATGTTGTGGCCTAGAGAGCCAATGGCATCCTGGGCTGGCTCAGGAGCAGTGTGGGCAGCAGGACAAGGGAGGTTCTTCTGCCCTTGTGCTCAGCACTGCTCAGGCCACCCCTGGAGTGCTGTGTCCAGTTCTGGGCTCCTCCATTGCAGAGAGATGCTGAGATGCTGGAAGGTGTTTGAAGAAGGGCAGCAAGGCTGGGGAGGGGCCTGGAGCACAGCCCTGTGAGGAGAGGCTGAGGGAGCTGGAGGTGTGCAGCCTGCAGAAGAGGAGGCTCAGGGCAGAGCTCACTGCTGTCTGCAGCTCCCTGCAGGGAGGCTGTCTGCAGCTCCCTGCAGGGAGGCTGTAGCCAGGTGGAGTTGGGCTCTGCTGCCAGGCAGCCAGCAACAGAAGAAGGGGACACAGTCTCAGGTTGTGCCAGGGCAGGTCTAGGCTGGATGTGAGGAGGAAGTTGTTGGCAGAGAGAGTGATTGGCATTGGAATGGGCTGCCCAGGGAGGTGGTGGAGTGGCTGTGCCTGGAGGTGTTGAAGCCAAGCCTGGCTGGGGCACTTAGTGCCATGGTCTGGTTGGTTGGTCAGGGCTGGGTGCTAGGTTGGGCTGGGTGAGCTTGGAGCTCTCTTCCAGCCAACCTCGTTGATTCTATGGTATGGTTTAGGTTGAACCTTGTAGAGTTGTGAGTTGGACTTGGCAATCCCCAGGGTCTCCTCCTGAATGTTTCTGTGATTTTCTTGATGGATTTCTGTCACTTTCTTGATAGATCTCCTTCCCATTACAGCAAGCAGAACCCAGCTGCCCACAAGGACTTCATGCAGGCACACACAGCCCACTGAAAACAGACATCAAGTTCTCTATGTGAGGAGCAGACAGAAAGTCAGGTCTTAAATCCATTCAACCATCCACATGGGGAGCTTGTGCACCCTGCTTACACATCCACATTTCCCCTTCTCTTCCTCCAGACCTTCTAAATACTGACATCCTTCTAGAGTAGTCTCTGTAAAGGCAAAAGCCCCCCCAGTTCCTCAGCATTAGAAGCCTTTAGAGCAACTCCATGCCTCAGATGTCAGCTTTTATGAGTATGACTACAATTACAACAGTTTAAGCTGTATGAGCTTAGTATAAACTCTCTGAGCTGTCATTCAGTGAACAAATACAATAACTAAGCTTTGCTAGGTACAGTAACATTGATTTTTTTTCCAGGTGCAGTGCTTCTTTGAACAGATTCTGCCACTGAAAATTAATTAAATGCCATTGGTCCTGAGTGGAAAATAAGGAAGCTGAGGGTTGTTCAGCCTGGGAAAGAGGAGGCTCCAAGGAGACCTAATAATGGCCTCTCAGTGCTTGAAAGGGGCCTACAAGAAGGCTGGAGAGGAGCTGGAGTGATAGGATGAGGGACAATGGCTTCAAATTAGAGTTAGAGCAGGTTATGACCTCACCTGGAGTGCTGCATCCAGCTCTGGAGCCCTCAATATAGGAAGGACATGGACCTGATGGAGCAGGTCCAGAGGAGGGTCATGAAAAGTGATCAGGGGGTTGGAGCAGCTCTCCTATGAGGACAGGCTGAGGGAGCTGGGGGTGTTCAGTGTGGAGAAGAGAAGGTTCCAAGGAGACCTCAAAGCAACCTTCCAGCCCCTAAAGGGGGCTACATGAAGGATGGAGAGAGATTGTTTGCAAAGGTCTGCAGTGACAGGATGAGGGCAATGAGAAGAGTGGATTTAGACTGGATGTTAGGAAGACTCCTTACTATGAGGGTGGTGGAACACTGCAACAGGTTGCCCAGAGAGGTGGTTGGTGCCCCACCTCTGGGCATATTCAAAGTGAGGCTCAACAGAGCTTTGGGAAACCTGATCTAGTGGAGGATTGTCCCTGCTGAGTGCAGAGGGAGTTGGACTGGATGACTTTTGGAGGTCACTTCCAACTCAGACCATTCTGTGCTTCGATATCATTTGAAGCAGCGAGTCCTTACCAAGCCACAGCTACCATAAACACCTTCAGGCTAAAGAAGTTAAATTGCAAGGCTCAGTTAAAAACATCCTGAGGTCTAAAAAGAAAAGAAAACCAACAAAGCAATGACTTGGCTTTGAGTTCTTTCAGCACCTCAGAGACTTTAACACACAGCTGCCACGTTCCCCCCCCTGACTCAGTGCAGGCCATGACGTCCGACGCCGCTCACCCCTGCGACGTTGCCATCATCTTGCAACCTTACAGTAAGAATCCACACGTGTTCTCCAGAGGGGAGGCAGAGGAGGTGATTGACACAGTTTCAGCTCACTGATCCATGCAGGGTTACTTTAAAATTAGTACCAAACACATGGAAAGCAAAATAATAGACCTCTCGGCTCCATTTACATATTCATTTTATCCTCCACATCCAATATGCCATCCTGTGGGAGAGATGAGCTAATCCATCTGCTCTTTTTCCCAGCTCTGTCACAGATAATCTTCTGTCAGAGGCATCATTTTAAACCATACAAAGACTCCTCTGCTGACACAGGCTCCTCTCCTTATGACCTCCTCACTTGCAAAGCTGGAACCTGCACTTTGATCCACAACTGCTTAGGGCAGGCATCTTCCCAGGCAGTCACTTATTTGCAGAGCCAAATCCAGGCACAACTCTCTCTGACCAGTGTCCAACAGTTCACAGGCCATTAAGGGATCCATGCATACCAAGGAATTAAAGGAGGGGACATTGGGGGAACTGTCTTTATAACACGATAGGCTGGATGGGTGGGCAGAGGCCAATGGGATGAGACTGAACAAGGCCAAGTGCAGGGTTCTGCACTTTGGTCACAACAACCCCAAGCAGCACCACAGGCTGGGGCCAGAGTGGCTGAGAGAAGCCAGGCAGAGAGGGAGCTGGGGGCGCTGGTAGATAGTAGGTTGAAGATGAAGCAGCAGTGTGCCCAGGTGGGCAGCAGAGCCAATGGCATCCTGGGCTGGCTCAGGAGCAGTGTGGGCAGCAGGACAAGGGAGGTTCTTCTGCCCCTGTGCTCAGCACTGCTCAGGCCACCCCTGGAGTGCTGTGTCCAGTTCTGGGCTCCTCCATTCAAGAGAGAGATGTGGAGGTGCTGGAAGGTGTTTGGAGAAGGGCAGCAAGGCTGGGGAGGGGCCTGGAGCACAGCCCTGTGAGGAGAGGCTGAGGGAGCTGGGGGTGTGCAGCCTGCAGCAGAGGAGGCTCAGGGCAGAGCTCATTGCTGTCTGCAGCTCCCTGCAGGGAGGCTGTAGCCAGCTGGGGTTGAGCTCTGCTGCCAGGCAGCCAGCAACAGAAGAAGGGGACACAGCCTCAAGCTGTGCCAGGGCAGGTCTGGGCTGGATGTTAGGAGGAAGTTGTTGGCAGAGAGAGTGATTGGCATTGGAATGGGCTGCCCAGGGAGGTGGTGGAGTGGCCGTGGCTGGAGGTGTTGAAGCCAAGCCTGGCTGGGGCACTTAGTGCCATGGTCTGGTTGATTGGCCAGGGCTGGGTGCTAGGCTGGACTGGCTGAGCTTGGAGCTCTCTTCCAACCTGGCTGATTCTATGGATGCTCCTCAGCCTTCTCCCTATCCAGACAGCCAGCAATTTTATGTAAGATCTTTGAGTGGGAATACTTTACCAACCCTCTTTTCCTGCACCTTCAGTATTAGGCCCAATGCTTTCTCACTGCCCTGACCAAAATGCCACTGAGGTAATGGCTCTTCTGCCCAAACAAAGGCTTCCAGACCGGGAGCCTTTTATTGCAAACGTTCAGGTCCTACCAGCGAGACCATCACAGAAACACTTAAGGGCAATAAAATCCGAAGTGTTTCATTTCCCCTTTGCTTTCAGATAACTGTAAACAATGTTAAACAGGAGGATTTTCCCTTTTTCAGGGCAAGAGTTTGCTTTGAACGCTGAGATCTGCTCTGGAGCAGGCTCTTTAAAGAGCTGCTCTGAGCAGGCATATTACAGAGCAGGGCACTCACTTCAGGGAAAAGGTTAAAACAGAATTCGACATCTGTGATTCTGTAAAGTAACCCCAATAAGCAGCAAACTCTTCTCACACCTTGATGCTGAATGTGGCTTATGCAACCCATACCCCACTGCTGCTAAGTCAAAGACCACTAATGCTAAGTTGAGGTGACGAAGCCACACGGGCTCACAGGGTGTCAGGGGTTGGAAAGGACCCAAAGAGACCATCCAGTCCAACTCCCCCTGCCAGAGCAGGACCAGAGAATCTGCTTCAACATTTGTGATTCTGTAAAACAACCCCAATAAGCAGCAAACTCTTCTCACACCTTGATGCTGAATGTGGCTTATGCAACCCATACCCCACTGCTGCTAAGTCAAAGACCACTAATGCTAAGTTGTCATGACAAAGCCACACAGGCTCACAGGGTGTCAGGGGTTGGAAAGGACCCAAAGAGACCATCCAGTCCAACTTTCCCTGCCAGAGCAGGATCTTACAATCTAGCTCAGGTCACGGAGGGATACATCCAGACAGGCCTTGAAAGTCTCCAGAGAAGGAGACTCCACAACCTCACTGGGCAGCCTGTGCCAGGGCTCTGTCACCCTTACAGGCAAGAAGCTCTTCCTCATGTAGAGGTGAAACTTCCTCTGCTGTAGTTTCCATCCATTACACCTTGTGCTATCCCAGGGCACAACTGAGCAGAGTCTGTCCCCTCTCTCTTCACCCCCAGCCCTCAGGTATTTATAAACATCAATCTCTTCACCAGACCAAACAGCCTCAGGTCCCTCAGCCTCTCCTCACAGGGCAGTGCTGCAGTCCCTTCATCATCTTTGTAGCCCTCCCTTGGACTCTCTCCAGTAGATCCCTGTCCCTCCTGAACTGGGGAGCCCAGCACTGGATGCAATATTGACAGTGCTCTGCGACCCTTACAGTAAACAAGTTCCCCTTTGTGTTGAGATGGAACCTCCTCTGCTGCAGCTTATATCCTCTGCACGTTTGTTTTGCCTGTTGAACTGCCTTGGGTACCCCTAAACCACCAAATAAGCTTTTTGTCAGGCTTTTAGAAATGGAATTTGCATTTCAATCAGCACAGTAATACTTTGGCCACAACAATCCCAAGCAGCACTACAGGCTGGGGACAGAGTGGCTGAGAGCAGCCAGGCAGACAGGGAGCTGGGGGTGCTGGTAGATAGTAGGCTGAAGATGGAAGCAGCAGTGTGCCCAGGTGGGCAGCAGAGCCTATGGCATCCTGAGCTGGCTCAGGAGCAGTGTGGCCAGCAGGACAAGGGAGGTTCTTCTGCCCACCCCTGTGCTCAGCACTGCTCAGGCCACCCCTGGAGTGCTGTGTCCAGTTCTGGGCTCCTCCATTCAAGAGAGAGATGTGGAGGTGCTGGAAGGTGTTTGAAGAAGGGCAGCAAGGCTGGGGAGGGGCCTGGAGCACAGCCCTGTGAGGAGAGGCTGAGGGAGCTGGGGGTGTGCAGCCTGCAGCAGAGGAGGCTCAGGGCAGAGCTCATTGCTGTCTGCAGCTCCCTGCAGGGAGGCTGTAGCCAGCTGGGGTTGGGCTCTGCTGCCAGGCAGCCAGCAGCAGAACAAGGGGACACAGCCTCAAGCTGTGCCAGGGCAGGTCTAGGCTGGATGTTAGGAGGAAGTTGCTGGCAGAGAGAGTGATTGGCATTGGAATGGGCTGCCCAGGGAGGTGGTGGAGTGGCCGTGGCTGGAGGTGTTGAAGCCAAGCCTGGCTGGGGCACTTAGTGCCATGGTCTGGTTGGTTGGCCAGGGCTGGGTGCTAGGTTGGACTGGATGTGCTTGGAGCTCTCTTCCAACCTGCTTGGTTCTATGATTTATTCACCCAGATTTGCAATAACAAAGTCTGCAACCCTACAAACGGTAAAGGGAGGAAAATGGAGCTGTTGCAGCTGAGACCAATTGCCCTCATCCTTCACTGCCCTTCCTCCACACTTAGCAAAGTGTGACCCATCAAACAGGTGTGACCCATGCTGACAGGTGCTGCTCATACTCATTCCCAGCCCCAATCAAAGGCAGGTGCTTGCTTTATTCCTTTGCAGCTCGCTCTAAACGAAGGCTCCTCTGCAAATCCAGAAGGCAAAAGGAAGAAAGCAAAGCTGGAAAGCAACAGCTCTGTGTTTGCTCAGTAAGAACCCAGCTGCTCCAGAGAAGCAAGCAACCATTAAAAGTGAAGCAAACAAATTAAAAGCAAGGTTCAGTACCCAAAACCTAGGCAGGATGGTAAGAACTGTATTGTTTCACAAACAGACCTACAGCTCTCAGGTTTCTACCCTCGGTTACGCAGCCTCACCGTGCTTAACAATACAATGTAGCCAGCCTGTGGTTCTTAAATAACTGCTTTTATATGGGCAGTCACTGGCTGGAGAGCAGCCCTGAGGAGACCGACTTGGTGGTGCTGCTGGAGGAGAAGCTCAACAGGAGCCAGCAGTGTGCACTTGCAGCCCAGAAAGCCAAGCAGAGCCTAGGCTGCAGCAGCAGAAGTGTGGCCAGCAGGGCCACGGAGGTGATTCTCCTCCTCTGCTGTGCTCTGCTGAGACCCCACCTGGAGTGCTGCATCCAGCTCTGGAGCCCCTGGGACAAGAGGGATGTGGAGATGCTGGAGAGTGTCCAGAGCAGGGCCAGGAGGATGCTGAGAGGGCTGCAGCAGCTCTGCTGTGAGCACAGACTGAAAGAGTTGGGGCTGTGCANCAGGACTGGGGGGAATGGAGCAAAGCTGGAGGTGGGGAGAGTCAGGCTGGAGGTGAGGAGGAAGTTGTTGAGCATGAGAGTGGTGAGAGGCTGGAATGGGTTGCCCAGGGAGGTGGTTGAGGCCCCATGGCTGGAGGTGTTTAAGGCCAGGCTGGCTGAGGCTGTGGGCAGCCTGCTCTAGGGTGGGGTGTTCCTGGACATGGCAGGGGGGTTGGAACTGGATGATCCTTGTGGTCCCTTCCAGCCCTGATTCTATGATTCTTGTATCAGTGCAACGTGAAAGCAGAGCAGGCAGTTTAATTCACCTGCCTCATGAAAACTCTCTGATGCATTCTGTGTTTTTAAGTGCTTTTAAAATGCACCATCTGCAAAGCATTTAAGCTTCTTTATAGCTTTTTTTCCCCCCTACAACCTCAAAACATGAAGCAAGCATCCGAGAAACTGATTTGATAAAAAAAGTAAACCTCCCACATGACCTTCTTGTGCTGTTGTTGTTTGGGTTTATTGTTCTCTGCTTATAGAATCAACCAGGTTGGAAAAGACCTCCAAGCTCATCCAGTCCAACCTAGCACCCAGCCCTTTCCAGCCAAATAAACCATAGAACCATATGAATCATAAAATCAAGCAGATTGGAAGAGAGCTCTAAGCTCATCCAGTCCAACCCAACACCCAGCCCTATCCAGCCAACTAGACCATAGAATCAAGCAGGTTGGAAGAGACCTCTAAGCTCATCCAGTCCAACCTAGCACCCAGCCCTATCCAGCCAACTCGACCATGGCACTAAGTGCCTCATCCAGCTTTGGTTTGGGGGATTTTTGTTTGTTTTTCAGAAGCAAAAACGTTGAAATCTAAATATCTGTAAGAATATCTGAGGTTTAAAAGGCTTTGCCTTTCATACAGATCATCTGTAGCTCCTTTCAGCTTATTTTATTAACACTTCCTAAGTTCTTAGGATATTAAATACCACTTTCTTTATTAAAAAAAAAAAATAGATATTACACGGATTAAAAACAGTGCAGAAAGAGCAAAACTATGTGAAAGGCACAGAATAGGAGAAGAAGTCGACGGCTACAAATGTCAAGAGCGAATAACTGGAAACATATGTTACAGCTTGAGATTTTTAAGGATGATGAAAGTGTCACATTAGTAGGACGCAGCATGTCATAAAGAACTCCCACAATGTAGCAGTTGCTCCCAAGTTGGACCCATCCGGCCGGTCTATCTTTTCACAGAACACTCTAGCTGGCGATTTAGTCAAAACACAGCTGCAGCCCTAATTTAAAGGTCATAAAAGCCAAAACAGAATAACAACGACAAAAAAAAAAAACCCAAAGCACCACTACTAAACACCACCACCAAACACCACCACCACCAGAAGACGACGGCTTTAAATCGCGGAGTTAAAGCCATGTCGATGCACTACAGCCTTTCCAGCAAGTCTGTATTTTCATACTCAGCAGACTTTATTTAGGGGGGGTGGGGGGGGGTGGAGAGAGAGGTGATGGAGCGGGAGAAGCAGCGCAGCAGTGCAAGCGCAAGTCAGCCCTCCCCGCACTCACCCAGGCTAATGTAAACTAGGAGTCTTTAAATGCTGTCCCTTGGGGGAGGGGATGGCGACTCCCTCCCCCCCCCACCCCTCACGCCTTTATCCGAGCGTGGGTGAGCTCTGCCCGGCCGAGGGAAGAGAGTTGCCCTTCCCCCTTCGCCCGCCGAGGCGGTTCCGCGGGGGCGGGAAGATAGAGGGGGAGGGGGGAGTGGGAACCCCGGCGCTCCCGAGGGCGCGGACCGACCCACTGACCCCGGCGCTTGCGGAGCCCCTCCAGCACGCCTCACCTCCGCGCTTCCCGCAGGGACACAGGGCCCCACGTTAGCTTAAACTTTTGATTTCGCCGCATCTGCCGGCCGCAGCCGGCCGCGCATCCTCCCGCTGCTGGGGAGCGGGGGCGGCTCTATCGCCTCACCGCGGCCGCTGGCCGGGAGCATCCCGGGCTCAGCCTTCTCCTCATCCCTCCCCCGCACCTGGCTTTAAGGACCGCTGGAGATCGCCAGCCGCCCCCGCTCTTAAGCCCGGGGACGGAGCAGAGAAAACGACCCCGGGGCCCCTCGACCCCCGGCGCCGCTGCCTCGCTCCAGCGGCGCGGCTCCGAAGGTCTCCCTTCCCCCTTCCCACCCTTCAGCCAAAACGTGGGGGGGAGCCGGCGGTGCCGGGAGGCGGGACCCCGGTGCGGGGGAAACCGCGGAGGTAACCGCACCTGAGGGGATGGGGTGGGGGGGAGGATGGGGATGGGAGAGGGGCACGGTGCGGTACCGGTAGCGCTCCTTACCTTTCATCCAGTCGACGACTTGGCTCGGCGACCACTTACTGACGGGCTCCATGATGAGGGCCATGGGGGGCTCTGGGGCGCGGGGCTCGGGCGGCCGCCGACTCTCTAGGCGAAGAACGGGGTTGTGCGGAGCGGAGCGGCGGGACCGCACTGCCCGGAGCCCAGCGGCGGTGGGAGGAAAAGAGCCGCTAAATCCCCGCTTGCCTCCGCTCGCTCGCTCGCCGCCTCCGTGCTTCTCTGGGGATCTCAGTTCATGTTGCCGGCTCGGAGGGGAGGGGGAGAAGGAGGAGGGAGATAGAGGAGGAGGGAGAGGGAGGAGGCGGCGGCACGCTCCGACGCCTCCCGCCCCCGCAGACCCACGGGCGGTGGCGGCGGCTGCCGGCCCCGCCGAGAGGTCAGTCCCTGAGGCGGCGGAGCGGCGAGCGGGAGGCTGGCTGGGCTGCAGCCGGCTCTGCCCGCCCGCTCCCGCGGCTCTCCGTGCCTGCCGCGCCGGTGTCTTTTTCTCCTGGCGGAAATGACGAGGCGGCTCCTGCCACCCGAAAATATCTCCAAGTGAAATGGGAAGCGACACCCGACTGCCGCCCGGGGCGGGGGAACGGAGGGGGGAGGCGGGATGACTCGCAAGGTGCTGGCGGCGGGGGCGGGGAGGGGGAGCGGGCCTGGGGCGGCAGCAGCAGCAGCAGCAATAGCAGCAATGAGGAGCACCTGCTCCCGCCGAGCCCGGGGCAGCGACAGGGCAGAGGGAGGGGTGCGGGGGAGCTCAGCCAGCTGCACCGAGCGGTCTGCTGGGGTGGGGGGGGGGGGGTTGGGTTGGGTTTTTTTGCCCCTGAAAAAAAGCATCGCTGCGTGGGCGGCAAAGGTGATTTATACTTGAAGAAGGCGGCCGCGATGGACGGTGCCGCCGAACGCCGGGAGGGAGCCGATGCTGGCGGGCAGCAGAGGGCTGGGTTTGGCTGGGCTGGCGGCCCGGAGAGGAGACGAGCTGCACCTTATTATTTAGCTTGCCTCGCCCCGAGGGTGAGTAATGGGACAAACTGCAACGAGGTCAGCCAGCAGAATCGGGCTAGGAATTAGGCACCCTCAGCAGAGAGGGCACCGCAGGAGCAACCCTGCCTGTGCCGTCTGCTGAGTGCACCTTGGTATGATGGCTGCAAGTGCAAAGATGCACCGTCCCGGCAGCAGACCATCATTGCTGCAGCCGTTGTCTGCTTGTTTTGCCTCCTCCAGGCTGCACTGTCCTGGAGGCTGCCCCGAGGGGGCAGTTCCCACAGATCCGGTGCCACAATGTCTGTAGGATGCCCTCCTAAAGAACAGAGCGATTCCTCCTAGGATGGCCGTGGGTGTTTTTCAGGCACCCTTCCTGCGAGCCTCTGCTCTGAGGAGGTGGTACCCACCTCGGAGCTCCGGGCGGAGGATAAATACCGCCGAAGGGTGTTTTCCTGCTAGTGACTTGGCCAGTGCACAGCTTTGCCTGCGCTTGCATCTGCCCTGCTTCCCCTGCCAAGGCTGAGGCGACGGCCATCGAGATGTTCCCTCTGATGGTGTCGGCTGCTGAACGCCAGCTGCTGAGGCTGACATTTAATATCTGCATGTGTAAGGGGGGGAGAGGGGAAAAAAAAAAGAAGAGAGGATTTCCTCAACTCTGAAGTGGCAGCAGCAAAGGAATCCCTTCGCATGACATGGACAGCCACAAAAGCTCTCCCATTTCCCTACGCGGGGCTCAAGCAGTAGCAATGAGGGCGAGTAAGGCACTCACGGGATTGGTAACATCCACACTTGGAGAGCCAGGAAGAGTCTCCCTAGCAGCATTAGTTAAACTTAACCCTCACTTTACAGGTTGTATTTCTCCTTGAGAAGAAACTTCTTCTTTTACTGAAAATTGGAGCTCTAGACCTGTCTCCTGTGTCACATTCCTGCCTGCACACCGGAGGCACTCTGCATCTGAAGAGGTTGTGTTACCTAAAACCACTGAAACAATAAACCTCACTTAAAAATTAAGGCTGGCTTTTCTTTCCTTATGAAAGGCTTGCAAAGTATGCAGGCTCCTTACATCCTGGGTTATTGCTGGAAGAGTGTGTCATCAGTTTAATTAGAAATCAGTGGCTTGAAAGCTTTAGAAGTACCCAAGATTAGACTGAAACCTGGTGTGTGGTTTATAGCACCACTGTGTTGTTCTCGTTGTGCTGCAAAGTTCTTCATGGGTGAGGAAAGGACAAGTGAGTTCTCAGAACATACATAGGAAAGCCTATTGTTCCTGATTATAGAGTCACTGAATGGCCCAGGTCTGGAAGGGACCTCCAAAGGTCACCCAGTCCAACTCCCTCTGCACTCAGCAGCGACAATCCTCCACTAGATCAGGTTGCCCAAAGCTCTGTTGAGCCTCACTTTGAATATGCCCAGGGATAGGGCACCAACCACCTCTCTGGGCAACCTGTTGAAGTGTTCCACCACCCTCATAGTAAAGAGTCTGTTCCTAGCATCCAGTCTAAATTTGCTCTTCTCATTGCCCTCATCCTGTCAATGCAGACCTTTGCAAACAATCTCTCTCCATCCTTCATGTAGCCCCCTTTAGGGGCTGGAAGGTTGCTTTGAGGTCTCCTTGGAACCTTCTCTTCTCCACACTGAACACCCCCAGCTCCCTCAGCCTGCCCTCATAGCAGAGCTGCTCCAACCCCCTGATCACTTTTCATGACCCTCCTTTGAACCTGCTCCATCAGATCCATGTCCTTCCTATATTGAGGGCTCCAGAGCTGGATGCAACACTCCAGGTAAGGACTCACCCTAGCAGAGCAATGTGACAGAATTCCCTCTCTGGATCTGCTGGCCATGCTGCTTTGGATGCAGCCCAGGATGTGATTTGCCTTCTGGGCTGCAAGCTCCCACCACCTGCTCATGTCCAGCTTCTCATCCATCAGCACCCCCAAGTCTTGCCTTGGGATCGGTACAGCTCACCAGGGTAACCTGCAGATAGAAGAAGTGTTTGAGTGAAGCATGTGTGACCCAGTACTGTCCCAGTGGTTGGGATCTGTTACTTTTAAAACTCCTTTATAGTGGTTCCAGCAAATTATGGAGTGGTCAAAGGGCACTTACTTAGTCCCCCACTTCAGCAAACGGATGATGTATTGAGCATGAGATCTAAATACCCAATAGCCAATCTCAAATCCTGGGCTAAATCCCACTCTTTATTCATTTCTTGTCTCATTCTCACTGAAGGGCTTTGGCTTGGCTGTCATGGGGAGGATTTGGCTTATTATGAGTAATGATAAAATTATCCAGCCATGGTATTTAACTTTATGACCTATTACAGCCATGAATTCTAAAGCCAGGGTGTGTTTTGTTTGGCTTTGGTTTGGGGGAGGATGGTGGTGGTGGCGTTTGCTTGGGCTTTTGGGTTGGTTGGGGTTTTGTTTTGGTTTTAGCTTGCTCAGAATTTATTGCTGCCTGTTCCTATTATTGTTCTCTCTTCCTAGGCTAAAAAGTTACAAAGGAGGGCTGAACAATCTAGAATAGAATAGAATGGAATAGAATGGAATGGAATCAAATAGAACAGAATAGAATCAAACAGGTTGGAAGAGACCTCCAAGCTCATCCAGTCCAACCTAGCACCCAGCCCAGGCCAAGCACCCAGACCATGGCACTAAGTGCCCCAGCCAGGCTTGGCTTCAACATCTCCAGGCACAGCCACTCCACCACCTCCCTGGGCAGCCCATTCCAATGCCAATCACTCTCTCTGACAACAACTTCCTCCTAACATCCAGCCTAGACCTGCCCTGGCACAACTTGAGACTGTGTCCCCTTCTTCTGTTGCTGCTTGCCTGGCAGCAGAGCCCAGCCACACCTGGCTACAGCCTCCTTGCAGGGAGCTGCAGACAGCAATGAGCTCTGCCCTGAGCTTCCTCTTCTCCAGGCTTTATTCCTGCTGACCTCCTTAAAGAGCCACAAGGATGCTCAGAGGGTTGCACCACCTCTCCAATGAGGACAGACTGAAAGAGTTGGGGCTGTGCAGGCTGCAGAAGAGGAGGCTCCCAGGGGACCTTCTTGTGGCCTTCCAGGATCTGAAGGGGGCTACAAAAAAGCTGGGAAGGGACTTTTTAGGATATCAGGGAGTGCCAGGAATGGAGGGAATGGAGCAAAGCTGGAGGTGGGGAGAGTCAGGCTGGAGGTGAGGACGAAGTTGTTGAGCATGAGAGTGGTGAGAGGCTGGAATGGGTTGCCCGGGGAGGTGGTTGAGGCCCCATGGCTGGAGGTGTTTCAGGCCAGGCTGGCTGGGGCTGTGTGCAGCCTGCTCTAGGGTAGGGTGTCCCTGGGCATGGCAGGGGGGTTGGAACTGGCTGCTCCTTGTCTTCCGTTTGGTTCCTTCCAACCATGACTGATCCTGAGATTCTAAATAAAAATGTCTCAGCCCAAATGCTTTAACCCAAACTCTTTGGGGCTGGGTTTGTCTTTCAGTCTAGTGGCCCTCTCGTGTGGCTGTCACACCTGCATGAGTCAGGCCTTTCATATATGGGATGTGCTTCTGCAGAGATGCTAAACTGCAGAGTTATGTCTTAACTCATCTTTTGTAATTAGTCTGGTCCATACAATGCATTAAAAATTAATGTGGTTAAAGAGAAAGGAAAGAAAGAAAAGCTAAATATACATGTCCTTGGTAGGCAAGTCTCAATTTCTCAGGTTATAAAAGTAATTACACTGTAAAATTCAATATTGAAAGAAAGAATAAAAGGATCAGGAGTGAGTTTACAACTGGAATGCAAGCCTGGACCCAGCACTGCAGACTATATAACTGCCTAAGCATCCATTCTCCCAGCATCCATGCATCCAGCAGGTAAGTTTGGGCACAGCTACCTCCTGCAAGCTCACAGAAGAATCATAGAATCATAGAATCAAGCAGGCTGGAAGAGACCTCCAAGCTCATCCAGCCCAACCTAGCACCCAGCCCTGCCCAACCAACCAGACCATGGCACTAAGTGCCCCAGCCAGGCTTGGCTTCAACACCTCCAGCCACGGCCACTCCACCACCTCCCTGGGCAGCCCATTCCAATGCCAATCACTCTCTCTGACAACAACTTCCTCCTAGCAGCCAGCCTAGACCTGCCCTGGCACAGCTNCCAGCCCAACCTAGCACCCAGCCCTGGCCAGTCAACCAGACCATGGCACTAAGTGCCCCAGCCAGGCTTGGCTTCAACACCTCCAGCCACGGCCACTCCACCACCTCCCTGGGCAGCCCATTCCAATGCCAATCACTCTCTCTGCCAACAACTTCCTCCTAGCAGCCAGCCTAGACCTCTCCTGGCACAGCTTGAGACTGTGTCCCCTTGTTCTGTTGCTGGCTGCCTGGCAGCAGAGCCCAACCCTACCTGGCTACAGCCTCCCTTCAAGTAGTTGTAGACAGCAATGAGCTCTGCCTTGAGCCTCCTCTTCTGCAGGCTGCCCACTCCCAGCTCCCTCAGCCTCTCCTCACAGGGTTTGTGTTCCAGGCCTTTCACCAGCTTTGTTGCCCTTCTCTGGACACCTTCCAGCCCCTCAACCAGGTGCTGGAGGTCCACTGTACCCTGCCAAAAGTAAAACCCTTTAGAGTTGGGCTGGCAATTGTAGCTGCTACAACAATACAAATGGCAAATAACAGCACAGAAATAATTTGACTGTGCCTGAATATGCACTTTTGGTTCCTTATTTAGTCAACAGGACAACTCCTGAAGTAGAGCACTGCTAAGCCTGAATAAGAACTGACTGGAAGGATGGGCCCAGAGAGTGGTGGTGAATGGTGCCACATCCAGTTGGCAGCTGCCACCAGTGGTGTGCCTCAGGGAGCCGTGCTGGACATGGGCACAGTCCTGTTCAATATCTTTAT
>WAAF01004583.1:2349-13142 GCA_013400475.1 Tricholaema leucomelas | reverse complement strand
GTTGTACACAGCAATGAGGTCACCCCTGAACTTCCTCTAGGCTAAACACCCCCAGCTCCTTCAGTCTCTCCTCATAGGGATGTGATCCCCTTGTTCTGTTGCTGGTTGCCTGGGAGAAGAGGCTAAGCACTCCTGTGTCTGCATTCTGAGGCATCTCCTCTAACAACAGAAACAGAAATTTTCATCACGATGAAGCACTGCAAAATGATTCAAATTATTCTTGATGTATATAGCATCCCTCTTTTACTTAGAAACTTCTTGTTCCTGCTTTCTGCTTTGTTAAAAAGAAAAACCCATTACCAATGACAGTGAAGTTACAAGCGAATGGCTGCAGCATGAAGATTAGCAATTTAGAAACCAGTCTTATTTAATGTTTTCTCTTCATTTAGCTGGACAGCTTAGTTTAATGTCACTTAAAGTAGGCCATACTGTATTGCACTGTACTGATCTGCAGATGAATTTCTTTTGCTAAAACCATGGACTTTTGCAGAGATATTTCCATCACAACTTGAAGGTTTGCAGCTATGTTCCCCCCTTCTTTTATTTTATTCAATTAGTTCTGCTTCATACTGGAAATACATTAATTTTTTTAATTAAATTTTTGTTTTTCATTTTCATTGGTTGTTTGGTTGGTTTGTTTTGTTCAGATCCAAGCACACAATTAAACCACTCTGCCATAGCAATATAAATTAGTCTTTCATAGCCACCAAGTTTAAGAAACCAAATTTCAAGGAATAAAAGACTTCATTTTCTATAGAACAAATCATGACCTTTATCTCAAAGAGGCACCCACTAAATTCCACCATGTCATGATCACTGTCCCCAAGGCTGTTTCCAGCCTTAATGTCCTCACCCAGTCCCTCTTTATTAGTCAATACAAGGTCCAACAGTGCACCTCTCCTTGTTGGTTCCTCCACTACCTGCATCAAGAAGTTATCGTTGATACACTGCAAATGACTCTTGGACTGTCTGTGCCTGGCTGTGTGAGCTTCCCAGCCAATATCAGGGTGATTGAAGTCTCCCACGAGTACCAAGGACTTAGCTTTAGAGGCTACTGCCTCCAGCTGTCTGTAGAAGGCCTCATCAACACCCTCCTCTTGGGGGTCTATAGTAGACCCCCTATAACAATTTCATCTCCTTTTCTACATCCCCTAATCCTTACCCACAAGCTTTCAACTTGTTCTGCCCCCTACCTTGGACAGAACTCAGCACATTTCAGTTGCTCTCTCACACAGAGGGCAACTCCCCCACCCTCGTCTTGCTGGTCTATCCTTCCTGAACAGTACATAGCCATCCATGACAACATTCCAGTCGTGGGAGCTGTCCCACCATGTTTCAGTGATGCAATTATATCACAGTCATTCAGCCTAACACAGATCTCCAGCTCCTCCTGCTTATTTCTCATGCTCTGTGCATTGGTGTATCAGCATTTCAGGGAGAGAGTTAGTCCATTAGCTTCCACTCTTGTTGTCCTGCCATTCCCAGCCCCTTCCATGGCCCCCAACATAGCAGTAAGCTCTGCATGTGCTGATTCCTCATTGCTTGATCCCCATGGCCCATCTCTGCAAGATTTAAAGAGTTCTTGTGTGTCCCCCGTGTGCTGCAGGGTAACAGGCTGAAGGCTCCTGTTAGCCTCCCTCCCTGTTATGCCATATCTTGCCTCTTCTCCAGAACACAATTCACTGTTACCTAACTCCCCTGAGTCACCAGTGGAGCTGCCACATGGCCTCATAATTGTGTGAGATATGAGTCATTCTTTTAACTCAAAAAAACCCAAATACCCAAAACTAGGAAAGGGAAAAGCAGTCCTACAAAAACTCTTTTCATAGCAAAACACGAACAAAAATGTCTGAAAAGGAGATCAGAAATCAAATCAATAAAATTGATGAGGTTAGAATATGTCCACTTCACTTCACTATCTAATCATGCTGAATCAGACACTCAGTGGAATACAAGCCAGCATAAACAAATGAAGAGAGTTGATGTCCCCATGTACCTTTCAAAGGCCTTTCATGCATGCATCCTAAAACTTCTAAGTGCAATAGAGGACCAGAAGATTTTATTACTTTAAGTAGGGTGGAGAATGCTCCCTCATCTTCATTCTACCCCCTACATTAATGAGAAACATGGCAAGTGTAAATGTTGTAAATATTTTCTAAATACACATTTTTTTTAGAATAAAAAAATGATTATTCTAGATCAGAAAAAAAATAAAAATAATTTGTTTTGAATAGTTTTTTTTCTTTTTTAAAATACATAAGCAAAAATACAGTCTGCATTGACTTTGCATCAGTGAATTGATGTGCATATGCATAAACACCCAGAGTAAGTCATCAAATTTGCTTTAGGACAAAACTCATCTATATAATCACCTTATAAAGAAGTGTTATGGACTGAGTCCTTCGTTAAGCCACACATAATACACAGTAGTTCATTATCACAGAATCACAGAATTAACCAGGTTGGAAAAGACCTTTGAGATCATTGAGTCCAACCTATCACCTAACAGCTTCTAATTAACTAAACTATGGCA
Organism: Tricholaema leucomelas; assembly: GCA_013400475.1. Taxonomy (NCBI): domain Eukaryota; kingdom Metazoa; phylum Chordata; class Aves; order Piciformes; family Lybiidae; genus Tricholaema lacrymosa; species Tricholaema leucomelas. The sequence continues at coordinate 10,609 of WAAF01004583.1, read as the reverse complement.
CTAAGTGCCTCATCCAGTCTCCTTTTAGACACTTCAGGGGATGGGGACTCCATCACCTCCCTGGGCAGCCCATTCTAAAGAGCAATCACTCTTTCTGTCACGTTCTTCCTAACATCCAGCCTAAACCTCCCCTGTCACAGCTTGAGACTGTGTCCTTTTGTTCTCCCACTGGTTGCCTGGGAGAAGAGACCAACCCCCACCTGGCTACAAACTCCTTTCAGGTAGTTATAGAGAGCAGTGAGGTCTCTCCTCAGCATTCTCTTTTATAGACTGAATAATCCCAATTCCTTCATCTGCTCTTCATAGGATTTGTTCTCTAGACCCTTCACTAGCCTTTCTGCCCTTCTCTGGACATACTCCAGCAGCTCAAAGTCTTTCTCGCAGTAAGAGGATCAAAATAGAACACAGTATTTGAAATGTGGCCTCTTCAGAGCCAAGTAGAGGGGCATGATCACTTCCCTACTTCTGCTGGCCACACTATTCCTCATACAGGCCAGGATGTTGTTTGCCTTCTTGGCCGCCTGGGTACTGCTGGCTCACATTCAGTCATCTGTCAACCAGTACCAGAGAATCACAGAATGTTAGAGATTGGAATGAAACTTCAGAGATCATTGAGTCCAACCCACCTGCAAAAAGCAGGAACACCCAGGGTAGTCTGCACAGAAATGCATCCAAGTGAGTTCTGAAAGTCTTCAGAAGAGACTGCACAACCCGTCTGTGTAGCCTGTTCCCAGGTTCTGTCATCCCTACTGTAAGGGAAACTGTAAGAAAGTTTCTCCTCATGATGAGATGAAACCTTCTACGTTCTGATTTGTATCCATTGCTCCTTGTCTTATTACTGTATGCCACCAAAAAGAGATTGGTCCACTTCACTTGACACCCACCCCTCAGATATTTATAGACAGTGATCTGATTCCCCCTCAGGCCCTCCAGACTAAACAGCCCCAGGTTTCTTAGTCTCTCTTCATGGAGGAGATGCTCAAGTCCCTCAGTCATCATCATGGCTCTCTGCTGGACTCTAACCAGCAGGTCCCTGCCTCTCTTGAACTGGAGAGCCCAAAACTGGACATGGTATTCCAGGCGCAGTCTAAGCAGGGCAGAGTAGAGGGGGAGAAGAACCTCCCTAGACCTGCTGAACAGACTTTTCTTGATGCAGCCCAGGATGCCATTTGCTCTCTTGGCCACTGTTGTGGTAGGCCTGATGGGCCCAAAATAGGCTTATACATGTCCTGGCTTGCTCAGGCATGTTTTTCTCCTGTGGTAAACAAGGTACACACGCATCACTTGTGCCTGCCTTGTGCAAGGCCTATGCTTTTCCCAAAGTTGGGTAAAGCAAGCCTGTGGTCTCACCTAATATGGTCAAGTTTGGATAACTGCCATTCTTATTGGCTATTCTGTGTCCAAAGGCCCATTAGGCTTGGCTACATTGATAAAAAGAGTTGAGCAGGTAACACAGTGTGCTCTGCCGTTCTACTCGTGCCTGCTGTTGCCTGCATGTGACGGTTTGGGTGTTACCCACCCCTGCCCCTCTCATAAAATCACCCAGACTAGACTCAGCTGGCTGGAAATTAATAAATGAAACTTTATATTTACAGCTTAGCACAATATACAAGCAGATATAAACAAATATATACAGTTATATACAGAAATATACAAGGTAAAGGTAATACAGAAACACAACAGCCCTCACAGAAAACAGTCCCCAGGAGGGGTTCTCAACTACCCTTCCACCTCCTTTCCACCGCTCTACCTTATCCCAGACTTTGCCTTACATGCAAGGTGAGTTTGGAGAATCGGCCGGGGGGGTTAGGAAGCAGGAGGATTAGTTGCGCAGAGAGCAGGTTAGGGAGAAAAGTGCAGGCAGCCAGAGATGCACAGACACTGTGTTACCTATGTTTATGTTCTTGATTGTATACATCTCAGCAAGCCTATGAGTGCAGCAGACATCACCATCTTTTCCTTTTTGCAGCCTATCATCTAATTCTTCTCACCAAAATATTCCAGCTAGATTCAAAGTAGCACAGTGCAAGAACCGATTATAATTGAAATTAGTGGTTGGAGGTGGTGAGAGTTTTGAATATCAAAAATAATAAACAATATTGATTTTGGAAAATACCTTCTCACATTAATTAATTTCCCCTTCATAACAGCCACAGAGTCACATTGCTGTCCCATGCAGAACTTAATGAAAGATCTCACACTTTGTGTCTGTATATATATATATACACTTATAATTTCTATTTGGTTTTCTTTTTTTATTTCTTAGTTTTCCTCTTTATTTCCTCATTTTGTCCTCTTAGACAGCTGTGACTTGCTCTTCTTTAGCCAACATAGTGAGCCAGCGAAGATGCCTGGTTAGTACTCCAAGTAGAAATCACGAGTTGCTCGTGAAAGGGCTTCAGTGCAAATGCTACAGTCCAGTTTTCTTATTTTTATCTCCCTTCTTCCTCATCCCTCTCCTTTTCCTCTCCATTTCCCTCCTTTCAGCATTACCCTCCCTTTCTCCACCACAGCTGCCCCTTTCCCACCCCACATTTTCCCCTTTTTTCACCCAAACCCAGACCACCTGGGTTCTGTTGGAGTCTTCTTCCACCTCAGGTGTGACCACTTTGCCCTCCCTGCCCACTCTCCTTTAAAATCAGCCCTAGGAAAGGCAGAACCTCTAAGCTGTGCCCAACTGGGCAGAGGGATCCTTCTCCTGTCATCATTGGTGAGTCCTCATGGTGCACACCGGGTGAATGGGAGTGGAACAAAGGCCGGGGGGCCTGGTGGCCCCCCGGCTAGGCAGGAATAGGCTTTGATAATGACTCTGACATCACCAGTGGGTACTGGCTGAGCTCCATTCTGTTTAGCTGCTGCTTTCTGCTCACTTGTAAATCTGTAAAGAAATCCAGGAATAAACCTGTGAGACCTGTTGTGAAGCTTTGGATTAGCTGAGAGAAACCATAGGCTCATAGACTTGTCAGGGCTGGAAGGGACCTCAAGGATCGCCCAGTTCCAACCCCCTGCCATGGGCAGGGACACCTCACACCAGGCTGCCCAGAGCCGTATCCATCCTGGCCCTAAAGACCTCCAGGGATGGGGTCTCCACCACCTCCCTCAGCAACCTGTTCCTGTGTTTCACCACCCTCATGGTGAAGAGCCTCCTCCCAACATCCAATCCCTATCTCCCTTCCTCTAGCCTTGCTCCATTCCCTCCAGTCCTGTCACCTGACATCCCAAAAAGGTTCCTCAGCAGCTTTCTTGTAGGCTCCCTTCAGAGACAGGAAGGCCACAATAAGGTCTCCTCAGAGCCTTCTCTTCTCTGACCTGAGCAACCCCAACTCCCTGTCTGTCCTCATAGCAGTACTCCAGCCCATAACTTCACATCTGGTTGTAAGCAGTTTCACACTGGGATCGCTAATGCTGAACCATTTGCCGCTCAAGCACTGTCTGTCATGTGCAGACCTTTTGAAGCAATTACATTTGTTTTGAGCTTGTTTGAGGAAAAATGCAGCAACTTAATTAGAGTTTGGTATCCTCTTAAAATTGGCTTGGTCTCTTAGCTCCAGGATCATCCTGGAATCGTGGAATCATTGAAGTATGAAAAGACATTTAATATCATTGCGTCCAACCATCAGCCCAACACCGCTATGCCCACTAAACCACATCTCAAAGTGCCTTAGAAAAGGAAGGCAAACAGCACCTCTAGCTTTCTCTTTTGTGCTTTACTTCCCTATGAAGGCTATCAAACCCTGGCTATGGCTTTATTGACTAGTCCAGTTGCTACACCTCACTGAACACATCCTGAACCTGTAATTGGGGGTTGTGGAGGGCCAAACTGTGCCAGAGCCTCACTAACAAGCCACAAACAGCTGGATCCTTGCTAAGAGGCAGTGTCTTTTGTAGACCCGAGGGCATTAAGCCCTCAGGGAACTGGCACACAGGGTGGGGGGCTGCCAGCAGTAGGAGCTGGAAGGACCCCATGGGGCTTGTCTGAGCTCCTACCTAGGGCTGGCAGAGTCTCCAGAGTGGGCCAGGTAAAGAAACCTGCATCAGGCCCTGGAAGAAGAGACCAGCCCCCATCTGGCTAGAGCCTCCCTTCAGGTAGTTGTTGATAGCATGATCCCTGTTAACCTATACTAGATAGAAATAACTACAAATTACTCTGATAATAGCTGGCATTCACAATAATGCAAAAAGATTTTTAAAGCATTAAAAAGGCTGTGTTTTTCAATAGTGTCTATGGATTAGGAAGCAAGTTACTATACACAACAAATGACCTATGAAAACCTATTCCAAAGTCACTTGTTTAATAGAGTTAGAAAGGAAACATCCTTGCCAGTTTAAACTGTGAGCTAAATACACTGCACCGTTTGCAGACACATGTTCCTCTCTCATCAATGATTGTAAATACATATAGAATCAAGCAGGTTGGAAGAGACCTCCAAGATCATCCAGTCCAACCTAGCATCCAGCCCTCGCCAATTAACTAGACCATATCAACTCCTATGGTACAGAATCATGCAATCACATGTACATGCAGAAAGCATAGAAAGATGAGTACAAGGATGACATTTTCCTTTTATTCAGATTTCAATTCATTGTTAACATCCTAAAAAATATTAATGCTTCAAAATATTTGTGGTCCTTGGGTGCTTGCCCAGCTCTCATCTAGGATAGAGCACTTTTTTCTTCTTATATTGTTATAGACTTATATAGTCCTACCACTGCTTTATTAATATAGGGTTCTTTTGAGCTCATTAATAATCCTCTCCAAAAAACAATGAAAAAACAACCAACCAAAAAACCCTCACAAACTCCTAATTTTATTCTGCCATTTATCTCAACATACACTCTGCAAGACATTCCAGGTTACCTAGATGTAAGAGGCTAAGGCTGTGGCATTGGACACTGTCCCCTACAGCATACTCCTGGAGAAACTGCCTGCTCATGGTTTGGATGGGTGAATGCTTCACTGGGTTAAGAACTGGCTAGGTGGATGGGCATAAAGAGTGGTGATAAGTGGAGTTAAATCCAGTTGGTAGAGTGTCACAAGCAGTGTTCCCCAAAGTTCATTTTTGTGGCCAGGTCTCTATCGATTATCTGGATGAGGGGTCAAGTGTCCCCTCAGTATGTTTACATATGACACCAAACTCTGCAGGAGTGTTGATCTGCTTGAAGATATGAAAGCTCTGCAGAGAGATCTTGACAGGCTTGATCAATGGGTTGAAGTCAGTTGATTGAGGTTCAGCTGGAACAAACGCTGGGTCCTGAACCTGGTTCACACCAACCCTTTGCAATTCTACAGTCTTGAGGGAGAGTGGCTGGGAAGCAGGTCAGTAGACACAGACCGGGACTGTTGATCAACAGCTGGCTGAACATGAACCACCAGTATGCTCAAATAGCTAAGAAGGAAAAAGTGTCCTGTATCAGGAATAATATGACTAGGAGAAGCAGGAAAGTGATTGTGCCCCTCTACTTGGCACTGAAGAGGCCACACTTTGAATATTGTGTTCACTTTTGGGTCCCTTGCTACAAGAAGGACTCTGAGGTGCTGGAGTGTGTGCAGAGAAGGGCAGCAAAGCCTGTGAAGGGCATAGAGAACAGCTCTTATGAAGAGCAGCTGAGGAAGCTGAGATTGTTTAGCATGGAGAAGAAGAGGCTGAGGGAAGACTTCATTGCTCTCTACAATCACCCAAAAGGAGGTTGTAGTGAAGTAGATGTTCTTTTTTTCCCTAGTATTATCGAGTGATAAGACAAAAGGAAATGGCCTGAAATTATACCAGAGGATGTTTAGATTGGATATTAGGAAAAATTTCCCTACAGAAAGAGTAGTCAGACATCAGAACAGTCTGTCCAGGGAGGTGGTGGAGTCACCATATCTGAGGTGTTAAAACAACACGTAGATGTGATACTCTGGGACATGTTTTAATGACCATGGTGCTGTCAGGCTGATGGTTGACCTGATGATCTTGGAGGTCTTTTCCAAATGAAACAGGTCTATGATTCTGTGATCCTATGACACAATTTGATTCCACTGAGGGTTTTTTTTTCAGAGAAATTTTAATACAGGCTTACATGGATCTAAGAGTGAAAATTTTTGGGTTTGAAATTTTACTACCATAAAGAGTGAGGAACTTTTAAAGCTATACAGTGAAAAGCTGTGTGCATGTCAGCTCTGACGATCTTAGTATTTGAAACCTCATGTCAAATTAAAACAAGTTGAAATAGCAGGCAATTGTAAATAGACGTAGACTTTGGAATGAACACTTGAAACGTCTTGTGGCAGCATTTTATTCTATGCTCTTACAGAATCAAGGACTCAGTGTCAAAGCTCAAGAAACAGAATATGTAAATTCATAAGTCAGCATATTTACAGGTGAGTAAGAAGTATGAGATAAACTCAAATTTGAAATGCATTGGAATTAGTAACAACAAACCTTGTGCTAATATATGGCAAGTGAAGTCCTACTCAGGATAGAGCTGGTCAGAAACTCATGTACAGTATTAATCTGTTGCAGGGTAGGAGAGCCCTGCAGAGGGACACTGACAGGCTGGATGGGTGGGCAGAGGCCAATGGGATGACATTTAACAAGGCAAAGTGCAGAGTACTGCACTTTGGCCACAACAACCCCAAGTAGCACGACAGGCTGGGAACAGAGTGGCTGGAGAGCAGCCAGGAAGAAAGGGACTTGGGGCTAATGGTAGATAGTAGGCTGAAGATGAGCCAGCAGTGTGCCCAGGTGGGCAGGAGAGCCAATGGTATCAGGAATAGCGTGGCCAGTAGGTCAAGGGAGGTTATTCTTCCCCTGTATTCGATGCTGGTCAGGCCACACTTTGAGTCCTCTATCCAATTCTGGGCCCCTCGATTGAAGAGAGATGTTGAGGTGCTGGAACATGTCCAGAGAAGAGTAACAAAGCTGGTGAAAGGCCTGGAACACAAACCCTGTGAGGAGAGGCTGAGGGAGCTGGGGTTGTTTAGCCTGGAGAAGAGGAAGCTCAGGAGTGACCTCATTGCTCTCTACAACTACCTGAAGGGAGGTTGTAGCCAGGTGGGGGTTGGTCTCTTCTCCCAGGCAACCAGCAACAGGACAAGGGGACACAGCCTTGAGTAGTGCCGGGGGAGGTATAGGCTGGATATTAGGAGGAAGTTCTTGCCAGAGAGAGTGATTGGCATTGGAATGGGCTGCCCAGGGAGGTGGTGGAGTTGCCATCCCTGGAGCTGTTCAAGGCAGGATTGGACGTGCCATGGTCTAGTTGACTGGCCAGGGCTAGGTGCTAGGTTGGACTGGATGATCTTGGAGGTCTCTTCCAACCTGGCTGATTCTATAATTCTTCAGCAATGGGACTTTAACAGAACAGAATTTTAATAGTACTTTCCTGGAAAGTTGATAATACTGCTGCTGAGAGTACTTCTTACTTAGTTGTTCTGGTATCAGATAGGATTCAAGATCATTGCTCTTCGTCTACAAGGAAAAATAAAAGTGAATCACAGCAAGTGCACCTTACACAAAAGCTCAGATTGGTCAGCAAATGCAATGTTGAACTGGAAATACACAAATATTTTATTGACAGTAGTTATGATTATACATATGTATATTATAATTCATGGAAGAAGGGACTTGTCACCTGGGAGAACTCTGGAGAAGTTGTCAGAGCATGTAGGAAGGCAACAAGGAATGCCAAAGCCCTCTTAGAGCTTGTGGTGGTAGGCCTGATGGGGCAAACATGGACTTACCCATGCCCAGACATGTTTACCTGACCCCCCCCACCTCCTTCTGTGCTGGAGAAGCAACCTTGGGAGGGGAGGGTGAAGGCCCTGGCTTTGCCTAATATGGTGAGGCCTGGCAGAGTGCCATTCCGATTGGCTAATCTATGTCCAATGCCTCACTAGTTGTGGTCTGGATATTGATAAAAGGGATGAGCAGGTAGCACAAGGCTGCTGCCGCCTCATTTTGCATCCTGAATTTGCCTGGAGAGCTCACCAGGAACTGGCTCCAAATACCTGCACACAGTCAGCTTGCGCAGCCCCTGGCGTGACACTGTGCTGAGACCGCGCACACCTCAAGACATCCTGCCTGCCCTTGAAAGTCTTCCTGCTAAGACTACAAGTCCTGGAGATACACAGATCGTTCAGAGGAGCTGGGGACAAGGTCAGAGACTGTCAGACTCCTTTCAACAGAAGCCTGGGAGAAACCAAGTCACAGCAGCCAATTGGACAGAGTTCCACCTGCTTTGGGTACTCTCTGATTTGTAATTTTGTGAGTAAATACTTAAA
>WAAF01004582.1:0-43037 GCA_013400475.1 Tricholaema leucomelas | reverse complement strand
AATGAGCTCTGCCCTGAGCCTCCTCTTTTCAGCAGTGACTTGAGCTAGATCCCAAGCAAAGTTACCATTCTGTTTGCTTGCTTCTCTGTTTGTTTTATTTTTGCTCTCTACTTTCTGGTTTTTCCTTCAATTTAGATGATGCCATTTGTAACCCCTTACCTCCAAATCCCACATCCCTATGCTGGGAATTACTCTTGCTTTCTCACTCTCCCCTCACTAATCAGAATGAGATTCTTCAGATTTAGGATAGAATTGCATTACTCAAACATTTTAATAATTTTCATTTGCTCATGTGTTATATATCCAGTGGATGGAAAACCTCCAACTGCTCTTGATTACCAAATCCTTTTGGATTTCTCTTAAATAAACGTTTTCCTCATCCCTTCTGGAACCAAAGAGGGTCTTCCTGAAATGAATCATCACTCTCAGTATTAAGTTGCAGGACACCCACAGGTGCAGGGTAGAAAATTGTCTAATAAAAAACATAGATAAGCAGTGAATAGGATGGAATTATTACTCATTTTAAAAAGAGGTTAGTCAAGTCGGACCAAACAAGGACAAACTCTTCCTAGCAGGACAAACAGAAAATAAGAAGTGTGTTTTGTAGAGAGAGAAAACAAACAAGCAAAAGACTTTATTTGGTTTCAGGAAAAGTAAATGGGTGGAAGCTGAGGCATAGGAGGTTCCATGTGAACCTCAGGAAGAATTTTTTGCCTGTGAAGGTGACAGAGCACTGGCACAGGCTGCCCAGGGAGGGGGATGTGGAGTCTCCCTCTCTGGAGATACTCAAGAACCATCTGCATGCATTCCAGTGTGATCTGCTGTAGGTGATCCTGCTCTGGCAGGGGGGGCTGGACCAGATGATCTTTGGAGGTCACTTCCAACCCCTAACATTCTATGATTCTCTGATTCCAAAATGTTTCAAGATCATTGAGGAACAACTCCAAGTAGTTGACTCCACTGGCTGTGACACCCATCTTCTAGGGCATGATCATAGAATAGAATAGAATAGAAAATAGAATAGACTAGACTAGACTAGAATAGAATAGAATAGAATAGAATCAACCCAGGATGGAAGAGCCCTCCAAGTTCACCCAGTCCAACCTAGCACCCAGCCCTGTCCAATCAACCAGACCATGGCACTAAATGCCCCATCCAGTCTTTTCCTGAACACCCTCAGGGACAGCAACTCCCCCACCTCCCTGGGCAGCCCATTCCAATGCCAGTCACTCTCTCTGGCAAGAACTTCCTTTTCTGACTGCCTCAATTCCTTATTTAATTGTTATTACAACTGAGATTCTAGCCTACTGGACTTGCTTTCTCTCTTTCCTATAGTTTCAGTTTTTCCTCTTAATCCACCTCAGACTGAGAAAACAAACAAACAAAGACAAAATCCTCCCAGGTACATTATCAGGAAATATTCCCTGAAAATTCTTGGGCTTGAGAAATTAACATTTTCTAAGAGAAAGGCTTTTTGCTGACATTGCTTGCCAAAAGCTAATGAAAACTTGTGTTCCAAGTGATGGGTAGCCCTAAAAACAAAACCACAAACAACAACAACCAAACAAAATCCCAACCCAAACCTGATTTCTGTAGATTCTCTTAGCTTCTTGTCTACTTACTTGCATGTTTGAAACATGAACTGGCAATGCACAGCTAGAGTGTTCTCCATTTTTAAGCATGCAGATCCGGTTGTTGTTGCACAATAGCTAATTCTCCTGGGAAAGGAGAGCAGTTCCCATGTGCTTTGAAATGCTACAGCTATGCAACCCTGGCTGGAAGTGCTATTTTAAACAGCCGTATCAGCAGAGCTTGCTGTAGGAGATAATATGTCACAAAAGGGAGTATGACATCTAGTTTCACCTAGAAGATAAACCTTGAGTAGATATGCAGGGAGAAACAAGACTGTCAGGTTGTCCTTGAAAAGAATGGCCTATATTAATGAAGAAATGTACTCCAGGGCATATGCTACTTGGGATAGTTAATTTCATCTTCAAAGTTGTCTGATCTGCTATGAGGAATATAGCAGAGAAGTGGTGGTTGTGTTTAAGGCTCAGTGTGTGTCGTGATTTCAGACTGGGCATCTCAACACTTTATTTTCAGAAAGGTCACAGCCTCGGAAATTCATGCCTGAAAAACCCAGGCCTGAGTCAGAGCTTTGACCAGTGCTATTAATGTGAACACCCCACTTTGAAGCAGCCTGGCAGAGCATCATGCATCTCCCAGGCAGCCCTTCTCTCCCAGCACGAGAGCTAATCCATCCGTCCATTCATCCATCCTTCCTTCCTTCCTTCCTCCCTCCCTCCCTTTCCCACTTCCCTTCCCTCCCCTCCTCTCCCCTTCCCATTCAAACACTCCTGCAGAACGGTGTTCTGCCGACAGAACAGATAATTACAGTTAGGTGTTTTGTATTCACTGAAGTTAATCTCCCACTTGTGTTTCGCACTGGGGCTTTAATCAGGCAGGAGGCACTTGGGTCCTTGTCAGGTGGGTTAGTTTTCGGCCGTTCGCTCCGCAGCTCTTCCTCGTACTTGTTAGGGTGCTTCTGGCTTCCTGACAGACGTACCAAGAAAAATCCTTCTATGATCTAAAATGAAATATGTGTTTCTCTTTCAGGTCTAGATGTTGATGGAATATACAGAGTTAGCGGCAATCTGGCAACAATACAGAAGTTACGATTTGTTGTCAATCAGGGTAAGTGATTCCTCCACCCTGGTAATGTTTTGTTTAGTACTTAACTGTCTCAGATGACAGTATTTCAGAATCTGCTGTACATTAGTGGCAGAGAATGATGAGCCATGCTTTGGAGAAGAGAGGGAAGGGAAGGTAGAAAGATATTGCACAGAGGGAAATGTCAGCAGAGACAGAGGAAAAACAGCAGAGTAAGCAAAGGAAAAGAATAGTTGAACAGGAGAAACAAACAAAGGAGGAAATGGATGCGTGAAGTAAGGTGGGATAAAAACAAAGCACACGGAGAAAGAAAGGAGTCAAAGTGAGGGAATAAAATACAAGTTTAAAAGAAAGAACAGAGGATTCTTTGGTTACTGCAAGTCAAACAAACCCAAAAGTAGAGCAGGCATCCAGAGGAGAGCAATGGAAAAGAAAAGGGTGCTGAAAAGAACTGAAGAGGAAATACTGCGAGCACTGCCTCTGTCCAACTCAATGGAAGGTTTGACACTGATTTTGAAAAGGCAAATATTTGCCCTTGAGAAATGAGAAGAGGAAAGATGAATATGTGGGGCACCTGAGAACCAGAATTAGAACCAGCCTGTATTTGTTTGCTGAGCATATTTCCACACAATGTACATGTAGTAAATATATTTCCACATACCCCATATAGAACAAATATATTTCTGTGGTGCAAGAGCACTTCCTTCACAAGTGTGGTCTGAATGAGTGTGACACTGGTCAGTAGGTAGTGTTACAGGTGTGGGAGCTGATATTGGTAAGACAAATTGAGATGAACAATAAATGCATTCACCTCTCCAAACAGTTTACTACTCTTAGTTTTCATCTTTGATACTAAATACTCTCACAGTGAGGAGTTGAACAAACGATCATGAATGACAGTGAACTTCCTGGTAACAAGACAGTACAATTAAGCTTCTCAGAAATGAGGCAACATCTCAAATTTTACATTGCATTAAAGACATATTTCACTTCCTCAAGGACAAACTTGAAGCTGCTGCAACATTTTCTCCCTCGTTTTATGACCTCCTTTACAGCTACCTGCAGACTACTGTCAGGACTGCTAAGTGTTGTGCGTAGTGGCTGGTTTCTTGGAGATGATAGCTGTTGGAGAACAAAGTCCAAAGAATCGTGGAATGCTTTGGTTTGGGAAGGAACCTTTAATGCTCATCTAACCCAACCCTTCTGCAGTCAGCAGAGGCATCCTCGGTTAGATCAGGTTGCTCAAAGCCCCTTCCAACATGACCTTGGATGTTCCCAGAGGTGGGGGCTTTTACCACCTCTCTGGGAAACATGGGCCAGGATTTTACCACCCTCAGTGTAAAAAATGTCTTCCTTCTGTCTGGTCTCCATCTCCTCGCTTTTAGTTTAAACCCATCACCTCTTGCCCTGTTGCAACAGCCTTGCTGAAAAGCCAGTCCCCACCTTTCTTACAGCTCCCTCCCCCCCAATTAGTTCTGCATTACACATAAACTAGGAACTGGACTCAACACCTCTTTTGAGTTTGAGAGAGATGAGAGACATAAAAAGACTTCCACCTTCCAGCCTCTCTTTACATCTCTCGGGAAGTTTCAGGGGAGCTGCAGATGTTTGCTGCCTGCTCAGCTGCTCCGGATCAGTCCTGTCTTCAGCTGAAACTGAAGGGTGAACTCTGGTTTCTGAGGAGTCAGTAGCTCTGCCAGTAAATGCAGTGAGGCTGAATAAATCTTCATCCTCATGGTTTTGACTCAGTACTTGGGTTCCCTTAGATTTATAGTTGTTGGGTATTTGTATGTCAATAATGTAGTCTGCCTTGGCTTTCAAATGACTGTACACTGTATTTTGTTTGGAGACAGAGAGGCAAACCCAGGATTTTTCTATCCTTCTGCACTGCCTGGGCTCTTTGCTCAGGAAAAAAAAAGGTACCATAAAAATAATGGTCCTGTCTATCATGTCTGGTGGCATCCAAAGGTTAACGTACTTGAGGTTAATGTTACTGCTCAAGTTTCCACCTAAAACAGATGGGCTGATACTGTAAAGCTAGACAGAAGTCTAAGCTGGCTTTTTGCAGCACAGAGGTGCCAGGCACCTTTTTCTTCTGGTTTACACTAGTGTGAAAAATGAATGGATGAAGGTGAAGTTAATGGTACATTAAAGCCACTCTGATGCTGGCTACTTAAGGCCTGTTGACTGAAACATGAAACTGCAAAGAAAATTCAAGCCCCTGGAGAACTAAGTTATCATCTCATCAGTTGTGGCAATTACTGTTTCTTGTGTTAGTCATTGTTGCTACAACTATGGCACTCACACATGTTGTAGCACTATCAATTAGAATCATAGAAGCATGGAATCATAGAATCAACCAGGTTGGAAGAGACCTCCAAGCTCATCCAGCCCAACCTAGCACCCAGCCCTAGCCAATCAACCAGACCATGGCACTAAGTGCCCCATCCAGGCTTTACTTCAACACCTCCAGGAATGGCAACTCCACCACCTCCCTGGGCAGTCCATTCCCATCTGCAGTCAGCAGGGGCATCCTCAACTAGATCAGGTTGCCCAGAGCCCTGTTGAGCCTCACCTTGAGTATCTCCAGGGGTGGAGCCTCAACCACTTCCGTGGACATCTTGTTCCAATATTCCACCACCCTCATGGTACGTAACTTGTTCCTAACATCCAGTCTAAGTCTACTCTTCTGTAGTTAGAAACCATTGCCTTCAGGAGATGTTTTAGGGCACATGGTGGAAGGTTGACAGTTGGAGTCCATGATCTTAGAGATCTTTCCAACCAAAACATTTCTGTGGTTCTATGGCAGGAGAAGTTTCAAACTGTTTCATGAAGTCACAAAAGTTACTGGGAATATCAGTACATGCTCCCACCCTGCTTATTTACCAGTCCTGTAAAGCTCTGCAGTGTGATGATGTCTCATAATACTCTCTCCACACATCACTTTCAGTCAGTAATTACTGTGACCTCCTCAGCTCCATCCCTGTCCCTTCATTTTTCTGTAGTTAAGAGTGGGAAAGCAGGATTTATATATATATATAAAATGTCTTTCCCTCCACCCCCCCACCCCCAGAGATATTTTTCATTTTTTTAAAAATACATTTTAGTTAAAGTTTAATTCAATTATAACTGCAAACAAATGCTCTGAAAGAGGCTATTTACAGTGCAGAGATTGACTCTGCATTCAGCTCTTAAACAGGCCAGATACTTAATGGGCTCTTTCATCCTGCTTGCTCTGCCATTGTGTTCCACCTACATTCCTAGGCTATAAATAATAAGCAAGTATCACGTTGGAACTGAAAGATCAGGGAAGACACTCTCTAGGCTGGCTGCCATATCAAAGTTGTGGGTTGTTGTTTTTGGGGTTTTTCTTTATTAGAATAATCATTAATTAGAATATAGCAAAGCTTTCTTTGGCTGCTTTTCCTATACTGTTAATGTCAGCTGCAGCATCCAAACTGAAGTAGGAGCAAACTGGTGAAAACGAAAGGACAGTAAAGTAACACTTGACAGCTTTATCATTAAAGGAGGAATAAGAACAGTAAATGCTTTAGAAGACCCTCAAAATCCTGGATTTCTGTGAGCCTGGAAGAGGTTACAACAAACCTTCCCAAGCTTTTGTACCTTTTAAAAATTCTCACAGTACCTTTTGTGTTTCCTTCTCGTTTCTGGAGGTAGGAAGCTCCTGAAGAGGGCTTTGACCTTGCCAAGAAGAGCATCAGCAGAACAAACTACCTTATTTACTTTACCCATTTCACAGAGTTTTCTTTTTCTATAAAAGTCTTTTGATATCACACCTTTTTTGCTTCTCTGCTACAGGATTATCTTTTATCTGTGATTTATTTTTCCATTAAGAGCGGGGAAGATCAGTGGATCATAAGAGGACCAGGCTATAACATCTCTCAGCACTTTCAAAACTCTTAAGTCATCATTTTTCAAATCACTGAATCAAGGCAGCAGAAGCTGTTTGGACCAAACTGACATCAGGAAATTCGTACTTTTCTTAGTCTATAACTGCTGAAAGTGTTTTGGGGTTAGAAACTAAGCTACCAGTCAGTATTTCTGGCTGCAAACCTGCAGTGAAAGGCTCCTGTAACAGCCAGAGGCATTAAAACAGAGATGTCCATTCCTTTTATCCTTATTGTTATTAGTGGTTAAGCCTGATACATGAAATCTAAACTACTACACTATTCTTAGCCTTAATCTTAGTTTTAATAATAATAATAATAATAATAATAGTAATAATGATATTCACAGAATCATCCAGATTGGAAAAGATCATCAAGACCACCAAGTCCAACCTATATGGTAATAATAATAATAATAATAATGATGACAACAGAATCATCCAGGTTGGAAAAGATCATCAAGACCACCAAGTCCAACCTATATGGTAATAATAATAATAATAATAATAATAATGATGACAACAGAATCATCCAGGTTGGAAAAGATCATCAAGACCACCAGGCCCAACCTATATACTACTACTACTACTAATAATAATAATAGGTACCTGGCAATTTTGTAGGGATTTAATGAAAAAATCTGGAGGATTTCTGCTGCTTTTAAACCCCATGTGTGCTCAGATGGCCAAGAGAGCCAATGGCATCCTGGCCTAGATCAGGAACAGTCTGGCCAGTAGAGCAAGGGAGATTATTCTGCCCCTCTGCTCAGTATTGGTCAGGTCACACCTTGAGTGCTGTGTCCAGTTCTGGGCTACTCAACTCAAGAGAGATGTTGAGGTATTGAAAGGTGTCCAGAGAAGGGCAGCAAGGCTGATGAGGGGCCTGGAGCACAGCCCTGTGAGGAGAGGCTGAGGGAGCTGGGGGTGTGCAGCCTGCAGAAGAGGAGGCTCAGGGCAGAGCTCATTGCTGTCTGCAGCTCCCTGCAGGGAGGCTGTAGCCAGCTGGGGTTGGGCTCTGCTGCCAGGCACCCAGCAACAGAAGAAGGGGACACAGCCTCAAGCTGTGCCAGGGCAGGTCTAGGCTGGATGTTAGGAGGAAGTTGTTGGCAGAGAGAGTGATTGGCATTGGAATGGGCTGCCCAGGGAGGTGGTGGAGTCGCTATGCCTGGAGGTGTTGAAGCCAAGCCTGGATGAGGCACTTAGTGCCATGGTCTGGTTGATTGGCCAGGGCTGGGTGCTAGGTTGGGCTGGATGAGCTTGGAGGTCTCTTCCAACCTGCTTGATTCTATGATTCTATGATAAACTATATAGAGGGGGGGGAAAGGTGAATTCAACCTTGCCCTGACGTTACCTGGAGTCAATAACCAACATTTTGACCAAAGAATTAAACTTGTTTCTCCAACCTGAATGCACCCAAATCTAATTCAGCCAAAGGAAGAGGAAAGGGAACATTTAGACCCCAAATGCGCCAAGCCGATGGCGAATATTTATTGGCTAAATAATTTAATAATAAAGAAAATGCCGACTTGATTAATTGGTACAGAGTAAAAATTACAATAAAACTGTCTTGATCAGTGCTTCGCAGAAGCACCATTACTGTCTGTGCAGTTGTTTAACAAGGATTTAATTGGAAAGATAAGTGAATGCACATTTAAAAGTATTGTTAATTTGCTTTATAATCACCCCATCCTTCACAGTATTGACAGCACCAGACACAAGCCCCTTTCTCTTTTACAAGTATTATTTTCCATATGTGCACAATAAATTCTGAGGCAGTAATTGGAAATTTTATGGATTTCCACATACCTACTGTCTTGAGTTTAGAGGTGCCATGTCCCTGCGCTGAAGGTAACTCGGAGGTGGCATTTGAAGTGAAAGTGTTGCCCTTTAATTATCCATGGGCTGCGCCAGAGGTTGTGGTACGGTTGATTGTTGGGTTTTTTGGATTGTTTGGGATGAGTTGGTTTATTTTCCCCCCCCTTTTCTAAGGAATATCTAATTTCTATTTACTTTTCCTATCCATTTCAAATACCAGCAACATCCTCACTGCAGCATTGTCTTTTTGATTTCATCAACAGCAGCCGTCAAAGCCAGGGATCTTCAGTATGTTTGTGTTCCATCTGTACTTCTGTTTATTGTTCTAAAATGGCTTGGATTAATCTAATTGACAATTAAGAGCCCAGACCATATGAGCAGCTAAGGATGATACCTTTAACCAGCAGGATTCTTCAACCACACTGACATGTTCTTTATCAATGGACTATGAGAAAAATGAGGAACAAATCCTCAGGTTGTTTTTTTCATTATTATTTTTGCTAATATTACTGATTATTGTGTGCTTGCTGGGACCATATGTCTGAGCCTTGGCTATCAGGAACCAGAGTGGATTCTCAGCTGGCTCTGCCTTGGTGAGCAGAGCCTGTGGAGCTGACACAGGACTGAAGCTGCCTTTGAAACAGATCCTCCAGGTCAACGCAAATGGGCTGGACGGTTTGGAAGGGGAAATAAAGAGGAGGGGAAAAAGAAGAGAGAGGAGGGAACTGGGAAGGGGTGAAAGGAAAAAAATAAAAAGAAGAAAAAAAAAGAATTAGTTTTACTTCTTTAAAATTAGGGGGAAAAAGGGGAGAAAGGAAAGCAAACAAACCAACCAACAAAACTCCCTGTTCAAAATACCTGACTCTTTCCATTGACCCAATAAATTGATTTCATAGGCAGTCAGCAGCTCCACTCCTGCTGTTAACAAAGGCTCTGTGGGTAGAGGAGAACAGATCCTCAGCCAGCTGCTACCTTCCATAGAGCAGCCACAAACATGAAGGTCCAGCAGGACTGTCACAGGCTTTGCTTTAAAACTGCAACAAGGCTCACTGGAACTAGAAGGAGAAACAAGGGATTTTTTCCCCCCTTTAGGTCAGTTTCCTTTTTGTTCATGGCCCTTAATTTCTTGTGCCCACTCTGGGGACAGAATGTCTGGAGAGCAGCCAGGCATAAAGGGACCTGGGGTTACTGGTAGATAGCAGCTGAAAATGGGCCAGCAGTGAGCCCAGGTGAGCAGGAGAGCCAATGGCATCCTGGCTTGCATCAGGAGCAGTGTGGCCAGCAGGACAAGGGAGGTTCTTCTGTCCCTGTGCTCAGCACTGCTCAGGCCGCANCTGCCCAGGGAGGTGGTGGAGTTGCTGTCCCTGGAGGTGTTCAACAAAAGCCTGTCTGGGACACTTGATGCCATGGTCTGGTTGATTGTCTAGGGCTGGGTGCTAGGTTGGGCTGGATGAGTTTGGAGGTCTCTTCCAACCTGATTCTATAATGAGATCTCCCACATACCATGGCAGCTCATACACTTTTAGATGTTTTAGAAGGTCATTGATGGCTTTTTTTCAGGCTTAGAAGCATGTGACCATGCCTTTGGGGTTTAATCATAGAGCCACCTTCCAGCCCTGCTGGTGTTCTCAGTGTGAAGAAGTATGTCCCAAGACACCAAAGCCTTCCTCCTTTCAGGTGTTCACACAAGCATCTCACCGAGCAGCAGTAAAGAGTGGTTCAAAGTCGACATGGGAAATATCAGGCTCAAACTGGGCTACTTTGCTAGCTGAGAACCAAAATGTCTCGAAAGCCTTGAGTCTAAAATAGTTGGGTTTTTTCTTTCTTTTTCACACTTCCTGAGCAAGCACAGAAAAATGAAATGGACTGAAGCAATTCTCAGAAATAATTATAAAACAGCTTGTTTCTGGGTTAAGACCTGCATATGCCAAGCTGTAGCCAAGAATTTCAGCTTTTAGTTCAGTTTTTGGTAATTTATTTTTTTAATTTAGGTTTTTTTCCCCAAGCTTTGAAACTCTTGACAGCAGAATAGTTTAATTGAGCCCACAGTAGTTGGCGAATCAATTAATATGTGCTTGCTACTGGGTGTGGGTTCTTCCCTTTTCTCTCAGTGTCTGAATGTCTATTAAAAGACACAAAACATTTTCCTGCCTGTTCAAAAGAAGGGTTTAGTTTCCACACTTTGCCCTCCTGTTTTCAGAGGGGAAGGGGAGGAAATGTAGTTACCCAACCAGTAATTTCTAAGGAATTTCTCTTCCTGGAGAAGAGGAGGCTCAGGGCAGACCTCACTGCTGTCTACAACTACCTGAAAGGAGGTTGTAGCCAGGTGGGGTTGGGCTCTTCTGCCAGGCAACCAGCAACAGAACAAGGGAACATAGTCTCAAGCTGTGCCAGGGTAGGTTCAGGCCACATGTTAGGAAGAAATTCTTCCCAGAGAGAGTGATTGGCATTGGAATGGGCTGCCGAGGGGGATGGTAGAGTCACCGTCCCTGGAGGTGTTGAAGCAAAGCCTGGCTGGGGCACTTAGTGCCATGGTCTGGTTGATTGGCCAGGGCTGGGTGCTAGGTTGGGTTGGCTGAGCTTGGAGGTCTCCTCCAGCCTGCTTGATTCCATGATTCTATTCTAAGATTCTGTGTTTCTCTTCTAAGATAAGTCAGGCAATGAAACCTAATGGAAATATTAGTTTCTGTAACCAGCTCTTTGACTTATTTTGCACTGTATTTGAAAAAAAGGTAGTTGATGGAGCCAGAACAATAGTGATTTGTTTTCTAGTATAACTTCTTTTGTTTTCAGAGTGAAGGAAGAAAAAGAAAGCTGCTCAGAATGACAAGCCTTAGCTGCCCAATCTGTAGCTCTAGACATGTACAATTTCTCTCACCCATGGTAGTATCCTGGTTTTCTTTTCAACAGCCTGGTGAGGAAGCCAGTAGAAAGGGGCAGAAGAGGCAGTAAAGTAGGTTACTGTGGTCAGCCACAAACATACCATGGAGTTTATGGCATGTATTGTCTGATCCAGCATTTAAAGCACTACGCCTCCTATTTCTTTCCTAACCTCAGCACTATTTGCCTTACAATAGCTTTCTTGTTTTGTTTTTTTTTTTGCTTAGTAACACTTCAAGAAGTTGAAGAGCTTCTTGATAATCCCTCAAGGACTGTTATTGAGGTGCTGAGAAGGACTGGAGTTTTGCAGGCTGTAGCAAGAGACTGCTTGTTGTTGGCAGGGACAGGGGGATGCTCATCATTGTACTGTGTTCAGTTCTGGGCCCCCCAATTTAGAAGGGACATTGAAATCCTTGAACGTGTCCAGAGAAGGGCAACGAGGCTGGTGAGAGGCCTCGAGCACAGCCCTACGAGGAGAGGCTGAGGGAGCTGGGATTGTTTAGCCTGGAGAAGAGGAGGCTCAGGGCAGACCTCATTGCTGTCTACAACTACCTGAGGGGTGGTTGTGGCCAGGGGGAGGTTGCTCTCTTCTCTCAGGTGGCCAGCGCCAGAACGAGAGGACACAGCCTCAGGTTGCACCAGGAGAAGTTTAGGCTCGAGGTGAGGAGAAAGTTCTTCACTGACAGAGTCATTGGACACTGGAATGGGCTGCCCAGGGAGGTGGTGGAGTCGCCGTCCCTGGAGCTGTTCAAGGCAGGATTGGACGTGGCACTTGGTGCCATGGTCTATCCTTGAGCTCTGTGGTGAAGGGTTGGACTTGGTGATCTGTGAGGTCTCTTCCAACCCTGATGATACTGTGATACTATGATTGTCACTGGTGCCTCTTTGTTTGGGTTTGTTGTTCTGATAGCAGGGCTTCAGGAAACACCATTCCATGGAGCTTCAGAATGGCAAGGAAAGGAGTTCGTCTGGTGAGCCATTTATCATAGGATCATAGAATCAAGCAGCTTGGAAAAGACCTCCAAGATCATCCAATCCAACCTATCACCCGGCCCTATCCAGTCAACCAGACCATGGCACTAAGTGCCCCCATCCATAGAATCATAGAACCAATCAGGTTGGAAGAGACCTCCAAGCTCACCCAGTCCACCCTATGACCCAGCCCTTCTCAATCAAGTAGGCCATGGCACCCATCCAGCCTTTTCTTGAACACCTTCAGGGACAGTGACTTGTTAAAAGTATTACCAGGAGAAGTTTCTAGCTGTGATTTTTAGGATGCTGAGATAATCTCCAGAAGCTGGAGGCTGCCAGGTTTGCTCACAGATTAACCAGAGCCAAGTGTCAAATGTATTTTGCACGGGGTGATCTTGTGCTGCAAGGAGTTGGATGCCCTGGGGAACTGAAGCCACATAGTTCCTACTTAAAGCCGGTCATGCTCAATGTCTTACAAGATCCTGGAGCAGCCTAATATTTGGGATGTTTTCCTCCCCTGTGGTCAGTATCTGTAATTCTGTGGTTTGTATGTAATGCTGGCTGACACATAGGAACTTGCAGTAGGGTCTGCAACAAAAAATGGTGCTGCTGCATGTGGATGATGTGCATTACATAGTGTTAGTCAGGGCAGCGTGGAATGAAGAGTTACCACAGCACAGGAGTAGGCTCTCTCATGGTATCTGTGGTCTTCTGTATATTTAGAACTGGGAAAACCATAAATGCTGTGGTAGATACAACTGCTGTGCGTGGGAAGTGAGTTTGGTTGAGGGAGGCTTTGGTGATGCTTTTAACTGCTGAACTCTGTTGGTTGTTTTAGTGGGAGGTAAGAGCGTTGGAGGCCAAACTGGGACATGACTGGGGAGCCAGACTGGGAAAGACTCAAATTAAAATAATCTAGGAGGAAAAAAAAAAGTAAAGGGGGGGAGGGGAAATCTGAAGTACAACTCTGTGATAATTAAACCCTTTGCTTCCAAGAAGAAATCTGTAGTCTTCTATCGACTCTCTCAATTGTGGAGACAATCTTTCTTGGAGATGTATTCCCTGTGCTCAGCACTGCCCAGGCCACACCTTGAGTACTGTGTCCAGTTCTGGGCACCTCAATTCAAGAGAGATGTTGAGGTGCTGGAATGTGTCCAGAGAAGGGCAATGAAACTGGTGAAGAGACTGGAACACAGCCCTGTGAGGAGAGGCTGAGGGAGCTGGGGGTGTGCAGCCTGCAGAAGAGGAGGCTCAGGAGAGCTCTCTACAATTCCCTGAAGGGAGGTGGTAGCCAGGTGGGGTTGATCACTTCTGCCAGGCAACCAGCAACAGAACAAGGGAACTTTAGGTGGAAGTTCTTTGCAGAGAGAGTGATTGGCATTGGAATGGGCTGCCCAGGGAGGTGGTGGAGTTGCCGTCCCTGGAGGTGTTGAAGCCAAGCCTGGTTGGGGCACTTAGTGCCATGGTCTGGTTGATGTTCTTAATGTATCAAGCCACTCATAGCATTTTTAATCAATTTAGATTAGAATATTCCTGTCTCTTTTTTTTCTCTATTTTTTTTTTCAAGTATTAATGCATTCGAAAATTCTATGGAAAATTATCAGAATCCAGAAAGCATCTTCCCTTAATACATTATTTGGACATTGTGGACTTGAATTAGTTGCCTAAGTGTTGGTATTTAGTCCTCCCTCCCTGGAGGTGTTCAGGATGAGGCTGGATGAGGTCTTGAGTGACCCGTTCTGGTGGGAGGTGTCCCTGCCTATGGCAAGGGGTTGGAACTGGATGATCCTTGAGGTCCCTTCCAACCTAAACCATTCTAGGATTCTACTCCAGAGCATGCTATCAGAGTCCTCACAAGGCTGGTGGGCCCAGCAAAGGGGGCACAGAGGAGAGTCATGCCCTTAGAAATGGAGTGCTAGAAGGTGGGTGAGGTGTCTTAGGTCCATTAGATGGCTCTACTTAGGTAAATATTTTTCTTGACTACACCACTGCTTTTTTTTTTTTCCTTTAAAAATAAAATCCCATCATACATAAATGTATCAAAAATAGGGCTGGAGCTGCTCTGCTAGGAGGAGAGCCTGAGGGAGTTGGGGCTGTTCACTCTGGAGAGGAGAAAGCTCCCAGGTGACCTTATTGTGGCCTTGCAGTATCTGAAGAGGGACTACAGGGAATCTGGGGAGGGACTTTTTAGGCTGTCAAGTAGTGATAGGACTGGGGGGAATGGAACAAAGCTGGAAATGGAGAGATTCAGACTGGATGTTAGGAAGAAGTTCTTCAGCATGAGGGTGATGAGAGCCTGGAAAGGGTTGCCCAAGGAGGTGGTGGAAGCCTCATCCCTGGAGGTGTTTAAGGCCAGGCTGGACGAGGCTCTGGCCAGCTTGACCTAGCGTGAGGTGTCCCTGCCCGTGGCAGGGGGATTGGAACTGGCTGATCTTTGTGGTCCCTTCCAACCCTGACTGATTCTGTGATTGATTCATGACATGGTTTAATGACCATGGTGGTCTCGTGGTCTTGTGGTCTTACTGTCTTAGGCTGATGGTTGGACTCAACGATCTTAAGGTCTTTTCCAAACGAGGTTCCTTCTAGCCTAAGACATTCTGTGATTCCTTCACCTCTCACAAGTGGAGTAATGATTATAATAAGAAACATCTTTAACCTGAAAACAGCTTTTAAACTGATGTTAGACCAGAGCTGGCTGCAGTTGGATTCCTCACACTTTTATGTACTATAAAGGCTGGACTGGGTATGTTGTTAGAAGGAGGAAAGAAATGTCTCTTGAAAGAGAAAAAGATAGAATGCTATTGCTGGGTTTTTCCTACTTATAGGATACCAAAGAGAGGTCTCTTTTTTTTCTCTCTCTCTCTCTTTTTTTCCCTCCTGGTATAATCAGATAATTAAAAAACAAACAAACAGGGATTTCAAAACACATTTCCATCAACCAACATTATGTGCTTATGATACAGAAGATTGAGAACGACTTAATTAAGTAGATAGCAGCAGTGAAGAGAAGATGGATGTGAGGAGGAGGAGATTGCTTGCTCTTGATGGAACTTTCTTTAGCTGATGTCAGATGCATTTCTGGAAGCAGAGGGTTGTTGCAAGAGGAGAATACAGGAGGAAAAAATGGCAACAAGATTGTATCACTTTGGTGCTAAAAGCTATTTCTTACTGTAAGAAAACTTAGCTGCTGGCTCAGTGTTTTGTTCAAGGGCAATGTTGACATCAGCTGAGGAGACAGGATAACAAGTCTCAAAATAAATGGTAATCAGTGTTTAGGAAAAAACATTATGATATAGAAGCCAAATAATTTTAGGCTAATCTGGCTGATGCTGGGCTTGAGATGGCACAGAATGGAATTGATCTGGCTGATGCTGGGTGGTACAGGATGGAATTGATCTTACCAAGTGAAAAAGGTACAGTCAGAGGGGCAAACTAGAGATATGAAAACAAGATGAGCACATCTGGGCTAAAGAGTGGTTGCAGACACCCAAGGCAGCTGTGAGAGCAACAGCCAAGTGCTTGTGGTATCAAGAGAGATGTTGAGATACTGGAAGGTGTCCAGAGAAGGGCAGCAAGGCTGGGGAGGGGCCTGGAGCACAGCCCTGTGAGGAGAGGCTGAGGGAGCTGGGGGTGTGCAGCCTGCAGAAAAGGAGGCTCAGGGCAGACCTCATTGCTGTCTGCAACTCCCTGAAGGGAGGCTGTAGCCAGGTGGGGTTGGGCTCTTCTGCCAGGCACCCAGCAACAGAAGAAGGGGACAGAGTCTCAAGTTATGCCAGGGCAGGTCTAGGCTGGATGTTAGGAGGGAGTTGTTGTCAGAGAGAGTGATTGGCATTGGAATGGGCTGCCCAGGGAGGTGGTGGAGTTACTGTCCCTGGAGGTGTTGAAGCCAAGCCTGGCTGGGGCACTTAGTGCCATGGTCTGGTTGATTGGTAGGGCTGGATGATCTTGAAGGTCTTTTCCAACCCGATTGATTCTATGATTCTATGATCATCTGTCCTGCTGAATCTGGGGAAAAAACCTTACTTTTGCTTTTGTCATCTTTAATGATGGGAGAGCAGCTCAGAGATACATACTTTTTGAATCAGAGCCACATGATAAAGCATTCAAACATAATGCAAATAATTGCTAACTGATGTATCCAGCAGTTGTTTTGTGGTTTTCTTTTTTTAAGGAGAGGGGAAAAAATATATATATATAACAAAATTGAATAAATAATTTAGCTTTACACATGGGCAATCCTCGCTAAAAAATTGCAAATCAGAACTCTTCTGTTTGAATGTATTTTATTTTGTTAATGGATTCACTAATATGAAAGGCATCTAATTGTATAATGTATTATTAGTCATTTTCTTTGGCATCCTATTAACTTTAAATAATTCTAATATTTAACATTTTATAACATGCACAACAAAGTTCTTCTGTCTCCAGCAGAGGAAAAAAACATGCATTAATAATAAAATTTCCATCACTCTTTCTGCTCTGTATGTTGAGATACATATTTGAGCCGAAACATTGAAAAATGAAGGGTGAAAAGAACAAAAAAAGCATGTTAAAAACACACATTGTAACGTACTGTGGGCCTGTAAACACGAGAGCTAGGATATCATTCACAGAACCACGGAGGGGACCTCAGAGCTCAGCTCCTCCAACCTCCCCACCGTGCCCAGGGACACCTCTCAGCTAGACTCAGTTGCTCAAGGTCTGATCCAACCTGGCCTGCAACACCCCCAGACAGAAGGCAGCCACAGCCTCCCTGGACAGCCTATTCCAGACTCTCACCACCCTCACACTCAATAACTTCTTCCTCAGCTCCACTTTAACCCTTCTCTGCCTCAGCTTCAAACCACTCCACCTTGGCCTGCCTCTAGGCACCCTCATGCAAAGTCCCTCTGCAGCCTTCCTGCAGGATGCCTTCAGGCACTGGCAGGCAGCTCTGAGGTGCCCCTGGCGCCTTCTCTTCTCCAGGCTGCCCACCCCCAGCTCCCTCAGCCTGTGCTCACAGCAGAGCTGCTCCAGCCCTTGCATCATCTTTGTGGCCTCCTCTGGACTCACTCCACCGCTCTGTGTACTCCTTCTGCTGGGGACAGCAGAACTGGAGGCAGCATTTGAGTAATGCAACAGAATGAACTTCTTTGAAACCCAGGTTACATATAAAGTGTGATAGGACATAACTAAGTACATCTTCTAAAAGTCTTTTTGGCAGCAGCCAGGGTGTATAAAATGGTGATTAATGCCTGCTAATGGAAGTGGTCTCCACCACAAGTTGTGAGCAGTGTGGTTGTGGCTGAGTCGAATAACCACACAGAGCAAGGCTGATAATCTCTTGCAAACCCCCAAGTTTTCCTGGGCTGGCAAAAAGATGACAGGGCCACAGCAGAAATGTTCTCCTTATGGCGCTTGCTATTGCTGTTGGTTTAGTAGGTCAGCTCTCGTTCCCGTGTGTTGCTGGAAGTATTATGGGAATGAGTGGTGTCTAAGCTGCTTAACAAATGCACACTTTCCCCACACCAATCTGTTTTCTGGGGACAGCACCAGACTAGTGCTCTGCAGCATCCTCTCGGCTATTAATGTTAATAAAATGCACTTAGCACTTAACATCTCCAGATCTCAGAAGAGCTTGCGAGGCAGCATCATTATCTTTACATTATGGGGATGGAAAATGAAGGATAGGGAGAGGAAAAAAAGATTTGCCCAAGTTTCCATGGCAAATCAGTGACAGAGCCAGGAGCCCAGCCAAAATCTGTTGATTTATAGTCTCCTCTGTAGCGCCGTGCCATTTCACCAAACTCCCTTTGCCAAGTCCCTACTGCGTACAGAGACTGAAGATAAGGCTGCAGTCACCCTCTGAAACGTGGATTTGGGGCTCGGCACAATGCAAAGCCTAATGAGATCCTCAAACGCGGGTCTCCCCTGTGATGCGCCTCCAAGCGCAGGGCCACCTGTGCAACGGACAGCAGTGCAAAGAGCCATGAATAAGCTGCTTTGAATTCCTCTGTGCTGGGGCCACAGAGTAAAGGCACCTAGTCCTTGAGGAGCTGCAAGGATGTTTTACATGTGAATGAAGCCCTGGGTTTCGTTCCTGTGGTCCTAGGGCTGCATCCCTAGGCTTTGTGTTTCGCATGACTAAGCCTCCCGGAGCTGTGTGTTTACGCTGTCTTGTAGCTGCTTTTGTAAGTGACTACATCGAGATAATGCATGAGCAGATCTGTGTGTTGAAGGGCTTCTGCTAACATCTCTGTGAGCTACCAAAATATTACTAGCTATATTTGGCAAGCAGGAGAATGAGGAGCTGAGTAACACGCCGAAGGAAGTTTGTGATGATTCAGGAATACAAACCAAATCTCCTAGTTTCAAATCCTTTGCCCTAGCCTCGGGGTCATCCCTTTTTTCCCCCCAACAACCTTAGGAAGCACAATACAGACCAAAAGCTACAAAGCAGCAGCTGTCTGCCTGCCACCGTGGATCACAGACAACCAAGGGATGGATTTTGGTCGGCAGGCATCCTTCCTTAACAGCAGTGAAACATGCTCAGATTCCTCACACACCCCGCTCCAAGTTTTATGCCTCTGTTTACAGTAATTGTATCAATCGTAACGATAATGCTGGTGGTTAATTCATTGAGTGTTTGTGTCTGCGCCTGTGTTTCAAGAGATTGCCCTTGTAGAACAAAGGTATGTAGTAAATAGGGCAACAAAGATTTCGGTTAGACCAAGAGGAAAGTGCCTCTGTCTGCCTTTCTGGGATTCCTGCAGGACCACCTCCTGCTCTGGCTGAGCTGGAGTCCTCTGGTTTTTAGATTAAACATAATCACAGGCACCAAGTTACCTACAAGGGATGTTTTTCCCCTTTGTTGCTCCTCCACACATGTCTGCACAGGTCAGTCCTCCTCATGATGCAGTCAACATTTATCCTTATGATCCTTTCTTCCCACTGGATAACCAGTTTTGTCCACCTCTGGGCCCACCTCAGCCAAGTCTGAGTTTACTGAAGTGCTCCCCACAGCTCATCTGCTCCAGCCCACTGCAAAGGTGTTGCAGTTCAGGCATCTGCTTCATATCATCCTGCTACTAGGCTAAGCATTTAGGGTTCTGCCAGCAGAAGACAGAGCCTTGCAGTGCCATGAGTTAATATAACCATGAGTCGAGGGCTGGCTGCTCTCCAGCAGACCTTCTGGCTGCAGTGCTGGTGAATAGGTGTGTGTGTCTGTCTGTCTGAACTCAGCTGGGTTACTCATAGCTCCACAAATGTATGTATGGGTTGGGGTGTTTTGGTGTCTTTTTTCCCCCACTCTGCATCTAAATGGGCCCTAAAAGTCTGAGCTGTTCTTTCTCTCTCATCCTGCAATCAGTGAGTTTTGAGAGACTTGGGGTTTGCAAACGAAGCTTGTACTGCTATGTAATTTCGTGTGCCTGTGCTGTTGAAATATGAAGAATTTAGGTCAGTCTTTGCATTTAAAAAAAAAAAGGAAAAAAGGAGCTAATACAAGATGGACAACTTCATTATACATCCCTGTGCATTTAGAAGTCCCAGTTGGAAGAGAAAGCAAGATAGCAAGAAACACAAACATGTGTTGGATTATTTCTCGTTAGGCAAATGTAGTACTGTGAAAGATTGACATCAGGGGAAACTCGAGCCCTCCGTTTATCCACACTTCAGTTCTAATATCTGGCTTCAGCAGCAGATTGTAACCATAGAAAGGCTACAGACTCTGGGTGAAATGGCACTCCCTTTTGGATCCAGCTTTATAAAAGAGAACAATTCTTCACAGAATGCATGTCTTTATTCTTTATTGCACATTTCAAAGTCCCCACGAATACTCATTTGCATGTGACAGCTAATGCTGCATCTTGTATTGGCCAGTAAGAGGCATGATTGCACTAAATTGGAAGCAGCAGGCACAGGTTTTCTTTTTAAGAATGGGGGTGGGGGTAGCCATGCACTGTTCTCAAGTCTTCAGTCACAACGGTTTTAGAACAGTTGCAAGTCTAGTTACTGGGATAATAAATCCCAAATTAACTGAGTATGCAGATTTCGCTTCCATTAGGTTACAGTCTTTAAATTGGCATACCCTTCACTTCATCTTTGCTTTTTTTGTGAGCAACCCCAACTTTTAAAGCAAGGGAGAAGGGGTGAATCGAAAATACTGAACTTGCACCTCAGGAGTGACAAAAAAAAAACCAAACCAGGAACATTTCCTAAACTGATATTATTATTTCTTTTATTGTTATTTCTTTTACCTCTCTTTTTGGTTTGGGTTTTGGGGTTTTTTTTTTTGTGGTGGTTTGGTTTGTTGTTTTGTTTTGTTGTTGGGTTGTTTTTTTTTTCCCCTCTTCTTGCTAAGCCTAAATAAATACATTTGTTCCCCCTGCATAATTTTTTATTTCTTCCAAGTGATGTTGTTATCTGAATGACACACAGGATAGCAGAACCCCAGCAATGCAGAAAGGCTGCTGCCGGCAATGCTTACAATCAAAATCTATGTACACAGCAGCAACAGCAAAATATTTATGTGCTAACACATGCCTGTTCCCTTTTGAAATGCATGAAGTTTCAACTCGGAAGCAAGAGAAGATCTCGAGATAAATGCTTCTCTGGTTTCTGTGTAATCCCTTTGAAAATTATCAGGAATATAATGGGGACAAAAGCAGCTCCTTGAAAACTAACCCGAAACTCACTCTTCTCCTCAGTGTAATCTCCCCGCAAAAGAAGGGAGCACAGGAGCCTGCTGCTTAGGAAAATGGGATTGAGAAAAACACCCTGAGAGGGGTTGCTGTACAAAACTCTGTATCCTGAGCCTTCATTTCCCCAAAACAATGAAGTTAAAATTGAAAGTTGCCCTTTTTTATTGAATCCTTCTTCCTCCTATCTCCCGACAGCTCCAAGGCTGCCATCCTTTTTCCACGAGAAAGCCCTTAAAATGCCCACATGAATTGCAGCTAAACCAGCAGAAAGTTCCTCCATGCATGCAGTTTAGCAACGAGATTACCTGCAGGACCCTTTTTTGCCAGCAAGAAAACTATGCAAACCCCCATTGCATTCCAGTAACAGACAGGACTTACTTTGCAAGATGGATTTCAAAAGATCTGCAGGCTTCTGTTCCTTATAAAACTATGCCAAAGACTATTTAAGTGGCCAGTAATATAAACATTATGCTACTAACACTGAGCAGTTTATCACATAAATATAATTGTCTTCTGGTTGGTTTTTTCTTTTAAAGAAGAATAATAAAAGCTGGATCCATATGTTCCACATTATTTAAAATTGTTTTTCTGCAAGATGTATTAATCCCAGCAAAGAAGCAATTCCTCTGCTCCAGGAGTAGAGCAGCAGTTTTATTTTACTGCGTTGTCATTGTTTAATCTGTTTGTTCCCGGTAGTAGTTTCACAGATTTATATATATATAGATAGATATTTTTTTATGAACTGTTACTTTTATGGAAAGTCAAGTTACAAATGATGGACACTGTTAGCTTTCAGGGAGAGAAAGGGGTCGGGAAGGTAGATAAATGTATTTATTTATTTGCTTACTGTACTCAACTTGGAGGGAAAAAAAGAATAAAATACACTAAGTAAAACCCCCTTCGATTCTTTAGCAGGAGCTAAAATAACTTGTGGTTTGCAGACCCAGGAGGCACATATTTTGATACTGCTCCTCAGCAGCACTGCTTAGCTCTGCACTTTATTCAAATTTGGGAGTAGAATTTAAAGCTGGGATAAACAGCGTTTGGTAGCAATGGCTTGTGCAGAGCTTACAGTTTATCTTGCAGCAATGTGATCTCGCAGCTCAATGTCACTTGGTGTGTTTGTTTTTTAGGGGTTTCAGCTGAATGCTACAGCAATAACTTATTTGATTTAAAAAAAAAACAAATCACTGTGCTACTTTGGACTCTTTATTTCCAGCATTTCAAAATAAAAAATATCTCCTTTTTTTCCCTTTTGTTTTTCTTTTTTTTTTCTTTCTCCTTTCTTTCGTTTTCCTTTTTTTTCTTTTCCTGTTTTCCTTTTTATCTTTTTCTTTTTCCTCTTTTTCATTTTTTATTTTTCATATTTTTCTTTTTCTTTTTTCCTTTTTCCTTCTTTTCTTTCTCTTTGTTTTCCTTTTTTCCCTTTTTGCCATTTTTTTTCTTTTTACTTTTTTTTATCCTTCCCCTTTTTATTTTTTCTTTTTCTCTTTCTCCATTTTTCTTTTCTTTTTTCCTTGCTTTTCCTTTTTCTTTTTTCCTTTTTTTTGCCTTTTTCTTTCGTTTTTTAGCCCTTTTTTTCCCTCTCTTATTTTGTCTTTTCCTGAGGGGTTTTTTTTCTCTTTTCCCCTTTTTCTTTTTTCTCTATTACCCTTTTTCCTTTTTCTTTTCCTTTATTTCCTTTTTCTCTTTTACCCTTTTTCGGTTTTCTTTTTTCCTGTTTCTTTTTTCCTTTTTCTTTTTTTCCTTTTTTTCTTTCTCTGTTTTTTCCTTTCTTTCTTTCTTTTTTTTTTTCTTTTCCTGTTTATCATTTTTTCTTTTTATTTTTTTCTTTTCCCCTTTTCTTGTTTTCCTTTTTCTTTTCCTTTTTCTTTTTTCCTTTTTTTTTTCCTTTTTTTTTTNTATCATTTTTTCTTTTTATTTTTTTCTTTTCCCCTTTTCTTGTTTTCCTTTTTCTTTTCCTTTTTCTTTTTTCCTTTTTCTTTTCCTTTTTCTTTTTTCCTTTTTCTTTTTCCCTTTTTCTTTTTTCCTTTTTCTTTTTTCCTTTTCTCCCCTTTTTTCTTTTTTCTTTGTTTTTCTTTTTTCCTTTTTAAATTGTTTCTCATTTCCCCTTTTTATTATTTTTATTTTCTCTTCCTTTTTCCCCTTATTTTCCCCTTCCCCCCTTTTTTTTTTCTTTTTTCTTTCCTTTTTTTTTCCTTTTTCCTTTTTAAATTGTTTCTCATTTCCCCTTTTTATTATTTTTATTTTCTCTTCCTTTTTCCCCTTATTTTCCCCTTCCCCCCTTTTTTTTTTCTTTTTTCTTTCTTTTTTTTTTCCTTTTTCCTTTTTAAATTGTTTCTCATTTCCCCTTTTTCTTATTTTTATTTTCTCTTCCTTTTTCCTCCTATTTTCCCCTTCCCCTTTTTTCTTTCTTTTTTTCCTTTTTTTTTCTTTTTTCCTTTTTCCTTTTTCAATTGTTTCTCATTTCCCCTTTTATTTTTATTTTCTCTTCCTTTTTTCCCCTATTTTCCCCTTTCCTCCCTTTTCTTTGCCCCTTTTTTCTTCTTTTTTTTTTCCTATTTTCCCCCTTTTTTCCTCCCCTTCCCTCTCCCCCTCCCCCTTTTTTTCCTTCCTTCCTTCCTACCTACCTCAAGTAAAGCTTAATTCTCCTGTTCTAGAATTTACAATCATTGACTGTGGGGTGTGAGCCTGCACTCCAGATTACTCCTAGTGTAACTTATTTAAAGTCTCATCATGTTATTAACTTTGAGACAAAAAAAAAGCTCTCAAAACCTGACTGCTCAAATGAAACATGGGGGAAAAAAAAAAGACCTAAACTGTTGAAATCTGTAAAAGCAGGCTGAAATATCTGGCTTGTTTGTGGGGAAAAAAACACAAACAACAAAACTGAAATTATATTCATTTTAAAAAATTTAATAATTGTAACAATCCCATCCAGTGAAAGTGTCTTTGTAAGGCACCTAAAAAATAAATGTAAAGGGGAAGCTGCATAATGCTACATATGTGAGTTGTTTTAAGTGATAATGCAGAATCCAAGTCAAAGTACTAAGAAAAACAAGGAAAAAATCTTAGTTTCCCGTTTTTGTCTCGTACTTAACTCATTGTTATCAAATATGCACAACACAAGAGAGGCTTCCTGAACTTTGGTACAGTTGGAAGAGCTGAAAGAAATTTCTCTGTGCTAGAGAATGCAGAGTGTCTGTCTGTCTGTCTGTCTGTCTGTCTTTTAAGCAGAGTCTTTGTCAGCTGGAATACCACCAACTTGCTTATTTGCTATGTCCATGTCCTAATAGGAAGTGCCTTGCTCTTGCTTGTGGAGTTATGATCAGATCCTACAATCAGTTACTCTCTGAATGTTTTATTATGTGGGGCTTTTCAAATGGGCTGTGGTTTGAACGTTGCTTTCACCGAAGTGAGTCACCAGCAAAGCTCGATGCGCTTTTAGTCTGCCCAGCTTTGATCAGGAATCTCTTTTACATAAGGAAAACAAAACACCAAATCACCATTTTTCCTATTCCTTCCCCCCCTCCCCTTTTCGTCCTGGTATGTACTCTTCGAGCTGCTTAAGGTGATGTGCACTCATACACAGATATTTGTACAGACAAACAAGTCTGTGTTTAAAGAGATGCTAACTCCGGATCTCTGAGACTTAACATTGGCTCTCTCCGAGAGTTCTTGTGTCAGTTCATCTCTTTGTGCCCCTTGCTCACTGCACCTTTTGTCTGCCTTAATTGCTTAGGTTATAAACTCTTTCCACCAACCCCCCTCCAACTCTGTGCTTTTATAGTGCCTGAGACAATGGGGCATGGATCTTATTGGGGCATCTTGTCACTGCTGTGGGTCTAATAATCCAGATGGTGAAACCACTGCTATTAATAATAACAGAAGTGTTAAACTACCACCACCCATAAAAAATAATAATCATTATGCTCTAATAATCCAGATAGTGATACTACTTCTTCACTAATAATAGAAGTATTAAACTACCACCACCCATAAAAAAAGAGTAATCATTATGCTCTAATAATCCAGATAGTGATACTACTTCTATCAATAATAATAGAAGTATTAAACTACCATCACCAATAAAGAGAAATCATTATGCTCTAATAATCCAGATAGTGATACTACCTCTATCAATAATAATAGAAGTATTAAACTACCACCCCCATAAAAAAAAAAGAGTAGTCATTATGCTCTAATAATCCAGATAGTGATACTACTTCTATCAATAATAATAGAAGTATTAAACTACCACCCCCCATAACGAAAATAATCATCATTATGCTGGTTTTCCAAAGAAGAGTCTTCCTAGCCCTGGCAGTGACCCTTCCTTATTGCAAACTCTCTAGAAAGTCAGCAGAAGTTTCAAGCAAGGTCATTTTTAAGGATGCAATTCTTTGTTTAGATTTTGATATTAAAAGCTCACATCCTTCTGCTGCACTTTCAGAACTAACATCCTGAGTTGCAACAGGGCCATGAAAGAAATGAAGAGAGTAATTCTACCTCCTTGTTTCACATTATCATGTTTATTGGCCTAGATATGGCTGTGTGAGGTTTCTTGTTTGTTTTGGGGTGGTGATGGGTTTTTTTGGTGGTGTTTTGGGTTTTTTTTCTGTCAAGGAAATTACAGCAACACATCTTTATTTCCTCTTGTTTGCCTGACAGAGTGGGATACACTCAGGTCAAATCTTGAACTCCGTTTTATATGATAAATACATTTTAGATGAGTGCATACTTTTTTTGCATATGTAAGCAAGATTATTAGGAGGTATTCCAGTCTCTCTTCAGCCTGAGGATAGCTGTTGACACTTCATTAAAGACTATCTGGGATATTTTTAACCTAGATCGGTTCAGTGACCCAGTTTATAATGCAGCCTCCCTTGTGTAGGTGCAATTCAGGGGACAATGAAGAGCAGCTCCTCAAGTCGGAATGAGCGGATAGGGCTGAGCAAAAGCATTTTTAACAGATACTGAGCACTGAAGGCAGCATCTTGTCCATCAGCCTGCTGAAACCATCCAAACAACTGCCTCAGACGGTTCAATGTAATTGTCTCCTCATTAACCATCCCTTTCCTGAGGAACAATAGAGCCTGCATGGGAACTGAGAGTGCGATGGCAAATGTGGTGCTGGAATGCAGCAGAAAATAATATAGGCTAGGGCTGGCAAGGGGGTTTGTGGAAGGGTTTTTCATCACAGATGCAGGAAAAGCAGTCTTGGGGAGAGAAAGCAGGAAGGTGGAGAAAAGACTGGATGGGGCACTTAGTGCCATGGTCTAGTTGACTGGCTAGGGCTGGGTGCTAGGTTGAACTGGATGATCTTGGAGGTCTCTTCCAACCTGGTTGATTCTATGATTCTATGATGATTCTAAGGTGCTGCCCAGTTGGGTACATTGTGATTCATAGCATCACCTGGTAGAAAAAGATCTTAAGATCATTGAGTTCAATCAGAAGCCAAGGAGAAAAAGTTGCTGAGCAGGACAGGAGTGCACCCAGAAGCTGTTATGTATAATGCCGACTCTGGTGCTTCTAAAGAGTAAAATGGTCAGGATGCTCCTCTGCTAAGATACTTCCACCCTGTCATCCAGGTTTCACTGAGGAAGGCATCACAGAGCTGGGTCTTGTGCCCGAGAGCACAGGAGGTGAGGGAGGCAGGGCTAAGGAAGAGCCAAACCTCAGGAGGAATGGTGAGGCAGGAGGCATGAGAGTGGGAGGTCATCGCAGAGATCATGGATTGGGAAACGACAATAAACTAGGGCCAAATTCATTTGACTTGAAGCAGCAGCCCCAGGTCTCCTCCCAGCAGGAGGCTGCTAGGGAAAAAGCTGGATCCAAGAGTACCCATAGCTGTATTTGAAACCTCTTGTGCCTCTGCTCCATCCCCTGGTACACTTTGCTTAGCAGGGAAAAAAAACTGCATTTCACATGTATGCTGCTGATTAACTCTCAGAGGGCCAGAGGTCAGGTTTTAAGCAAGTAAAATACCAAAACTTTGGATGTTCTTCTTAAATTTGAGGACCTATAATAACTTCCAAAAGTGGACTTAATATTTCCTAAGAGCAGAGTTTCTCAGGATACTCTCTGTACCTTCTTAGCCTGGCAGGAGGTACCATGAGAACTATCATTCTTATATTAATTTGGTATTTTTACTTTAAAGCAGATTTTGTGAGTGGGAGAAGGGAAGATGGAATTTAGCTACTTCAGAGTTATTTGTCTCCTCATCTATTTATTCTCAAATAGAAAATATTTCAGTGCAATCACGGAGACTTGACTCTTTCTGTACCCTTGCCTGTCTATACCAACACCCATTTGAAAATCACCCACTGGCTTTAAACCAGAGGTGACCCTGTGTGGTTCTGAATGCCACAGCATCACAAAGACATCCAGGTTGGCAAAGCCCCTCAGGAGCACCAAGTCCAACCTAGAACCCTACTCTACAAGATTCACCTTAATCCATAGCCCTAAGCACCACTTCCAAACGACCCTGAAACACATCCAGGGCTGGTGACTCCACCACCTCCCTGGGCAGCTCATTCCACTCCCTGACCACTCTCTCCATTAAAAACGTTTTTCCTAATGTCCAATCTAAACCTCCCCAGCCTCAGCTTGAGGCCATTCCTCCTTGTTCTGTCTCCAGTTACCTGTGAGCAGAGCCCAGCAGCAGCCTCTCCACAATGTCCCTTCAGGTCGCTGTAGACAGCAATGAGGTCTGCCCTCAACCTCCCCTGTTTAACACTACCCATCCCCAGCTCCCTCAGTTGCTCCTCATCAGATTTATTGTCCAGGCCCTTACCCAGTTTTGTTGCCCTCCTCTGGACCCACTCCAGCACCTCCACATCTCTCTTGTATTGTGATGCCCAAAACTGAACACAATACTCAAGCTGTGGCCTCACCAGAGCAGAATCCAAAGGGACAATCACCTCCCTGTTTCTGCTGGCCACAGCATTTTTAATCCAAGCCAGGATGCCATTGGCCTTCTTGGCCACCTGGGCACACTGCTGGCTCACATTAAGCTGCCTGGGCACACTGCTGGCTCACACTCAGCTCCTGTCTATTACAGCCCCCAGATCCCTTTCTGCCAGCAGCTCTCAGCCACACTGCCCCAGGCCTGTAGCCTTGCTTGGCGTTGTTGTGGCCCAAGAGCAGGAGCTGGCATTTGGCCTTGCTGAAACTTATTCCATTAATGTTGGCCTCCATACCTCTGAGCTTCTCATACTGGGTTCAGATCCTCGTACAGAAGGCAATGGAAGTCACCAAAGTTGTCCAGCATCCGGCAGGAGCAATGCTTAGCAGTTTGTGGCAAGTGACTGAACTCACAGTAATGGTGATGGGATCCTTCCTCTCCCAGACTGCCCATGTCCACAGAAGGGCAATGAACTGGGGGTGGGAAATGAAGATAGGGTGAAGAAGGAGTGCACTTTGAGCTTCTCACAGCTCTCACATAGCTGCCACATCCTCTGTTCTGCATATGCTTACCCTTGCACTAGAATTAAGGGAGCATTTTTAAGTCAGCCATAATCTGTGGATTCAGACAAAAGAGGAGTCAGGCTCCCCAGTAAAGTACAATTGCAGGGAACGTTTAGTGTGACAGGAAAACATCAGTGATGATAGAAATGTGAGGATTTGGGGGTTGCCTGGTTTGAATGCTTTAATATTTTCTATATAGCTTCCTAAATACCTATTCCCAAGGAAACTATTTCCCAGGGGCAAAATGGTAAGGCAGCTGATTCATTTGTCATGGTGTCAAGTTTGTTCCTGAACTGGAGGATTTCCCATGTACTTAGCAAGTGAGTGAAGTCTGATTAAGGCTAAGAGTCTCTCGTTTAATTAAGCTCCTCTAGACCCCTTGAGGGAAAGCACTGTCTTCATTTTACATATAGGTAAACTACACCACAGAGAGGTAAGAGGCAATTCCTTCTCCCTGAGCAGAGCACACAGGCTAAGGACAAGGCATCTCAGCAGGTTCATGAGGAAATCCTCCCCTTCAGCTGTGTGGCATCAATGCTTCCTAATGCACATTGCAGACCTGCAAATGCTGCATGCTCAGCTTCAGATTTCGGGTGCACAGTAGCTGCATGTGGTCATTTCAGGGACAGGAGATGCATTTTCAGGCAGGAGATTTGGATCCCACCTGCATATGTTCAGTCTCCTTCACCAGTCAGCTTCCAGAGCTTGCTTCAATTTGCCCTGGAAATGATCCCAAGTGAGCAGCTGGGACTGCACAGACCTTCAGTGGTGGAGCAGGGAGGAAATGCCCAAATCAACTTTACTCTCCTTAGGAAAAACCTTCATTTCTTCTAATAGAATTAACAACCTCACTGACAATTTCTAAGAGCATCTTTGACACCCTTTGTGCTTTAAACTGCTGTAGGTTGTACATTTGTTTGGCAGGTACAAGCAGTAGAAAAACTGTGTTTACTACAAGAGGTTGTTTGGGGCTTTTTTGGTTGGTTGGTTTTGGGGTTTTTGGGTTTTTCTTTGAGATTATCACCCATGTACTACATTTTTTTCTCCAGAAGAAAGGTAATCAGCCTCAGTCACACCACTTCAGGAAGCTGTAATGGTACCATTCAGTGTGCTGCTGTAAAGTCCTGCCAGGGTGGCATTACGTTGGGTTATCAGAAAAGGCTGAGAGCCCTGGGGCTGTTAAGTCTGGAGAGGAGAAGCCTGAGAGGGGATCTGATCAATGGCTGTAAATAGCTGAGGGGTGGGTGTCAGGAAGGAGGGGACAGGGACAGCGACAGCCTCTGCTCACTTGTGTGCCAAGGGGTAACGGACGGAAACTGCAGCACAGGAAGTCCCACCTCAGCATGAGGAAGAATTTCTTGACTGTAAGGGTCACAGCACTGGAACAGGTTGCCCAAAGAGGTTGAGGAGTCTCCTCTGGAGACTTTCCAGCCCTCTCTGGATGTGTCCCTGGGAGACCTGTGTTCAATGCTATAATCCTGCTCTGGCAGGGGGGTTGGACTTGAAGTTCTCCAGAGGTCACTTCCAACCCCTAACATCCTGTGAGTCTGTGAGTGTAAGCTCCTCAGATGAAAGGTCTCACCAAGTCCAGTAGAAGTTGTCACATTGCTACCTACAAGAACAGAATTTCAGCTCATCTTCCTGCACCCTCAGCAAGTGTGCAGATGGCACCAAGCTGTGTGGCACAGGCGACTTGCTAGAGGGCAGAGATATATGCAGAGAGACCTGGGCAGGCTGCAGAGGTGTGCCCAGGCCAACCTCATGGCATTCAACAAGGCCAAGTGTAAGGTCCTGCACCTGGGTGGGTGCAATCCCAAGCACAAGTCCAGGCTGGGTGGGAAATGGCTGAGAGCAGCCCTGAGGAACAGGCCCTGGGGGTCTGGGGTGATGCAAAGCTCCACAGGAGCCTGCAGTGTGAGTGCAGCCCAGACAGCAACCCTGTGTTGGGCTGCAGCAAGAGCAGTGTGGGCAGCAGGGCAAGGGAGGGGATTCTGCCCCTTGGCTCTGCTCTCCTCAGCCCCCACCTGCAGTCCTGGGTGCAGTTCTGGAGCCCCCAGCACAAGAAGGACATGGAAGTGTTAGAGCCAGTCCAGAGGAGGCCACCAAGATGCTGAGAGGGCTGCAGCAGCTCTGCTCTGAGGACAGGCTGAGAGTTGGGGTGCTGCAGCCTGGAGAAGAGAAGGCTTTGAGGAGACCTTGGAGTAGCCTTCCAGGATCTGAAGGGGGCTACAGGAAAAGGTTCTTTGCAGTGAGGGTGGTGAGACACTGGCACAGGTTGTCCAGGGAGGTTGTGGAGGACAGAAGCAAAGAATGTGATCAAAGATCAAAGATCACATTCTGTGCTTCTGTCCTCCACAACCTCCCTGAAGGTGTTCAAGGCCAGGTTGGATGAGGCCTTGAGCAACCTGTTCTAGTGGGAGGTGCTTTGAGATCCCTTCCAACCTAAACCATTTTATGCTTCTATGACTCCTCTCATGCTCAGTGTAAATGCAGCTACTACACAGAAATAAACATTATTAGCTAGCCTGCCTAGCATTGCAGTGAGAATGTGATAAAGTCATTTGAATTGTTTGACATTAGCTTTTTAACTTTTTTTTTGGGTACAATTCCTATACAGACTCCACTAATTATTGTAGCACATAATCCTGTGCCATCAAATAGACTACCACATTAGCTGCTTCTCTCTCTCAGTCTCTTCATGCTCTCTTCCTCTGTGAGTCACATCAGTGACAGCAGTTAAGTAAATCAAAGTTTATAAGACTGGGGGAGAAAAAAAAATTGTCATATGCTACACACAAAACCAGCTACTGTATTTCAAAGTTTTGGTTGAAGCATCAATATCAAAGGAGCTCTCTCATATGGGAATCTTTTTCTCTCGCATTCCTGCGCTATGTGCTACTGAAAGGCTTTAGTAACTGAAGCGGAGTAAACACAAAGTGCCAGTTTACTACTGGTAAAAACAGGGAGCGGGGGAAATAAAGGCAAACTAGGAATGAAACAAACCAGAACCAAATGAATCCTTGCTGTGGCTGTGCCTTGTGTGTGCGTGTGGATGTGTCAGCGCCTTCGTGCTTGGGCTTTTTTCGTTCTGCCTTTTGAAAGCAGCGAGCAGCGGTAGGGCAGAAACGCTTTAATCGTGGGAAAGTTCTCCAGCCTGTATCAGCAAAGAGAAAACCTTTCAGACC
This sequence comes from Tricholaema leucomelas, assembly GCA_013400475.1. Lineage (NCBI taxonomy): Eukaryota > Metazoa > Chordata > Aves > Piciformes > Lybiidae > Tricholaema lacrymosa > Tricholaema leucomelas. Next base: position 11,457 of record WAAF01004582.1, on the reverse strand, counting down.
TTTCTCACTGCTTGGTTCAGGTTCTTGTTCCCTTTGTTAACTTACTGCCAGGTGTCCTTTAAGGAGAAGTGGAGAGAAAAAAAAACCTCTGCTGCTGTGTGTTTGTTTTGCAAAGTTCCAGAGGAGGGAAGTGGTTGGCTTTACTCCTGGAGGTCAGACACTGTAATCTGGGGGAGCAGAGGATGGGTAATTTAAATTACCTTTTTTTTTAACCCCAGAAGAAAATGGCCTTTGCTTTTCTCCTTAGTCAATAAATCATGGGAGGCCCCAGCCTAGTAAACCTGCCTTGGACTGATGCTTTATAAGCACTTTAGAGTAGTAATTAATCACCGTGCCACTCCTCACTGCAGAACACAAGTAATGGGGAGCAAGGCAGGTAATGGTTTTTTATAACAAGATAATGGTGCCCACGTTGGAGGCTGCCTGCAGCCTCCAGGCAGGCAGGTTCTGCCTGCAGAACCCACCTTGGAGAGACAGACACCTAACTAGGGCTTTCTTTTCAACCAGAAAGTGCAATGTGACCAAAGCATGGCCTTGGTATGTAGTGCTCCTTCCCTTCCCCGTTGCCATTAAGCAGTGTGTGCAGCAGCAGTGATCCTGTGACAGGAGTTGGCTTGGCTTTACTTTCAGCACAGCAAGGTTTCACAGAGCAGCTTGGGTTGGGAGAGACCTTAAAGATCATCTATTTCCAACCCCTCTGCCATGGGCAGGGACATCTTCCACTAGCCCAGGATGCTAAAGGCCGTGTCCAACCTGGCTTTGGAAGTTTCCAGGGAGGGAGTATCCACAACCTCCCTGGGCAATTTGTTCCAGTGTCTCCCCACCCTCATTGTAAGGAATTTCTTCCTAATCTCCAGTCTAATTCTGCCCTACTCAACCTTCAATCCACCCCCTCTTGTTCTATCTCTACAAGCCCTTGCATGAAGTTTCTCCCCAGCTTTCTTGCAGCTTCCTTTCAGGTACCAGAAGGCTCTCTGGAGCTTCACTTCTCCAGACTAAACAGCCCTAGGTCATAGAATCATAGAATCAACCAAGTTGGAAGAGACCTCCAAGATGATCCAGTCCAACCTAGCACCCAGCCCTATGCAACCAACTAGACCCTGGCACTAGGTCTTTTGGCCATTCCTCATCAGACAGATCTTCCAGTCTCTTCATCATCCTCATAGCCACCACTGGACTCTCTCCACTTTGGAGCAGTTTGGTCATCAAAACCCCCTGTTTGCACATGTGGAAGTTTGCAGAATACCTCTGTTGGGTTTTGTCAGGCACCATGCAAATTACTGAGGTTTGATGGAGGTAGTGAATTTCTACCTAGAGCAGGAATACTTGAGAGTAGCTGCTTCCCAAAGTGACTACATCTTAGCTTTTAATTAGACCTCTTCCCTTTTGTTTATTTGGTATCTGTGTGTTTATTTTCATGGTTGTAAGCAGACTCACTCAAATGGTGAACTGCAGAGGGAAAATGTAAGTATTTAAGGAATGATTTCCTGGACATGAAGTGTGTGCTTTATGCCAAGCCAGTAGGAATGTTGTCACCTTTTGGTATGTCTCCAGTAAAATTGCACCTTTTACCAATATCTGCTTTGATTTCATACTGGAAAAGGAATGCAAAGCTTTTGGGTTTCAGTTCAATTTTGGTTTTTAAGGTATATTTTCACATGAAACAATGCAAAGAAAGTAGTTCTTGACAAGTCACATTTTTTTCCACACAGTGATCTCTTGTTGGAGACCTGTGAGACTACTGTAATTTCCTTCCCATTACTTTCAATGAATTCCATGCACAGGAGAGAGAAAATGGATAGTGGAGCCTGAGTTCCTGCACTACCCACTGCCTAGGTACCAAGAGGAGGAGGGAGGCTTACCGTGGGATTCCTTACATTGCTCTTCTGCTACACATTAGCCTTAATCTTCCACTGAGCAAAATATAGGCATTTGTAACAAAAATAATGAGAGTTGGCCCTTTGGAGACTCTTGGTATGGGTCAGATTTACCTTTCAGTATCCCGATGTAAAACTTTGAGATCAGAGAAGTTACACCAATGTAAACCAGGTGTGCACAGGCACATGCATCCAGAGAGAGAGAGAGACGTAGATTTCCTTTCATTCAACAAACAGACTTAACTCAGACCTTAACTTCTCCCAAAATGAACCTTCGTTAACTCAGAATTGCTCTATCACAGCTTTTGCTAGCAGTGTCTCATCAGCTGCAGATAAAGATCACTCTACAGATAACCAACCTTAGTGCCTACAGAAAACAACTCTGACCATGCGACCATCACCGTATCCAAGCACTGCAGCTTCACACCAAACTCCTTTTCCGCTGAAAGAAAGGCGAACAGCCACAACAGACACATCCTTTTTTGTGTGAACCACGTGCAGGGCTTTAGCTCTGACCTTGAATGAATCAACTTCTATCCCCCAAGCTATAGATACAGTGCTAAGTTATCTGGGGTTAATTTGCTGGAGAAGGGATTAGAAGCAAGTGAAGTTTGTGTGTCTCTGAGACGCACGGTTTCGCCTCGGTTGTTTATATGTAGGCATCAAAAGAAATCTGGAAGCAACAGGGTATGTGGAGGAAGAGGGAAAGGGTTACAGCCTCGAGTTTCCCGAGAAGCACAGCTTGCAGTTCTGCTGCGGAGAAGGTTTCTCCATCTGGCAAGCCTCCTGGGATGCCAGACTGGAGAAACCAGTTTGCAGGAGCTGTACAGGGGGACACCTTCCCCGGCCGTCCATCACCGCAGCCAGCCCCATGCTGGCGCCAGTGCTTTTGCTTACTTTTGCTTCTACCCATCAGGCTCCTACCAATCTGCTGTGCCACGTGAACCGGCTGCAGGGAGAGGCATGTGTGCAGTGGTGGTGGGTGTTCAGTCTGCTGAGGACTCCAGGACAGAATGTCAGGGTACTCCAAGTAGTGTGGGTCAATGTGTGAATGAGCCCACGAAAAAAACATGGGAGGATTACAGCAACTGTCAGAGCAGCAAAGGGAGTTCCTTGGGCTTCTTCTTGCCCAGGCTAAATTAGGTTATGGGAAATAAAGGAGTGTGCTTTTTTTTGGATTCTTTTAGGGAAGCAAATATGGGGATGGCAGTTGCTCTGAACTTATATTTACAAGCCTTCCTCCCCTTCCAGCCCACTCATCAAACAGAGTTTCCAGTGACATTAGCAATAGAGAGAGGTGCTGAAAAAGAGTTCAGAGGGAATGCTTTAGAAAACTCAGTTGTCTGTTGAGGAGTTGTGTCTTGTACCTGGAAATGAAATCCCACCATGCAATATAAAAGAGTTCTCCTTCCTGCCCAAATTGCAAGGGAGCCTTAACCATAGCACTCCTGATAATGCTTCCATACCGTGTGTGTGTGTGTGTGTGTGTGTTCTCTGAGGCATTCATTTGGCTGGCACATTGGAAAATGGTTAACACAGTGAATGTGGGGTGTCATTTTTGTAGTGGAGAATGTGTGCCAGAAGAATTCAACTGTAACCACTAAATATTTGCTTAAAAATAATTTTAACCATCTGGACTCCCTTTTTTTTTTTTTTTTTTTCCTCCCCCTTTTATTCTTATTCTTCTTTTGAGGTGGGGTGAGAAGAGAGTATTTTAATGGGAATGATTTGTGGTTACAAAATGAATTTGGTTAATTTGGTTACCACCCCCATTTATATGATGACTACAAATAGGCCCTCACATCTGAAGTTTTAAAGAACCAGCAGATTTTTTTCTCTCTTGAGCTTCAGAAGCTGGAAACGAACTTACAAAAGACAATAAATTGTTCTTGATGGAATAAATAGTTTGTGGGGTTGCTATTGTTCCTCTTGACAATACTCTAACATGTGCTAATAGAGGAAGAATTGAAGAGCTTGCGTAGTACAGCCTCTTCTGCCAGGAGGAATTTTTCCACTTTGGAGAGGGAATCAGGTTGCCAGCTTGTGGGGCAGGGAAAATGTGGTGCTGGGATTCCTGGGAGCCAGCACCTGCTGCTAGCCTTGGTACCGGGCTCAGCAGAATGGAGTGGGCTTTGGGGAGAACCCGGCAGTAACCTGCAAACCTGCCTCTAGCTGAACCTCATCGGGGCTATCTTTTGGGAGTGGGGTGCCCGAGATCGTTTGCCTTGGCCAGAATAAGGATGCTTGCTAAAAGCAGAGTGGGAGCAAGAGTTTTTGTGCCTCTGATACTTCAAGGGATGCATTTCTAACTTTTTTTTTTTTGGTTGGTCTTACTTCAGAACATAAACCTTGTTTTTAAATACTTACAGTTCAGTGACAGATTTTTTGGTTCCTTATCCAGTTAAATGCAGTTAAATATAGTTGGTAGATGTACAGGTTTCTGTGTTCTCTGTGCCTTGCCTTAGCATATTAAATGAGTGTTTTATGAAGCCTGCCATAAATACATCTGTTAAAAGATTTTTGTCATGCTCTAAAATGCCCAAGCCTTTACAGCTACCTTTGTGCACCGGTGGTATCCTAGTAAAGCTGCACAGGAGATGAAATAAACTAAGAGCAAGGAGGTAAACCTGCAGGTAATGCTCCTGCTTTAGCAGCTCTCAGAGATAGTTTTGCTCTGCAAAACTGCAGCGCTGATCTCATCCAACTGATTGCACACTAGGAACAGTTTAGCGTCGTTTCATTTAAAATATGCAAGCTTTATCTCAAGAAGTAAATGTCTAGCCACAAGGTAAAATTAAAAGAAATATATTAGTCTTATCATTAAAAGGGGAAAAAAAAAAAGCCTCTAAAGTTTCCATTATCCATTATGTCAGGTAGCAAACATCTTCTCAATGTAACTCCAGACATTAAATCTGTCAAGAGGCATGCAGTAAAATAAATGTCTGGGATACCTTCATAAACAAAAATCTTATTTCCATAATTCATACAGCTGGCTGGCATTTATTGGCACGTCAGGTGCAATGGGGACATTTCAGGAACATTAACATGTACAGCATCATTTGTCAACAAAGCAACAATGTAAGCAAATCGTTCAGAACTCATACAGATTTACAGCTTTCTCTGCCAGCTGCTAATTACGGTGTGCTCTGCCTATTTGGTATGGTCTTTTTTATTGGAAAATGACAAAGGGGTTATGGTATCCCAGTTTGGAATATAGATGCGGGTTTAGTAATAATATGAGTGGTAATATGACTACACAGCCTGGAGTTTTGATCTAGTTGCACTAGTCCTATAATTGACCGCTTTTGATTGATGAAGGACAAAGAGAAATTCGCAGCGTTATTTACTTACTGGTAGAAGTAACCCCCTGCAAACAAAGCAATAGTAAAAGAGCAGAGAGGGGGAAAAAATAAGGTAGAAGTATCTTTGCTTTAATATCGGTGGGAGGTTGTTTGGGGGTTTGTGTTTTGGTTTGGTTGGTTTTTTTTCCTGCTGAACGTGAGAGGGAGAATTCAATCCCTGCTGCAAACCTGATCTGTTTATTGAGCGCTGTTTAGCGAGCCCTGTACGATACAAACTGGCAAATCCCCTTTGAACGCTGCTGAGTCTGCTCTGATAAATAAGAATTCAACTTTCGGCATTTCAAACAACACAAAGGTTAAATAAAAGCCCGCTAGTGCCATCTGTAAGGGCCAAACTGTGTGCTGATTATCCTCTTTCAACATCCTCCCTGTCTGTCTGTCTGTATTGCTCTGCCCTTTTATTTATGTGAGCGTGTCTGTGTATGAACGTTTCTGCAAGTTAATGACAGCAAGGCAGCTCTACTTTTTATTTCCAAGCTTTGGCCAGTTTGCATTTCAATCTCATCAAAACATAATTAGGAGAGCTTTATGCTTCAGATGGATAAATTAAATATGCTTTCATCATTATTATACCTGTTAGTCAGCCAAAGGTAAGAGGATTCTATTAGCTAAATACATATTTAGACACCTAATAAAATTCCTTGTTCAGTTCCATTTCTGAGTTTCAGTTCATGAGCAGTAACCACTAGTCAGCCTTAAGATCTTGACCATTTAATTTTCTTTAAGGAGGAGGGGGAAAGGCAATTAGACCATATTATGGATTAATCCCTTGCCAATTTTCGTTTTTTAAATCAAAGTAATTTTAGACGCGGGAGCGATGTGATTTTATGAGGAGAAGGTATGTTTTGCCAACCTTGTTAAAGTCTTTCAAGGCAGGATTTTCTATAGGCTTCCAAAAATTACCCCACCAAAAAAAAATGTGTGGGTGCCCCCATCTGTACACATGAATGGGCAGCCAGCAGTAGAATTATCCTAGTTTTTGCACGTGCAAATGGAGGTGTTTGGGCACAAATTAGCTGACACTCCCCCCCACCCCTTCCCAATTTTTGCCAGCTGGTTAATAATATTCCCTTGAATTCCACAATGTAAGTTAAAATTCCCAAAGATTTCTGAGGCAATTATAACTTTTCTGTGAAATAGCTGAGGCTACTGAAGTCTTTAAAATGTTACTGCTGCAACAGTAAAATGAGGTAGAGCTAAGTGCCAGTCTTTGGGTGTTATTTTGGGTATAAGGACTGTAGGATTCTTTCAGTGTAATAAAGTCTATTGGCTCTGGAGCAATTACTGCCTGCCACAGCTTCTCCAGCAGCAAAGTGCACATGTTCCTAAAGGGGAAAAAAACAAACCAAAACCAAAAACCAACCAAAACCCAAAAACTACTGCAGCAGGGTTGTACAAAAATTGACCATCAATCTCAGTCTGTATGAGCAATCACAGCCGCTTCCGAATAGGAGTTAGTTTGTATTAGAAGCGATTTCCCCATCTGGAAGAACAAAGATACTTGCAACTGTTGAAGTGACTGACTTCTAGCAGGCAATTAAAGAAAGTTAAAACCCCCAACTGCTTCTGAGATGCTTGGCCTGGATTTCAGATCCCTGCAAAATATGACAAGGAGCTCTTTTAAATGATGAGGAAGTTCACCGTCCCCTCGGATTTGTGCTCCCTACTTGCCGGTGCCCTCAGCCGCTGCCGCTCCAGCGGCACCGCTGCCCACGCAGCTGCACAGCTGTTTTCTAGGAAAGGGGAGCACTTGTCAGACATCCTAAAGGAGAAGTGGAAATTAGTGCCTGCCTTGTCGAGATGTTATGCAGCATGGCTGTGCTGGGAGATCACAGGATCACAGAATGTTAGGGGTTGGAAGGGACTTCACAGATGATTGACTCCAACCCTCACTCCTGACAGAGCAGGACCGTAGACCCAAGCTCCAGTCACACAGGAATGCATCCAAATGTGTCTTGAAAGTCTCCAGAGAAGAGACTCCACAACCTTTCCGTGGAGCCTGTGCCAGTGTGCTCTGACTCTTACAGTCAAGAAGTTCTTCCTCATGTTGAGGTGGAACTTCCTGTGCTGTAGCTCATACACATCACCCCTTCTCCTGTCACGGGGCACAACTGAGAAGAGTTTGTTCCCTCTCTCTTGACCCCCCCCAGTCCTCAGATATTTATGAACACTGATCAGGGTGAGCCATGGGGGTTAACCTTGTTATGGGCATTGTGGGGTAAAGGAAGTTAAATGTGAGAAGTGATGGGACATGGAGCTTTTGAGGTGGGGACGAGGTTCTTGGATGTGGGGTTAAATTGTATCTTTGTGCTGCTGTAGAGCCTTAGGGATAATTATGGTTATCCGTAGGGATAACAGGTGATGGAGTGGGTCCAGAGGAGAGCAGCAAAGCTGGTGGAGGGCCTAGAGAATAAATTTTATAAGGAGTGACTGAGGGAGCTGGGGATGGGTAGTGTGAAGAGGAGGCTGAGGGGAAAGCTTATTGCTGTCTACAGCTATCTGAAGGGATGTTGTGGAGAGGCTGCTGCTGGGCTCTTCTCACAGGGAATTGGAGACAGAACAAGGGGGAATGGCCTCAAGTTGAGGCTGGGGAGGTTTAGATTGGACATTAGGAAGAAGTTTTTCAGGGAGAGAGTGGTCAGGGACTGGAATGAGCTGCCCAGGGAGGTGGTGGAGTCACCCAGCCTGGAGGTGTTTAAGGGTGGTTTGGATGTGGTGCTTAAGGCTATGATTTAAGTGAATCTTGTAGAGTAGGGTTCTAGGTTGGACTTGGTGCTCCTGAGGGGCTTTGCCATCCTGCATGTGTCTGTGATGCTGTGAAGAGATAGATATTTAACACAGAGCTTAAAGGAAATAAAGTTGCTGACCTCTGGAATTCAGTTACCCCCAATGCAATACCCAAATGTGACAACATCACTGCAAGTCCTGCCAGACCAACATCAACACACAGAAATCTGACTTTATGCTGTCATTCCAGAGTGCTTGAATTTACTTTATTTGTGATTTATTTTATTTTTTTTTCCCATTTGTGTTTGAGTCTTTGAGAATGTGAAGAATTTTTGCACTCCTTGATGCAGAGAGATTGCTTTTCTTCCTGCTGCCTTTGATTCCACTCGCCTAATAATAATGGGCATTATCTTATATCCATATTTAATTTTATTATGTCACTGGCATTGCAAGAAAAGGATGTTCTTTTCAAACATTGTAATGCATTTAGTATTTCACTAGTCATCACTTAAATCAATTTTTCCCTTTATTGGATCTGAATTATAAATCAACTAGTCATTGTATGGGATACTGTATATGAATGTACAGTATATCATTATGATGTATCCTATAATAATGTCTCTTAGACATGAAAACTAAAGATGGTGGTTTAAAGTGCTGAGAGAGAAAAAATTGGAAACATCTGTTAGTAGGAAGTAGAGAAGACTTTTCATTAAAGTTTGTCAAGTGTATTTGATAGGAAGAACACACTGGGCCGGATTCATTCTGCCACCCCTTGCATACATCCACTGCTGTACCCAGCCTGGTTTTTCTATCTCGTGGAGAAAAGCCAATATTATCAGAGACACTGAAAAGCCAGCTCACTGCTTTGCATAAGGCATAGTACAGCAATCCCAGCCTCTTAGATTATGTCAGCAAGCTCAGAGTGAAGTATGATAGAATCACAGAATGTTGGGGTCTGGAAGGGGCATTGAAAGATCGTCTAGTCCAATCCCCCTGCCCAAACAGGATCACCTACACCAGATCACGCAGGAGCATAGAATCAAGCAGGCTGGAAGAGAACTCCAAGCACAACCAGTACAACCTAGCACCCAGCCCTGGCCAATCAGCCAGACCATGGCACCTCTTGAATCATAGAATCAAGCAGGCTGGAAGAGAACTCCAAGCACAACCAGTACAACCTAGCACCCAGCCCTGGCCAATCAATCAGACCATGGCACTAAGTGCCCCAGCCAGGCTTTTCTGGAATGCCTCCAGGGACAGCAACTCCACCACCTCCCTGGGCAGCCCATTCCAATGCCAATCACTCTCTCTGGCAAGAAAATACTCCATTTTAATTTTTTTTTCTTTTTAAGAAGTCAACTATAAGGTATTTAGAGGTAGCCATAAGATTTCTGCACCTAAGGTAGTCTGGACAAGCTGGAAAAAAAGGCAGGGAAAATGGATGAAAACCTTTTAGGGTGGAGTGTTTTAGTGTAGTGCCACTGGAATCCATTTAAGCAGGTGAAACTCTCTACTCTAGAAATTCCAGCAAAGGCCATTTTTCACATAAACAGAGGCACCAGTAGGGATTTTGGCCATGCCAGGGGGATGGGTTACTGCTCTATCTCTGCAAAAACCTGCTCAATAGGGATTTTGGTCATGCCAGGGGCATGGGTTACTTCTCTGTCTCCGCAAAACCCTGCTCAGTAGGGATTTTGGCCATGCCAGGGGCATGGGTTACTGCTCTATCTCTGCAAACCTTGCTCAATAGGGATTTTGGCCATGCCAGGGGCATGGGTTACTGCTCTGTGTCTGCAAAACCTGCTCAGTGTGGATGCTGCCAGCATTACCTTCACCACCTTGTCCTTGGGCTATAGGAGACGTTGTGGGCACTGGGAGGAAAACTCAGTAGTTACATGCTGTGGCCCTGGGCAGCCTGATCTAGTTGGAGGTGTCAACTGCAAGGAGGGTTGGACAAGATGACCTTTGAGGGTCCCTTCCACCCTTAGGCAATCTGTGAATCCATGAATGCTTGTCTCATCTGGAGGCTACCAGAGGTATGTGTGAGTGTGTGCCTGTGCCTGTGTTTCACTTTATAATGTGAAATACCTTCTTGTGTCCCTTGGAAGACTACCATAAACATGGCATGCAGCCCTTGCAGGGGTCCACAGACCATTCATGCCTCCTCCTGCAGGTATAACAGCTTAAAAGCCAATATCTCACCTTGTCTTTGCAATCCTTTTCCCATTTCTCCCTGCACTAAGTGATCTCCGACCACCCCTGTTGTTTCCATGATGACATCCAGAACTATAAAATCCGATAGAGCGGTTGCAGGGCTCCGTGTGAATTACCCCCGAGTCAATAGAGAATGGAGTATTGCTTATTGATTTGGTGCAGCCTGTTGTGTAGTCGATGGAGAACAAACTAATACAAATAAAATGAATCAATTGGAAGCTGGCCGTGGGCCTCTGTGAGTCATATGAAGTAGGTCTCTGATATCCTTTATCATCAGGCACAGCCAGTGAAACAAGAGTGCTACTGTCTTCTGCTGGCGCAGGGAGTTACCTCAGGCGATGCTGAGAAATGCTTTTTGCTTATTTTGAGACCTGAATTGGCCCATGCTAGCAAATGTATTCTTGTGAATACAGATCCCACTTTGTTGCAATGCCCATGGGAAGGCGGTGCTGTAACCTGTTTGGATGCAGCTGCAGACCACCTGTAGAGAAAGTCAAATTAGGGAGAGACCCCACTGTTCTTTGCATTAATGCTTTTTGTGTTGTGGCTTGACTCCCCCCTCCCCCTTCCCTCCTCCTTCCACGTATCTTTCTCAACTGGGGAGATGGAGAGCACATTTTAAGACCTTCTGTCCCTTTAAGGCATCTCGTGATTGAAAGGTTTGAAAGACTGTAAAAACTCCCCAGTCACCAATGAGTGATGGTGTGCAAGGAGTCTTAACACTTTTAGGATGACTTTTCCTCCTGGTCTTCTTGCAGATTTGGGGCATGCTGGATTTGGAGGGGTTTGTTTTGTCCTGTGCTTGAAGCGTAGGTTTAAATCTCCCTCAAGTACTCTGCATGTTCAGGGAATCTTCCAAGTGTCGAATGGGGGGGGGCGGGGAAGTTCTTGTCAAGAGTTAAAGCCCTGAGCTGCTGCACTTTTTGTTCCATTGTTTCCCCATAAAAGACTCAGGAAACAAAGGAAAATGGGACAAGTCTAAGAGCAGTGCCTGCTTAGGCTGCACAAGCCCACCGAAACGGGCATCATCCCACCCATCCCACTTAACAGTACCACAAGGCCTTTTAGATACAGGCCAGATCCAAGACAGAGGGATGGTTGGGCACAAAACCCAACGTTATGTGCCCTTGGGATGAGTAGTTTTGGGTAGCTCTGTTGAGCTACTTAACCCTCCTGGTATCTCTAATGTCTCAGTAGCTTAGGCTTTGACTCATTTATCAGGTAGTGTTTTTTGTCACGTAACGATGCAACATTCTGCCTTATGCCACATAACA
>WAAF01004580.1:30024-46999 GCA_013400475.1 Tricholaema leucomelas | reverse complement strand
CACCCAGAGGTGGAGACCTGGCACCCTTAGATAGGGACCTGGCACCCAAAGGTGGAGACCTGGCACCCAGAGGTGGGGACCTGGCACCCTGACATAAGGACCTGGCACCCAGAGGTGGGGACCTGGCCCCATCCTCTCCTCACCTGCCTTCCCCTATGACTTCAGGAGCCCTAAATTCCTGCCACAGCCTCTCCCAGGGCCCGCCCGGCTCTGGCTCACTGCTCACAGAGGCTTCCACCACCTCCTGGGCACCAGTGGTGCCAAGCAGCCAGCTCCCACTCCCTGGATGCACCACCTAAAGCAGCCCCGTGGCACTTGGAGGACCCCCACATCCCAAAGTCTGGAGTGGGGTGGGGGCTTTGTGTGTCCTAAGCATGATTGGGAATGCTTGGGAGCTTCATGCTGGGCACTGCAGCATCCCACCAGTGGTGCCCTTCACCCAGGGAGGACCTGGTCCCTTTGTGGTGCCATAGGGGAGCCAAGTTAGATGAGGCCTTGAGCAACCTGGTGTGTGGTAGGAGGTGCCCCTGCCCATGGCAGGGGGCTTGGGACTGGGTGCTCTTTAAGGTCCCTTCCAAGCCCAAGCCATGCTCAGCTCTGCTGGAGGCTCTCCCTGCCTGGCACCCAGAATGGGCAGCGCTGTTTATGCCCTGCACCCTGCTGCTGGCACCTGAGGTTTAACAACCTCCCTGACCTATTTCCCGGGGGGGTGCAGCAAGGTTTAATTCACTAAATGCTTGAGGAGCACCAAAGATCTGCAGATAGAGCCATTATGGGATGGCAGATAGCATTAATGAGTCCACAGGTTGATATAGTTATGTGCTTAGATCATCAGCAGCTGATGCTGCTAATCCCTTCTTGTGCAAGTGCCTGTGCCAGGGGGAGCTGCTGCCTGGCAGCCCTTTGCTCCCCACAACCTGCCACCAAAGAGGGGTTGGGGGATGCCATGGAACCATGGAGCCATAGATCCATGGAATCATAGACCCATGGAACCATAGAGCCATAGATCCATGGAATCATAGAACCATAGGACCATGGAACCACAGAAACACAGATCCACAGATCCATAGAACCATGGAACCATAGAGCCATAGATCCATGGAATCATAGAACCATGGAACCATGGAACCATGGAATCATGGAACCACAGAAACATAGATCCATAGATCCACAGAACCATGGAGCCATAGATCCATGGAATCATAGAACCATAGGACCATGGAACCACAGAAACACAGATCCACAGATCCATAGAACCATGGAACCATAGAGCCATAGATCCATGGAATCATAGAACCATGGAACCATGGAACCATGGAATCATGGAACCACAGAAACATAGATCCATAGATCCACAGAACCATGGAGCCATAGATCCATGGAATCATAGAACCACAGAACCACCACAGAGCCACAGAACCATGGAACCATAGAATCACAGAACCACAGAACCATGGAACCATAGGCTCATAGGGTCACAGAATCAGGCAGGGCTGGAAGGCACCACAAGGCTCAGCCAGTCCCAACCCCCCTGCCATGCCCAGGGACACCTCACACCAGAGCAGGCTGCCCACAGCCTCAGCCAGCCTGGCCTGAAACACCTCCAGGGATGAGGTTTCCACCACCTCCCTGGGCAACCCCTGCCAGGCTCTCACCATCCTCCTGCTCAACAACTTCTTCCTACCTGGCAGTGTCCTATCCCTGCCTGACAGCCTCAAAAGTCCCTCCCCAGCTTTCCTGTAGCCCCCTTCAGACACTGCAAAGCCTCAATAAGGTCCCCTGGGAGCCTTCTCCTCTGCAGACTGCACAGCCCCAACTGCCTCAGCCTCTGCTCACAGCAGAGCAGCTCCAGCCCTCTGAGCATCCTCCTGGCCCTGCTCTGGGCCCCTTCCAGCCCCTCCACAGCCCTCCTGTCCCAGGGCTATTACATATTAGATACAACCATGGAATCATTCAGGTTGGAAGAGCCCTCAGAGATGCTCCAGTCCAACCCTGAACCCAACTCCATGCCACCCTCAGCCCCCTGCTCCTTAGCATCCCCTGTGCCTAAATCTGGGCCTTACTACATCTGCCAAGGTGCTCGCCGCAGGCCAGCGGTGCCCACAGGTACCAGCTGCATCCCATCCAGCCAAGAGGCTTGGCACGGGGCAGTGGTGCTGTGGGTACCTGGTGCAGCCCATCAAAGGCATCACAGCTGAGCTCAGCCCATTCTGTTCTCTCCTGCTCCCTCCCTGCTCCTGTCAAGACAAAGCACCAGAGGGGGTTGGTGAGGGGGCAGGGGATGCATCCTGCTCCGGGTCAGAGGATGGCACCCAGGGCTTGCCCCTGCAGGAGCCAGGGGCTGAGACTTTTCTCTCGTTAGGGTAATTAATTCAATCACTAAAAATAGGTAATTACTACCCTGGTGACTTAGAGGTGGTGTTTGGCACCAGGCTGCTGCTTCTGGCCTCCAGCCCAGTTGGGCAAAGAAGCATCCCCTGTGTGCTGCTGGCAGCTGTTGGTGCCCACCGAGAGCATCCCTTTGCCACAGGCTCACTGCTAAACCCCTTCCCCCAGGCCTCCTTTGCCATCCTACCCAGGGGGTGGCCTTGCTTCAGGAAGGGACTGGAAGGTGGTTGGCACAGGCCAGTGGTGCCATGATGACCCCCATTGAAACAAGGTGGTTGGCACAGGCCAGTGGTCCTGTGGGTACCAACTACATCTGATTAAGTCAAAGTGCTTGGCACAGGCCAGTGGTGCCATGGGGACCAGCTACAGCCCATCAAGCCAAGGTAATTGGCACAGGACAGTGGTCCTGTGGGTACCAACTACACCTGATTAAGTCAAAGTGCTTGGCACAGGCCAGTGGTGCCATGAGGATGAGCTACACCCCATTGAGACAAGTTGGTTGGCACAGACCAGTGATGCCATGGGGACCAGCTACACCCTATTGAGTCAAGATGGTTGGCACAAGTCAGTGGTTCTGTTGGGACCAACTCCACCCCACTGAGCCAAAACATTTGGCACAGGCCTGTGGTGCCATGGGTGGCAGCTACAGCCCATCAATCCAAGGTAGTTGGCAGAGGCCAGTGGTGCCATGGAGACCATCTACTGTCCATCAAGCCAAGGTAGTTGGCACAGGCCAGTGGTGCCATGGAGACCATCTACTGTCCATCAAGCCAAGGTAGTTGGCACAGGCCAGTGGTGCCATGGAGACCATCTACTGTCCATCAAGCCAAGGTAGTTGGCACAGGCCAGTGGTGCCATGGAGACCATCTACTGTCCATCAAGCCAAGGTAGTTGGCACAGGCCAGTGGTGCCATGGAGACCATCTACTGTCCATCAAGCCAAGGTAGTTGGCACAGGCCAGTGGTGCCATGGAGACCATCTACTGTCCATCAAGCCAAGGTAGTTGGCACAGGCCAGTGGTGCCATGGAGACCATCTACTGTCCATCAAGCCAAGGTAGTTGGCACAGGCCAGTGGTGCCATGGAGACCAGCTACACCCCACTGAGCCAAGCTGGTTGGCACAGGTCAGCAATCCTGTTGGGACCCCACTGAGCCAAAACATTTGGCACAGGCCTGTGGTGCCATGGGTGCCAGCTCCACCCCATGGGGCCCAGGACACCTGAGCTCAGCCTGCTCTGTTTTCTCCTGCTGCCTTTCCTGAGCAATCCAACGAAGAGAAACCACCCCCCAAAAAAAACCAACCCAACAAACCCCAAACCCCAACAGGCCAAAAGCAAGCAAACAAAAACCCCCAAACCCATGGCAGTGGAAATTCAACCTGCCAAACACCAACAAAACTTCCTCTGCAGGCTAAAAATGCCTCCCCCAGACAGAGCCAAAAAAACACAACCCCAAAGCCCAACAGAAGGCAGAAAGCCACCAGGAGCTGGGTGACAATAACAGAGCAGAAGCTATTTCGGGGCTGGGCTGTTCCATTGCAGCACTCAAGGGCTGGGCTTGTGGCTGCTGCAAACCAGCCACTTCCCCGGGGCTGTGACGTGTTTCCTTTCCACCACCAACTGATTTAGAAGCAAAACTTTCTACATTTAGGCAGGCAGAGGCTCAGCTTCTCTTTTTCTCTCTGTCTCACCCCTGTCGGTGAGCGAATGGAAGGAGAGATGAGATGTGTGTGCGTGTGGCGGTGTGGGGGAAGGGTTGGGAGCAGCCCAGAGTCACTCTCTGAGTGGCTTCCTCCTTTTAGGTTTGTTCTTTTGGGGTCTGTCTTCATTCTTTCTAAACTGTCCCACTCCCTCCCCCCCCCAAAAAAAAATTGAACCAACGAAGCCACAGTTAATGTTTTCCACCCTGGGAAGGTCTCTTGAGCTCGTTCAAGCAGAGAGGTGGTGGCTCTGAGCTGGGCACTGCGTTTGCCATGCTGTGTGGTTGGGTCCTGTGCCTGCCTGGGCAGCTGATGGTCACCACCTGGCCAGTGGTGCCTCCTCCTGTGCCCTGCTAGGGCATTGTCCCATCACAGTGTCCACTGCAGACACACTGGCAGGTTGCTGCTCTGGACTGTCCCCATCCCCACCCTCATTCTTCTCTCCACCATCTCTATCTCTATCCCACCCCCACCTTCATCCCCATCCCCATCCTTCTCTCCATCGTTTTCATCTCTATCCCAGCACCACCTTCATCCCCATCCCCATCCTCACTCTTATCCCCATCCCCATCCTTCTCTCCACAGTTTTCATCTCTATTCCGCACTCAACCTTCATCCCCATCCCCATCCTCACTCTTATCCCCATCACCATCCTTCTCTCCATCATTTTCATCTCCATCCCATCCCCAGCTTCATCTCCATTCCCATCCTCATCTCCATGCCCTTCTCACCTCCACTCTTATCCTCATCTCTATCCCTATCTCCGTCCCCATCCCCACCCTCATTCTTCTCTCCATCATCTCCACCTCTATTCCACCCCTGTCTCCATCTCCATCCTCATCTCCATCCTCATCTCATCTCCACTCTTATCTTCATCTCTATCCCTATCTCCATCTCGATCCTCATTCCCATCCTCTTCTCCATCCACAGCTCCATCTCCACCTTCACCATCTCCATCTCCACCATCTGCATCTCGTCCCCAAAGCTTCCCCATCTCAGTTTTCATTGCCATCCTTATTGTCATCTTCATCTCATTCTTCATATCTCCATCTCATTCTCAAACTCATCCACGTATCCATCTCTATCTCCATCCTCATCTCCACTCCCATCTCATCCCCAGCCCCATGCTCATCTTCAGCTCCATCTCTATCTCCATCCTCATCTCTGCCCTTATTCTTTTTTCCATCTCCATCTCCCCCTCCAATCTCCACCTCCACCTCCATCCCCACTCTCACCTCCAGCCTTATCCTCATCTCCACCTCCATTCCCAACTTATCCCCAACTCCATCTTCATCACTGCCCCCATCCCCTTCCCCATCAGCAACCCCCACAGGAGAGAATCAGTTTTGGTGCCTGGTGAGGGCCAGCCTGGCTGGGCTCCTGCTGGTTCCTGGTGCCTATCTCCCCTCTCTGGGCTCCTGCTGGTTCCTGGTGCCTATCTCCCCTCTCTGGGCTCCTGCTGGTTCCTGGTCCCTAACTCCCCTCTCTGGGCTCCTGCTGGCTCCTGGTGCCTGCCTCCTCTCACCTCCAGCCCTGCTTGCAGCTGGGGCTGCTGGTGCTAATTTCCTCGAAGGATAAACATCTCAGAGCCTTTTCTCTGCCGTCCCACCAAAAATAAACACACAGCAGCAAGCAGCAGCCACAGGGAATTAAGGGCAGGGAGGAAAGGATGACTCGAGGTTGGCTGGAGGATGTCAACACAGCCTGACCTTTCCTTTGCACCCTCTGCACCAAGCCAAGGGGCCAATTACAGCCTGGGTGCAGGGTAAGTATAGGAAAGGAGAAGAGCTCCAACTTTAGCAGACTTCCATGACATCTACCAGTGTCATTTCCTCTCTGCTAATCTTAGAGCTCATGGCAAGCCTGCCAGCGTGGTTTGAGCAGCTTTTTCCCCCCCTGTGGTGTGTTACCCAGCTTCCTTTTCTTGCTGTTCTGCTTCCCTCCATGCCCAGTACCGACTGGGAGCCTTCCTCCTCCTCTGCACCTTGCGGCTGGACACCTTGACCCGATGGGTTGGGGAGGAGATAGGAATGGAGGGGAAGAATAAGGATGGGGATGAGGATGGGGTTGACAATGGAGAGTGAGATGGAGATGGAAGTGTTCCAGGTGGAAAGAGTGATTGGCATTGGAATGGGCTGCCTGGGGAGGTGGTGGAGTCCCCATGCCTGGAGGTGTTTAAGAGGAGGCTGAGCGAGGCACTCAGTGCCAGAGGTTAGTGAATTAGAAAGGGGTAGGTGAGAGGTTGGACTCCATGATCCTGGAGGTCTTCTCCAACCTGACTGATTCTGTGATGCTGTTCTGTGACCTTCTTGTGGCCTTTCAGTGTCTCTTAAGGGGGTGACAAGAAAGCTGGGGTGGGACTTTTGGGGCTATGAGGGAGGGATAGGGCTGGGGGGAATGGAACAAAGCTGGAAATGAGGAGAGTCAGAATGGAGGTGAGGAAGAAGTTGTTGAGCAGGAGGGTGGTGAGAGCCTGGCAGGGGTTGCCCAGGGAGGTGGTGGAAGCCTCATCCCTGGAGGTGTTTCAGGCCAGGCTGGCTGAGGCTGTGGGCAGCCTGCTCTGGTGTGAGGTGTCCCTGGGCATGGCAGGGGGTTGGGACTGGCTGAGCCTTGTGGTGCCTTCCAGCCCTGCCTGACTCTGTAAGGATGGAGGTGGAAATGGCCAGGAGGCCAGCAGAGCCTTGGAGGACATGATTCAGCCCCCGTGAGGTAAACAGCCACTTCCTGCTGCAGGGAAAGTCCCAGCAGTGGTTAACACCCCCAGGCCCCCCCCAGCAAGCAGTGAAAGCTTCTCTCACTGCTGGCAAGCCCCCAGTGGGGGACCTCCAGCAAGGAGAGGATGGCACAGACCTGTCCCCTCCCATGTATCCCACCCAGGGACAGCTGCAAAGGGGAGATGCAGCAGCAAGAGCTTCCCCACCCCCACCCCGAGCCATCCCTGCAGGGCCACCAGCAGGTTGTTGCTTCCTGCCTCAGTTTCCCTCTGCTTGGAAACGATCCCCAGCCCGGGGTCTGGGTCCCACCTTCGAAGTGCTCCTGGGTACAGCCTTGGCCACCAGAGGACAAAATCAGCTTTTGGCAGAAGGGAGCCAGCCAGGAGGGGCTGCCAGGAGGGAGCTGCAGGCAGGAGAATCCAAGCCGTGGAGAAAAACCCCGGCCTGAGATGAAAGCCTAATTAAGGAGCTAATTAAAGGGGAGGTCCAGCTAAGTGGCCAGCAGGCAAAGCTCCTCTGATTTATGGCTTTAATTTCGGTTTTGCTTTCCAAGAGAAACGGACTGAGGGCAAAGGCAGGGCAGGGCTGGAGTCAGGCCGGGGCAGTGCCCAGTTCCCACGCTGCCAGCCTGCACGGTGCTGCCCAGGGACCCCTCTCCTTGCCAGGTACCTTGCTCCTGCTCCCACAGCACAGCCTCTGGATGGCATTGGTCTGTGCTTAGCATTGCCTGCGTGAGGGTCTTGCTGGCAACACTCCCCCCCCCCAAGTCCAGGGTGTTGGTTCTGTGCCATGCAGTTGGCATGGACCCCAAAGCAACCAGCTTCACCCAGTGCTGGCCCAGGACTGCCCTGTGCTCGCTGCCATGCAGTTGGCATGGACCCCAAAGCAACCAGCTTCACCCAGTGCTGGCCCAGGACTGCCCTGTGCCCACTGCTGGCAAGGAGCCTCTGCAGCCCTTGTGCTCCATTCCTGGTTTATTCTGAAAGCTGAAGGTGTCAAAGCTGAAGATCCTTAAGGTGCAGCTGGCACATGCTGGGGGGCAGGGCAGAAATGGGGTGAGGGGAGGAGGAGAGGCTGATGCCATCCTTCCTGGGACACCCAGGAGGGATAGAGAACCCCCCTCCAGGTTTGGGGAGTGGAGGAATTGGGGTTTGTGCTGTGAATCTGTGCTGGTGGAAGGGCTGCTTCGTGCTTGGTGGGTGCCAGAGTGTCCTCCTGGCTGGGGTGAAGGTGGTTCTGTGGTGCAGGCAGGTGGGCACAGCCGGGCAAGGGAAGGGCACCGTGGGCAGCTCTAATCCTCCTAGTGTTTGGTGAGGAACTGGGTTGAGGCCACTGGGGAACCCAGCTGAAACCTCTCCACGAAGCTCTCCATGGGCCAGGCACCTGGGGAGAGAGGAAGGAGGAGTGAGCAGGGCTGTGAGGTGGCCACAGCGCAGCCGGGAGCGGGGGAGATGCCCCAGGGCTGTGTTCAGGCTGTGACCTCACCCTGCATGCCAGGAACCCTCTCTGGGCTGGTGGATGGGAGGGATGCCCCCGTGCCCAGCCCCTGCATGCCAGAAATCCCCCTGCCAGACTTCAGTGCCAAGCGTGGGTCTGGCTGGTGGCCGCTGGAACCTCCTCCTCCTCCCTGACCTGAAGGGATTTCCCCGGGGGGGGAGGGTGAGGAGACCCAGGAGGGGACCCTGCCTGGTGGGATGCGGCTGTGGTGTCTCGGTGCGGGGAAATGGGACAGTTGTTGATCTGAAACCACCTTCCCCTCCTCTCCCCTTCCTGGAGCCGCTCTTTAATGTCAGGCTGCAGACTGGCAGCCCTTATCTGCCTGCGCATCTCGGCCCCGGCTGGAGCAGCCCTGCCCCTGCGCTCTTGCAGGAGTGCTGAGCAACATCCGAGCTGCTGCGGCACCTGCGTGGGGTGGCAGCGGCTGGGGGACGCTGCTGGAGATCGTTTCCCTCCTCCCTTCCCCCCACCTCTTCTGTCCCCCACCTCAGGCACTGAGTCACCCCACAGTCAAAAAGCCCCTGATGGGCTCTTGCAGATGCCAGCACTGCACCCTGTGACCTTCTGGAGCTGCAGGAGGACACAGCTGGGGAGATGCTTTGGTGCCTGGGAAGCAGGTCTCAGGATGCTCAGGTTGGATCCTGCATCCAAGCTGGCAGGAGGTGTTGAAACGCATCAGGCTGAGTCTGGCTGGGTGGGGGTGTCCCCAGATGTCCCCACACCAACACCACCACCTGCTGAGGACCCAAACCGAGCCAAGGCCAAGACCAGCCCTGCTGTGCCACGCTGAGGTCATCACCAGACACATTTCCAGTGGATCTGGCTCATCCCCACAGCCCAAACCCAAGGAGGGAGATGCCCTCGTGCAGGAAGGTGGCACCACCACTGCCAAAACTGACCATGGCCACGAGCCCTGGTGCATGCCACAAACATCTCCCACCCCAAACCACCTCCCACCTCAAGGCATCTCCATCTCCAAGCATCTCCATCCTAAAGATGCTCCATCCCCAAACATCTCCATGTGCAAGCATCTCCATCCCCAAGCATCTCCATCCTCAAACACCTCCATCCCCAAACACCTCCATCCCCAAACACCTCCATCCCCAAACACCTCCATCCCCAAGCATTTCCATCTTCAAACATCTCCATGTGCAAGCACCTCCATCCCCAAGCATCTCCATCCCCAACACCTCCAACCCCAAGCCTCTCCATCCCCAAACCCCCCCATCCCCAAACACCTCCATCCCCCAGCCTCTCCCTCCCCCAGCCCCTCCCTCCCCAAACCCCTCCCTCCCCCANNCTCCATCCCCAAACATCTCCATCCCCAAACTTCTCCACTCCCAAACGTCTCCCTCCCCAAACATCTCCATCCTTAGGCACCTCCATCCTCAAACGTCTTCATCTCCAAACACCTCCATCCCCAAACGCCCCCAAATCACACCCCTGGCAAGCATCTGCTGCCTTCAGGGTCGCAATCCAACCCCCACCTCCAGCTCTGGGGGGGGGGTCCCAGCGAGCACAGTGCCAGGGGAGGGAGTCTCGGGGGGGCTCCCTTTGGCGGGTGCCTTTCATCGATGCGTTTCAAAGCGCTCGGCAGGCCCCCGGAGGAGCGGCGCCGGTGTCCCGCGGGAGCAGGGTGAGAGCGAGAGGCGGCAGCCCCCCGACTCCCGTGGGTGCCAGGAGCTGGCATTGATCTTGGGAAAGGCTCTGGGGAGGGGGATGAAAGAGCTGGGGCTGGCGGCGGGGGGGGAAAGGAAGAGCTTCTGCAGGGCTGCAGCTGGCTGCCCAGGCTCTGCCGCCGTGCATGGGGCAGGGTTTTTCCTGACCTACTTTCTCCTACCTGCCAGGGCTGTGCCAGTCATGCTGAGGGGGGGGGACACGGACACGGACGCGACGGGACGGGACTGGCCACAGGGAAAAACCCCGAGACAGCTGCTGGTGTGGCTCAGGGGGTGCTGGGCCGGGTGCCTGCTGGGCCTGGGGGGGGGTCTGCGTCCCAAGTGCTGCTGGGTCCGTGCCGCGTCGCAGCCTCTCCAGGTGTGTCGCTGAGTGCCATCGGCCCGCACCTTGAATCCTGGGGGTCAGTTATGGGCCCCTCACTCCGAGAAGGACATGGAGGGGCTGGAGTGAGCCCAGAGAAGGGCAATGAAGCTGAGGGGAGGGTCTGGAGAGCAGGAGTGGGGAGGAGCAGCTGAGGGACCTGGAGGTGTACAGAGAAAAGGAGTCCTGGGGGGAGACCTCCTGGCTGCCTACAGCTCCCCGGGAGGAGGCTGGCGCCGGGTGGGGGTTGGGCTCTGCTCCCAAGGATCAGGTGATAGAAGGAGAGGAAATGACCTGAAGTTGCTCCAGGGCAGGGTTAGGTTGGAGATGAAGAAGAATTTCTTTGCTGCAAGAGTGGTCAGGGATTGGCACAGGCTGCCCAGGCAGGTGGTGGAGTGCCCAGCCCTGGAGGTGCCCAAGAGTCCTGTGGGCATAGCACTTGGGGACAGGGTTTGGTGGCCGTGCTGGGGTTGGGTTGAGGCTTGGACTGGATGATCTTGGAGGACTTTTCCAACCCAAACAGTTCCATGATGCTGTCCCAGCATGACCACCTGCACCTGCTGGCACAGGGTGGCATCTCTCTTCAAACCACCCCAAACTATGCAGCTAGGAGCCTCCATCCCCACGGGATCTCTGCTAGTGGCAGTGCCAGTGTGGTGGGTTTGGAGCTTGGTAGGCTACACATGGGCTTGGGTGCTGCTGGGCTCTGTCTCCTGGGTCCCACAGCACTTCTCATGTGTTAGATATGTTTAAAAAGGAGGGAAGAGGTAGAGAGCATCCTGAGAAGTTTTCCAAGAGCAGCTTCCCAGGATTGGAAGGAGAGCTGGGGAGGGACTTTATAGAAAGGCTTGGAGTGACAGGACCAGGGGTGATGGCTTCAGACTGGAAGAAGCTGGACTGAGATGAGACCTGAGGGGGAAACTCTTCCCCATGAAGACGGTGAGACATTGGCAAGGTGAAGCTAAGGAGGCTCAAAGCCTGGCAGTGTTCAAAGCCAGCTTGGATGGAGCCTTGAGCAACCTGGGCTCAAGCAGGAGATGTCCCTGCCCGTGGCAGGGGGTTGGAACTGACCTTTCAAGACCTGTCTGGATGAGTTCCTCTGTGATCCGTGTCAGGATTGTCCTGCCCTGGCAGGGGGGTTGGGCTCGATGATCTCCTCGGGTCCCTTCCAACCCCTACCATCCTCTGAGCTATGATCTTTAAGGTCCCTTCCAACCCCTACCATCCTCTGAGCTGTGATCTTTAAGGTCCCTTCCAACCCCTACCATCCTCTGAGCTGTGATCTTTAAGGTCCCTTCCAACCCCTACCATCCTCTGAGCTATGATCTTTAAGGTCCCTTCCAACCCCTAACCCAGGCCATGACTCTGTACCCCTCCATCCCCACAGGCAAGGGGGGCAGGAGGCTATTTCACAGCATCTTGCTCCCACCCCCCAAGATGACCTCCCCCCACCCTCCCTGCCCCTTCCCAGAGCCGGGGGCACCCTCGCTGGCTGTAATTGATCAGCCTCATCAGCGGAGCCATTGTCCCTGATAGGAGCCCTGATGCTTTTCTGCCGAGATTAATGATGTCCCAGCGGAGGTAGGCGGGAGGCCACCAGCCGCTTTGGTCACCGGCGAGCGACACCCGGGGGGACTCGGGACGGGACTCTGTGCTCCCTCGCAGCCCTTTGCTGCTCTCCCGTCCCAGCCTCAGCCTTTCCCTCCCCGCCGGGGCCCAGCCCAACTCGATTTTCCAGCTGGGTGGATTGGGAGGCTCTCAAGGTCGGGCTCATGAGTCAATGCCGTGGCCCCGATGTGAAGCCGGAGCTGGAGAAGGATTGGAGTCACCGGGAGAGAGCTTGGCCAGGCTGATCCTGCTCATCCTCAACCCCCAGAGGAGATGCTGCTTCCTGGAGGCAACATTTCTGGGAGGCAAAAAAAGAACAACCAAACCCATTCCCAGCTTTGAAAGGCTTTAGCAGGAGAGGAGGAGGTTCGGGGGGGTGCTGGGGAACACCAGAGCTGGTGGCCGAGGCAGCGGCGGAGCAGGGTGGAAGCAGAGGGCGATAGGGGCACCGCCCGGCAGCTGCAATTAAGCCTCAAGATCTTGTGCTAATTAAAGTCCCTCCACAAAGGGAAGGAAGGAGGAGGAAAACAAACGGTCTGTGTCCTCTCTGGGGCACAAAAAGGTCCCTGGCACAGCCTGGCTGCCCAAATTCCCCTGACCAAAGGGGCTTCCCCTGGCCACCAGCTCAAGAGCTGGCAGAGGATGCCAGTGTCTGGGGATGCCAATGCCTGGGGATGCCACCGGTGCCTTTGACGTTCTGAAGACCGCAGCAGCTTATCTGACATCTCAGCAAGGCACAAAGGCAGCTCGGAACGCTCCTGGGGAGGGAGGGTAAAGCAGAGTGAGCTCCTGGTGGTGTTCATACCGCCCCGGGGGCACCCCCAAGGTCCCCAGCTCTGGGTCCAGATGGGGGCAGAGGTGGTGCTTGGTGACGATTGGGTGGCAAAGTTGTGGCACAGACAGAAAAAAACCCCAAACCCACAGTGAAGGGAATTGGAGTCCAGGGGAGAAACTGAGGCTGCAAGAGGGTTGTTTGCAGGAGGTCAGCAGGATCAGTCGGGAACAACCCTGGAGAGGGATCAGTGGGGAACAGCCTGGAGAGGGATCCTGCTGGAGCAGGACTTTTGGCTCAAGAGCCACCCCAGAGGACCTCCTCTGCCACCAACACCTGATTTCACCACTGCCACCAGCACCTGGCTGGCTGCTGAGGCAGAGTGGGACACCAGCTGGGTACTGCAGCTCTGCCACTGCTGGTCCCTGTAACCTTGGGCACAGCTCCTGATCCATGGGCACCATCCCAGCCAGGACACCCCCATGGCAGCGTGGCATCAGGGCCACCACAGAGCCATCCTCACTGCCTTGGAGCTGCCAAGCAAGGAGGAGAAGCAGCCCAGATTGCTTTCCTATGCTCCCTATTTTCTCCTTGCTTTGGACTGTCCCAGGGGTCTGCAGAGGCAATGTCCCAGCAGCAGGGACACGGTGGCATGGGCAGAACCCGGTTTAGTGCCCTCTTCTGGAGGCTCCTCTGCCGAGCTCCTGCCATCCCATCTGGCACACAGCAGCTCCCTCACTTTGGCCCACTTTGGCCCAGGATCTTTCCCAGGCCAGCCTGCAAACCACAGCTTATGCAACGATGGAGCTGAGCAGCGAGAGGAAAGCTCTCTCAGGGCTCCTCATGTCCTCCTTGGCCAAGCTTCCAGAGGGATGGATGCCTGGCACAGCGCTGGGCATGCTGGGCACAGGGATGCAGTGCTGGCTGCTGGCTGTGCCTGGAGGCTGGGAAGGACCAGCACCATTCCCTGGGAGCTCTGGCCAAGAGGTTATTCCCTCTCCAGGGTCAGCCCCCAGTGCCAGCCAGTGCCAGCCTCTTTGGTGAGCTGCAGGCTTCACTGCCAGCAGATGCAGGACAAAACAGAAGCCACAAGAAGGGGCCAAGCAAGATGGAAAACCCCAAGCAAGGCTGCAAGCTGTGCCCACAGCCCTGATGGAGGAGCCCACAGCCCTGCTGGAGGATCCCACAGCCCTGCTGGAGGAGCCCAGAGCCCTGCTGGAGGAACCCACAGCCCTGCTGGAGGAACCCAGAGCCCTGCTGGAGGAGCCCACAGCCCTGCTGGAGGATCCCACAGCCCTGCTGGAGGAGCCCACAGCCCTGCTGGAGGATCCCACATCCTTGTCCTGCAGGCAGAGAGGACCAAGCCAGCGTCAGGCAGGAGCTGAGCTTCTCACCCATGGTCTGTTTGGGTTGTGGTCAACCTCTTCCTGTTGCTATGGGGCTGGACCTCAGCACTTACTCACCCAGGGCTGGATGTGCCCAGTGGGTCAGTTGGTGCTGGTCCCACTGCAATCCCTGGGGGTGGATTTATTCAGCCCCTTCCCTGAGCATCCAAAATCTCATCTGTTGGCTGCTTTTGGGGCTCATTCCTCACTCATCAGCTGGGAGTTAAGAGTTGGGCTGGTGGTGGCTGAGGGGTTCAAGCCAGCAGCAACCACTGGGCAGGGCCAAACCTGTCAGGCAGCAGTGAAAGGGTTAAAAGCAGTCCTGAAGAGAGCTGCAAGTGAGGAGTGGAGATGCTCAGGATGTTGTGGAGGGGAAAGAAAAATCTGCTGCTGTTTTAATGGATCTTTCCCAGGGAGCCTGGGAAGAGCTGAGGAACTTGAGGATGGGATGGAGATGTGGTAGGGGAGCACTTGGCCACCCTGTGCCTCAGGGGCTGGGGGCACTCATCCGTAGGACCCCTCAGCCTGGTGGGTGAACCCTTGGGGGTGTGAAATTTGGGGGCTGCAGCCACTAACAAGAGGATTTGTCCAGAGAAAGCTCTTTGCTGGGGGTCCCAAACCCCCTTTCCCACACTGGGATGTGGGGGTGCAGGTGCAGGGCTCCAGGTGACAGCAGTGGAGCTCTCTCCTCCCACCACACTGGGGCCAAAGAAGGGCCAGGGAAGTGCCCCACGCCCCTGGCAGGGGGGTGGCTTCTGTGCAGGTCATTAAGAAGCAGAGTTAATGAGCCAGAAAGCAAAGCCAAGGGTAGGAGCAGCCTGCAGAGAGCCTGGCAGCAGCAGCAGCCCCAACCCTCTGCAGCCATGGGGCCAGCAGCATGGCCCTGTGCTTGGGGGGGGTGGGGAGTTGGGGTCTGTCCCAGCATAGGGGTCTCCAGTGCCACTCTGTTGCTGCTGCTTGCTGTCCCCTAGGCCAGGCAGTGTTGGTTAACAGGGTGAAAGGGTGAGTCAGGCTGGCACAGCTGCACCAACCTGCCCTGCCCATCAACCTGCCCTGCTCCTGTGGTCCCACATGGGAAAGTTCTGAGGTTTCCCTTGTTGAGGCCACAGGAGCCACTGAGCCCAGGCTGGAGCACAGGAAACCCACACTGAGCATCCTGCAGGATGGATCCTTGCCCATGCTAAAGGTCCCACTGGTGACTCCAAAACCCCATGTGGGAAGAAGCTGTGGGAGAAATCCTGGGCAAGCTGCTCTGAGCCAGCAAGGGAGCTTGGACTGAGTGTTGGAGAATCAGGGTCAGAGGATCAGAGAATCAGAGAACCAAAGAATCACAGAACCAGTCAGGGTTGGAAGGGACCACAAGGCTCAGCCAGTGCCAACCCTCCCTGCCATGCCCAGGGACACCTCACACCAGAGCAGGCTGCCCACAGCCTCAGCCAGCCTGGCCTGAAACACCTCCAGGGATGAGGCTTCCACCTCCTCCCTGGGCAACCCCTGCCAGGCTCTCACCACCCTCATGCTCAACAACTTCTTCCTCACCTCCACTCTGACTCTCCCCATTTCCAGCTTTGTTTCTTCTCCCCCAGTCCTATCCCTCCCTGACAGCCTAAAAAGTCCCTCCCCAGCTTTCTTGTAGCCCCCTTAAGAGGCTCTCCAGAGCTCCCTTCCAACCCCACCGTGCTGTGAATCCCTGAGCATCTGTGTCCTCAGGGGAGGGTCTCAGCTCCCTGCCTCCATCCCCGCTCTGGGAGGTGGCAGCCCTGTGCCAGCACCAAGCGGGGCGGAGGTGAGCTGGGAGGTGGTTGGGTTGTGTCAGAGCAGTTTGAGCAATCCCTTGCTAAACCATCTCCATGGCTGATCCCTATCTGCCTGCTCCGAGGTGCTGGTGATGCAATTCCCATGGCTTGGCTGAGTGGAGGGATGTGCCAGCAAGGGTTTGACACCCAACAAGACCTCTCCCTGCTTCCGATCCCGCTAGCCAGGCTGCCGCGCTCGGGGAGCTGCTGCAGAGGGCACAGCAAAGGGCTAAGGAGGATGATGAAGGGACTGGAACCTCCCTCTGATGAAGAAAGGCTGAGGGACTTGGGGCTGTTAGCCTGGAGAAGACCTGGAGGGGATCTTCACAGTGCTGATAAACCCCTCAAGGGTGGGTGCCAGGAGGATGGGGTCAGGCCCTTGTCAGTGGTGCCCAGGGACAGGTCAGGGAGCAGTGGGCACAAAGTGGAGGTTCCACCTGGAGAGGAGGAGAACCTCGTTTGGTGTGAAGGTGCTGGAGGCCTGGAGCAGGCTGCCCAGAGAGGTTCTCTGGAGAGCTTCCAACCCCCCACCCCCCGTGGGCACTGTGCTGCTGGGCAAGCTGCTGTGGGTGCCCTGCTGGAGCTGGGTGGGGGTTGGCCTGGCTGAAGCCTTCCAACCCCTGCCACGCTGGGATTCTGGCATGGCCAAACCCATGGCATAATCCACACCCCTGGAAAACTCCCTTGGGCCATGGCTCGTGGCCAGCAGTCGAGGGCAAGACTGGTCCTTACCCCTCCTGCCCTGCTCCTTCGGGCTCAGGGCGATGGCCTCATGTGCTGGCTGCTGGTAGAGCAGGAGCTGGTAGCGGTGGTACCCAGTGCCAGGCGGGGGCGAGGGCCTGCTGTAAGCTGGGCATGCAAAAGAGAACAGCTGAGCAGCACCCACTGCCCACCATGCCCACCAGAACCTGGCACCCATCACCCTGCTCCCACCTGGCATCCACTCTCCCACCCAGCAGCGTGCACCCAGAGCCCTCACCACGCGTGGGGCTGGAAGCCCCTCAGCAGCTTGGGGGTGTCTTGGGTGTTCCGTGGGCAGGAGCAGCTGCTGTGCCCCACCCCAGCCTGCCCCCTCC
>WAAF01004580.1:1560-29924 GCA_013400475.1 Tricholaema leucomelas | reverse complement strand
AGCAGCTGCTGTGCCCCCCCCCAGCCTGCCCCCTCCCCTGCCCCCACCCCAATCATCCCCAGCAGCCCAGGGGCCAGCTCCTGTTCTCCCTCTCCTGAAATGATCTTCCCATAACCTCCTCTGCACCAGCCACCGCCCTCACCTCCTCCTTCTTCTCCACCTCCTCCTCCTCCTCTTTCACCCTCAGAGCCTCAGGGTGCTCCTCACCCCTGTGCTGAGCACCTCAACCTCTCCTCCATCATCCTTCCCATCCCTGCACCGTCCCTGTCCCGTCCCCTTCCTGTCCTGCCCCACGCTAGGTGTAGCATCCTCTGGCTAGGGCCATGTGGGGACATGCTGAGGCTCTCAGCGCCCCTCCAGGGCCTGGCCAGCACCCTTCACCCCCAGCTGGCCCATGGCACTCCAGCTTTGGGGCTCCACTTGCCAGGCTTCTGAAGCTCTCCCCCTGCCAGCTTTGGGGGGGGATGATTGTGGGGGGGATGCTCTTGATGAAGGTGCTGGAGGTGCAAGGTTGGTTCCTCACCTTGCTGCAGATGGTCAGCACCCAGGCTGGCACGTCCCTGGCATGCACACCATGCCCTTAACCTGGCACAGCTGCCCAGATGTGGGGCTCACAGCTGGCTCAGGGATGTAGGTGCTGGCTGGTGAGGCCCCTAAGAGAGGAACATCCTTGGGGAAAGGACCCCCCCCAGTGCTGGTGATGCCAGCAGCACCTCTTGTCCTCCCCTGGGAATGGGAGCACTCAGTCCCATCCCGCTGGGTGCAGGGGGGCACAGTGCCACCCCACTGGGGACAGAAGGACAGGATGCCAAGGCACAAGAGGCTCAAGCTCCTCCAGGGCTTGCTGACCCACAGCTGAGTGAGCCTCTGGCCCCTCTCCCCCCAGCTCCCTCACCCCCTGCCTCCCCTGTTAGGAGCTGAAAGTCTTTGTGGGTGCAACACCCCAGAGGCTGTTGGGATTCACTCTTTTATCTCCTGCTTTGCTTCCTGAGTCTCTTCCCCCCCCCAACCCTCCCCCTCCTTTATTGTTTTTGCACTGATTTGGAGCTCTTCCAGCTGCTGGGGAGTTTTTAAACCACTTTTGCCTCTAGAAACACAAAAGTGGCTCCTGTTTCACCCAGCACCCGACTGCACCCCACGGGTGTCCCTCCCTCTTGTCCCTGTGTGCTGGTCCCCATCAGATCCCAGTTTGGGGACCCCAGCTCCCAGTTTGGGGACCCCAGATCCCAGTTTGGGGACCCCAGCTCTCAGGTAGGGATCTGTGCTCACCTGTCAGCACCTGCCCTTTGATGTCTCCAGTCCTCAGATCTGCACCCTGAAAGGACAAGAAGAGGAGGGGGTGAGATGATGCCAGGACCCCCAGGAGGAAGCTGTGGAGAGGACAGATCCCTCCTGTCCCCCTCCTGCCTGGGTCTGCTTCTCCCCAGGGATTCATTTCCCAACATTTGGAGTGTTCTCCTTGCAAAGATCAGTAGGGAGCTGGGATGGAGGGGAAGGAGCAGAGCAGGGACTTGCTCTGGCTGTTTGGGATTGCTCTCTGCAATGGAGGAGCCCAGAACTGGACACAGCACTCCAGGGGTGTCCTGAGCAGTGCTGAGCACAGGGGCAGAAGAACCTCCCTTGTCCTGCTGCCCACACTGCTCCTGAGCCAGCCCAGGATGCCATTGGCTCTGCTGCCCACCTGGGCACTGCTGCCTGCTCTTCAGCTCCTCTCTGCCAGCACCCCCAGCTCCCTCTCTGCACCCCCAGGTCCCTCTCTTCCTGGCTGCTCTCAGCCACTCTGGCCCCAGCCTGTAGTGCTGCTTGGGGTTGTTGTGGCCAAAGTGCAGAACCCTGCCCTTGGCCTCCCTTCAGGTAGCTGTTGCATGCCACCAGGGTGGGTAAGGAGAGCACCAAGCAGAGCTTCTCCCTGGCTCTGTACAAACCACTTCAACCTCTGACCTGCTGCTATTCCAGGCTGGCTCCCACCTCCCAGTGATGCTCATAAATCCTCTCCTACAGCACCCGTTATTCCAGTCCTGCCCACACATGCACCACTGCCAGGGCTCCTCTGTCCCAACCTGCCCTGGCAGTTATTAACCCCCCCTAAAAGAAGAACTCAACCCAACAAAGAGGCAGCAGAGAACTGCCAGCCAAAGTGCACGCAGGGAGCACTGCCACTTCCCTGCCCCCTCCCTGCCCCAGGATCCAACTTTCCCTTTCTCCCCAAAGAAACCTGCTCGTTGCCAAGGCACAGCTGGGAGCTGCCTCCTGCCAGCTGCTTGTGGCCCAGCCAGAGGTCACCAGGAAGCCAAGTGCCCCCACTCAGGTTCCTGGCTACCAGCTCCCCTCACCACCTTGGCAGCTGGGGCTGAAAATGTTCTGCTGGCAGCCAGGAGATGACTAAGGGCTTGGGCAAGGTTTGGCTGCTTCGGTTCACAGGAGGAGGGGAAGGTGACAGGCAGGCTGCTGGGGGAGCAGCACCCCAGGGTGTGCCAGGGGCTGGGGCACAGGGGGACACGGGAGGCTGTGAGGCAGGCTTGCTGCTCCCTTCCTGCCTAAGTCTGCCCAGCTGTGCCAGCACAACCTGCCCAGCTCTGCAGGCCTGCTC
Source organism: Tricholaema leucomelas (assembly GCA_013400475.1). NCBI lineage: Eukaryota > Metazoa > Chordata > Aves > Piciformes > Lybiidae > Tricholaema lacrymosa > Tricholaema leucomelas. The sequence continues at coordinate 27,334 of WAAF01004580.1, read as the reverse complement.
CAGACAGATGTGCACCAGCTGCCCACCCACACGTGCCTGCCTGCTCTGCCCTGCGCAGCCAGCCCGCCCCAGCCAGATGTGCACATCTGCTCTCTCCAGCTGGGCATCCCCAGCTCCTCCAGCTGTGCCTGATTCTCCAGATGTGCCAACTACGGGTTGGCAGAGGAAGCTGGCAACAGACAACAAGCTCCCCAGGCAGCAGAGCCCAGGCTCACCTGGCAGCAAAGCCTGAGCTTGCCTGGCAGCAGAGCTTGAGTTTGCCTGGCAGCAAAGCCCAAGTTTGCCTGGCAGCAGAGCCCAAGTTTGCCAGGCAGCAAAGCCTGAGTTTGCCTGGCAGCAGAACCCAAGTTTGCCAGGGAGCAAAGCTTGAGTTTGCCTGGCAGAAAAGCCTGAGTTTGCCAGGCAGAAGAGCCCAAGTTTGCCAGGGAGCAAAGCTTGAGTTTGCCAGGCAGCAGAGCCCAGGCTCACCTGGCAGCACAGCCCGAGTTTGCCAGGCAGGAAAGCCTGAGTTTGCCAGGCAGCAGAGCCCAAACTCGCCTGGCAGCACAGCCTGAGCTCGCCGTGCGTCCGGGCCGGCCGCCAGCCCTCGCTCTTCAGCGGCAGGGGCTGAGGCTGCTCCCCGCTCGGGGCAGGGCTGCTCCTGTGCGGAGCTCTCGCTGCTATTCCTGGCTTTGCCATGGGCTCATCGGGAGCGGCCTCGGCCTCCTCCCTGCTTCCCTGCCGCTGCTGTGGGTTCGCCTGCTCAGCCCCCGAGAGGCAGTGGGTTCTGGTTAGCCCCGGGGGTGGGAGAGGCAGCGGATAAAGATGCTTTTAAGAGGCAAGAAGAGGAAGAGGGCGGGAGGGAGAAAGCAGGGATGAGCAGGGCAAACCTCTGCCTGCCTCTCCTGCGGCACTCAAGAGCCGGTGGAGAAGGGAGGGAAGGGGAGGATTCTGCTGGCCATGGGCACTGCTGGGGTCGGCCGTGGAGCTCTGCTGGCTCCCTCCTGGGATGAAGGGGATTTGTAGCTGGGGAGCAGGATTTCGGTACCGCGGGGAGCGGGGGAATGGTTTTCGAGGAGGTTTAAACCCCACCTCTAGCTCCTTGTCCCCTGGGCTGGGATTGCCAGCGAGGGGAGCGCCGCGGGCAGGCTGCCCCCGAAGATCCCTGCCACGAGCGGAGCTAATGGACACTGATGAGCTGCCAGCTTTGTTAATGCCCTTTTATGAGGGCATTAGTAGCTCCTAATGACACCATTTGAGCTTCGCAGCCTTTTATCTTCTCTTTTTCCCCTGCCGAGGACACAGTGTAGGAGGTGGAGGGAGATAACTTCCACCCTCCGGTCCGTGCTGCGTGGTGTGGGGCAGAGGATGCTGGTGGGGCAGGGGATTCTGCTGGGGCAGAGGATGCTGGTGGGGCAGGGGGTTCTGCTGGGGCAGAAGATGCTGGTGGGGCAAAGGATGCTGGTGGGACAGGGGGTTGCTGGTGGGACAAGGGATGCTGGTGGGACAGGGAATGCTGGTGGGACAGGGGGATGATGGTGGGACAAGGGATGCTGGTGGAGCAGAGGGTGATGGCAGGGCAAGGGGTGCTGATGGAGCAGGGGGATGCTGGTGGGGCAGGGGATGCTGGTGGGGCAGGGGATGCTGGTGGGGCAGGGGATGCTGGTGGGACAAGGGTGTTGGTGGGGCAGAGGATGCTGGTGGGACAAGGGGTGCTGATGGAGCAGGGGGATGCTGGTGGGGCAGGGGATGCTGGTGGGATGCTGAGATGGACACCTGGACAGCCTTAAACACAGAGCCCAACACAAGTTCTGTGCCACACAAGTTCTGTGCCACACAACTACTGTGCCAAGGGCTCCTCTCTGTGCTCTTTTCCTTGGCCAAAAATATAAAGGTGGAGAAAATGACTTCCCTTGGCCTGGGAAAAGTGCTGGTGGAAAAGGTCACTGTGAGCCAGCAAAGTGCCTCTGTGGCCAAGAGGACCAGCAGTGTTCAGGGGTGCATTGAGAGGAGTGTGGCCTGCAGGTTGAGGATAGCTCTCATCCCTCTCTGCTGTACCCTAGGAAAGCCTCATCTGAAGTATTGTGTCCAGTTCTGGGCTCCCCAGTTCAAGAGAGACAAAGACCTACTGGAGAGAGTCCAGTGGAGGGCCACAAAGATGCTGAGGGGACTCAAGCATCTTTCCTGTGAGGAGGTTCACTTTGTAGATGATTCCCCCTCATTCCCAGCACTCCTTGGCCAGGATGGAAGAGGTTCATCTTGTAGATGATTCACTTCCATTCCCAACACTCCTTGGCTGGGTGGAGGAGGTTCATCTTGTAGATGATTCCCTCTCATTCCCAATACCTCTTGTCCAGGAAGGAGGAAGTTCACCTTGCAGATGATTTCCCCCCATTCCCAACACTCCTTGGCCAGGATGGAAGAGGTTCAACTTGGAGATGATTTCCCCCCATTCCCAACACTCCTTGGCCAGGGTGGAGGAGATTCACCTTGCAGATGATTTCCCCCCATTCCCAACACCTCTTGGCCAGGATGGAAGAGGTTCACCTTGCAGATGATTTCCCCCCATTCCCAACACCTCTTGGCCAGGGTGGAGGAGATTCACCTTGCAGATGATTTTCTCCCATCCCCAACACTCCTTGGCCAGGGTGGAGGAGATTCACCTTGCAGATGATTTCCTCCCATTCCCAACCCCTCTTGGCCAGAGACTCACTAACAATCAAGGATAAAATAAAGCAACCACCACCAACCTCTTCAAGCCAAACGAGGCCAGAAGGTTGAGTTTTGGCCAAAATCAAGCCAAGGGGTCGAGTTCTGCCCCTGTAGATCACCACTTGGCAGCGCAGGGCTCAGGGGAGGGAGATAAACAAATAAATACAACCAAAGGCAGCAGTGAGTCACAAATTGTTTTCCTCTTGATCTTTTTTGTTGTTGTTGTTGTTGGGTTTCTTTCCTTCCCTTTTCACCTTCCCTCCTCCCCCCTCCTCCTCCCCCTCCTCCTCCTCCTCCTCCTCCTCCCATCCCTACTTCTCCAGGACGTGTCTGATCCCATCGGAGGGGAGGGGAAAGGGCTGGGTGGTGAGCGCCAGCGATTCGCCCGGGAGAGGAGAAGAGCCTGGTGGAAAAGTGGGTGTGGGAATCGGCACAATCGCTGGCAGGGGACCAGGACAAACAGATGACAGACGGGACCCGGGGCTGAGCAGCACAGTGAGGTTGAGCAGCACAGTGAGGCTGAGCAGCACAGTGAGGTTGAGCAGCACAGTGAGGCTGAGCAGCACAGTGAGGTTGAGCAGCACAGTGAGGCTGAGCAGCACAGTGAGGTTGAGCAGCACAGTGAGGCTGAGCAGCACAGTGAGGTTGAGCAGCACAGTGAGGCTGAGCAGCACAGTGAGGTTGAGCAGCACAGTGAGGCTGAGCAGCACAGTGAGGTTGAGCAGCACAGTGAGGCTGAGCAGCACAGTGAGGTTGAGCAGCACAGTGAGGCTGAGCAGCACAGTGAGGTTGAGCAGCACAGTGAGGCTGAGCAGCACAGTGAGGTTGAGCAGCACAGTGAGGTTGAGCAGCACAGTGAGGCTGAGCAGCACAGTGAGGCTGAGCAGCACAGTGAGGCTGAGCAGCACAGTGAAGCTGAGCAGCACAGTGAGGTTGAGCAGCACAGTGAAGTTGAGCAGCACAGTGAGGCTGAGCAGCACAGTGAGGTTGAGCAGCACAGTGAGGCTGAGCAGCACAGTGAGGCTGAGCAGCACAGTGAGGCTGAGCAGCACAGTGAGGCTGAGCTGACTTACTCATCCCCCACCCTCTCCCCTCCAGCCTGGCCCTGGGCATCTCAGCCGTACCCTCTCTCACCACCTCCATCCACCTCGATTTTAGGACTCCTCTTGCTGCTGGGGGCTATGTCCCGTGGGGTAGCAGCTGGGGAGGTGTCCCTCCCAGCAGCACCTCGTATAATTAACCAACAATTAGCCGAGTGGGGGAAGTTAATCCCCAAACAAACAGGGCTCCTCCTGCGCTGCTCGCTTAGGGCACGCTGGCTTGGCGGGGGAGAAGGCAGCTTCAAAGCTGGCGCAGCCCAGGAGCCCAGATCTGTTATTGTCTCTTTCTGTGATCTTTCTAATGAGGTCAGGATTTATGAATTGGCTCCAGGGAACATCCCGGCAAGGGCAGAGCCGTGGGGATGGCAATCCGGGGATGGCAATCCAGGGCTGCTGCCGGCGGAGCGGAGGCTCCGGCGTGGAGGGAAGGAGCTGGAAGTGGTGACTTGCACCGGGGGTGGAGCTGCTCGGCCCTGTGCTAGGGTCGGGGAATTAGGCCAATTGTTGAGGTGGGAAGAGAGCTTGGAGGCTGTTTAAGTCCAACAGCTCACCCGGAGCTTACAACTCACAGAGACACAGAGACACAGAGCCACAGAGACACAGAGACACAGAGACACAGAGTGATAGAGCCACAGAGACACAGAGCCACAGAGACACAGAGACACAGAGACACAGAGTGATAGAGCCACGGAGACACAGAGACACAGAGTGATAGAGCCACACAGACACAGAGTGACAGAGTGATAGAGCCACAGAGACACAGAGTGATAGAGCCACAGAGACACAGAGTGACAGAGACAGAGTGACAGAGTGATAGAGACACAGAGACACAGAGCCACAGAGACACAGAGTGACAGAGACAGAGCGACAGAGTGATAGAGCCACAGAGACACAGAGTGATAGAATGATAGAGCCATAGAGACACAGAATGATAGAGCCACAGAGCCACAGAGCCACAGAAACACAGAGTGACAGAATGAGAGCCACAGAGACACAGAGACACAGAGTGACAGTGATAGAGCCACAAAGTGACAGAGTGATAGAGCCACAGAGACACAGAGTGATAGAGCCACACAGCCACACAGCCACAGACTCAGTGACAGAGTGGTAGAGCCACAGAGTGACAGAGCCACAGAGCCACAGAGTCACAGAGTCAGAGTGACAGAGCCACAGAGTGACAGAGCCAAACAGACACAGAGTGACAGAGTGACAGAGCCACAGAGTGACAGAGCCACAGAGTCACAGTCACAGAGCCACAGAGTGGTTTGGGTTGGAAGGACCCTCCAGAGGTCACAGAATCAAGCAGAGTGTTGGAGCAGGCTGCCCAGGGAGGTGATGGAGTCACCATCCCTGAGAGTTACACACCCCAGTGTCACTCCTGCTCCAACCCTCTGCCTCCTCTGGGATACAAAGAGTGGCAATGAGACCCCCCCTCAGGCTGCTTCTACTCCTTGGAGACCCTCATGGAGCTTTCCTGGGGGGTTCTAATGAGCCTTGGTTGCTGGTTTTGGTTGAGGCTGTGCAGTGCATTGGTGAAGATCTGTGGGTCCTGGGGGGGGTGGGGTGGGTTGGCAGCTGGGGTTGGGACAGTTGCAAGCATCCAGCCCTGTGCAGCTCAGCAGGGCTCCAGGGACACACTGTGCTGGACCTGGAGCCTGCCAAGAAGAGCAGGAAGCTCTCAGGCAATAGCATCATAACAGAATAGAGGTCGGAAGGGACCTCTGGAGATCATGTCCCAACCTCCTGTCGTTTGCAGGCATGGAAAGCAAAGTGGTTGGGAGATTAAAAACCAGGCTGGAGGTGTGGGGCAGCTGTGGTTTGGTGGGGCTGAGGTGCTGGGGATCATCTCTACCTCAGGTCCAAGGTCAGCAGTGCCACATCTTCAGCTGTTCCAGGGCAACCAAACTGGCTCTGAGCAAAAGCTGAGAGCCCTGAGTCATGCCAAGGAACTGGAAATTGGGGCTGGAGGGAAGCAGCAGAGAGCAGGAGGCTGAGGATAACATCTGGGATTGGGCAAGTTGGTTCTGGCTGCAGCAGGACAGGGAGGTTTGTCTGGATTTGGGGTGAAATGGGATCCAGCCTGGGCCCTGGGTGCTCTGCTGGGCTTCAGTCTGCCTTTATCTGTGGCCTCAGGGACACAGCACCTGATGTCCTCTCTGCAGCAAGGTGACTGTGGTTGTCCCAGCGTGGGGCTGGGCACAGAGAGGTGAATCACAGAGCTGCTTGGCTCGGAAAAGCCCTCTGGGCTCATCCAGTCCAACCAGCAGCCCAACACCACCACCCTGGCCACAAAACCTGGCCCCAAGTGCCACAGCCACAGGTTTCTTGAACACCTCCAGGGGTGGGGACTCCACCACCTGCCTGGGCAGCCTCTGCCAATCCCTGACCTCTCTGGCAGGAGATATTTCCTTGTGTCCAACCTGAGCCTCCCCTGGTGCAACCTAAGGCCATATTCTCTTGTTCCATCACCTGACACTAGGGAGAAGAGGCTGACCCCCAAAGGAGGAGAGGGCTCAGGCACCCCCAGGACGTGCCAGGAAGCTCTTTCCACCTCTCTCTCTCTCTTTTTAACTCTTTCTGCTAATTCTTCCCCCAGTCCTAGCACCACAGAACCATTCTGGCTGGAAGGGACCTTTAAGATGATGCAGCCCAACCCTCAACCCAGCGCTGCCAGGTCAGCACTCAACCGTGGGCCCTCAGCTCCACATCTCCAGGGCTTTGAAACCCCTCCAGGGATGGGGACTGCCCTGGGCAGCCTGGGCTAGGCCTTGACAACCCTCAAGGGGAAGAAATTGCTCCTCATGGCCCACCTAAACCTCCCCCAGTGCAACCTGAGCCTGTTTCCTCCTGCCCTCAGCACCACACATCTACGAGGGATGGGAAGAAGACACTGTGGATGTGCCAAGCTTTAATCCAGTGGGATAACAACCTTGGCATAATGGGATGTGACATTTAGGAGAGAGAAAAGGCTTGGCATGGTCAGGGCTGACAGCCTCCTTTGGGCATGAAATCCCAGCTTGATGGTGATGGGAGAAGCAAGGAGCAGTCTGGAGCTGTGCTGGCAGGGAGAGGGTCTGGGCAGCGTGGGTGAGCTGGGCTGGTTCAGCACCATCCCAGATGCCAGCGTGGGGCTCAGGATGGAACCAACCTAGCATGTAACTGGGCAGCTGAGCTGGGAAATGCCAGAGCTTGGGAGTGCTGGGAGCTGCCTGAGCCCTGCCCTGCTCCCTCACAGCCTCCAGAAATAATTGGAGGGTGAGTTTCTCTTGGACCAGGATTTTTTTTCCCTCACATGCCCTTTTTTGTTGATGTTGATGTTGTTGTTGGAAAAGCAGGATGAGCCTGGATGCTGCTGGGAGCTGGGATGGGAGCCATCCTCACCACTGGGTTGGTGGAGAGGAGGAAAACTCAAGAGTGTGCATCTTTCCCTCGCCAGGAGGTCAGGAAAGGTTGTCAAGCATTGGAGCAGGCAGCCCAGGGAGGTGGTGGAATCACTACCCCTGGAAGGGTTTAAAGGCCACATGGATGTGGTGCTGAAGGGCTATGGTGGGAGAAAAGGCTCCAGGGAGACCTTAGAGCAATCTCCCAGTACCTGGTGGAGTATTGGAGCAGGCTGCCCAGGGAGGTGGTGGAGTCTCCATCCCTGGAATGGCTGAAAGGACACATGGATGTGGTGCTGAAAGGCTGTGGAGGGGTAAAAGGCTTCAGGGAGACCTTAGAGCAACCTCCCAGTACCTGCTGGAGGCTACAAGAGAGCTTCAATATCTTTATTGATGAACTGGAGCAGGGGATTGAGTCCAGCAGCAGTTTGCAGATGTCACCAAGCTAGGAGCAGCTGTGGAGCTGTTGGAGGGTAGCAGAGCCCTGCAGAGGGACCTGGCCAGGCTGGATGGGTGGGCAGAGGCCAAGGGGATGAGACTGAACAAGGCCAAGGGCAGGGTTCTGCACTTTGGCCACAACAACCTCAAGCTGGGGGACACAGGGTTGGAGCAGGAGTTATACTGGGATGTCCCCAGCCCAAACACAGCTGCAGAGAGACTCTCTGGGATCAGCATCAGCAATGAGCATAGAATCATGGAATAGAAGCACAGAATCAGGCAAGGTTGGAAGGGACCACAAGGAGCAGCCAGTGCCAACCCCCTGCCATGCCCAGGGACACCCTACCCTAGAGCAGGCTGCCCACAGCCTCAGCCAGCCTGGCCTGAAACACCTCCAGCCATGGGGCCTCAACCACCTCCCTGGGCAACCCATTCCAGCCTCTCACCACTCTCCTGCTCAACAACTTCCTCCTCACCTCCAGCCTCACTCTCCCCACCTCCAGCTTTGCTCCATTCCCCCCAGTCCTGTCACTCCCTGACAGCCTAAAAAGTCCCTCCACAGCTTTTTTGTAGCCCACTTCAGATCCTGGAAGGCCACAAGAAGGTCACCTGGGAGCCTCCTCTTCTCCAGCCTGCACAGCCCCAACTCTTTCAGTCTGTGCTCACAGCAGAGCTGCTGCAGCCCTCTGAGCATCCTCCTGGCCCTGCTCTGGACACTCTCCAGCATCTCCACATCCCTCTTGTCCCAGGGGCTCCAGAACTGGATGCAGTACTCCAGGTGGGGTCTCAGCAGAGCAGAGCAGAGGGGGAGAATCCCCTCCCTGGCCCTGCTGGCCACACTTCTGCTGCTGCAGCCCAGGCTCTGCTTGGCTTTCTGGGCTGCAAGTGCACACTGCTGGCTCCTGCTGAGCTTCTCCTCCAGCAGCACCCCCAAGTCCCTCTCCTCAGGGCTGCTCTCCAGACACTCACTGTCCAGTATTGATTTGAGGCATTGCCCCAACCCAGCTGCAGGACCTTGTCCTTGGTCATGTTGAACCTCCTGAGCTTGGCTTGTGCCCACCTGTCCAAGTGCCTCTCCTCAGGGCTGCTCTCCAGCCAGTGCAGCTCCAACCTCAACCTCCCCTCCCCAGCCTGGTGCTCAACCAACCTCCCTCCTCACCACATCTCTGCCTCTTTTAAACCCCTTCCAGGGCTGCTGCTGAGGTTGGCAGGGAGCAGTTCCCACTTTGTGGTGTGGATTGACTCAAAATGGATAAAGCCTCCTTAAACCCAAGGAATTCACTCACATATGTATATATATAAACAAATAATTCCCAGGCAGGGCTGCAATTCCAACGAAGTCTCCCTGATCCACCCTCATGCCCCAGGGAAGGACCTGCTGGAAGGGTTATTAAGCAAGCCAAATAAACATAAATCACCTTCGTGTTTGGCTCTTTCTGAGAGGCTTTTCTGATCCAGCAGCATGAAAGCAGCAGAGGCCAAAATGCTGCACTCCATAAACCCAAACAGTTTTGGAGCTGCACCCCTCAGAGGGCTTCACCACCCCTCCTGGAAGGCCAAGGATGGTGTTGGCAGCTGCCAGGAGAGCTCATTTCAAAAGAGGGAGGTTCTGCTGGTGGATTTCCAACCAGCCACACATCCCTGCCTGGCTCAGGCAGTGCTGGCACAATGGCTTTGCCTATCTCCACCTTGCCCTAATGATGTAGGTGAGGGGTCCAAGCCTGCAGGGTGGAGGTTGTGATGACACTGAGATGGTTTGGAAACTTCAGCCAAAGTGCTTCTGCCTTTCTTAAAGCTCTGGGGGTGTTACAGAGGCAGAAGGGAGGGTTGGGGCTGGGGGAATGAGGGGTAGGATGTTGGGTTCCAGCAACATGGGACTGGTTCTGGTGGTGCTGCAAGAGGGCACAGAGCTGTGGCTGTGCCAAGGCACTCACAGTGAGGGTACAGGAGGTGGATTTGGCTGCCTTGCCAAGGAATTGGCTGAAGGGCTGCGAGGGAGGTGGTGGAGTCAGCATCCATGGAGGGGTCCTAAAAACATGGCCCTTGGGGACATGGTTTAGTGGCCATGGTGGTGGTGAGTGGAGGATCTTTGAGGTCTTTTCCAGTCTAAATGATTTTATGATTCCAAGGAGGTTTTCTGACCCTCTTCTGCCCTGGGACACTGGCAGAGAAGTGTCAGGGCTCCAACTCTGGAATCCTCAGCACAGACCTCAGGTTTTTCTGAGCAGGGCACAGGCAGGGACCTATTGGAGGAGGTCCAGAGGAGGCCATAGCAATGCTGGCAGGGATGGAAGGGCTCTGCTGTGAGGCCAGGCTGAGAGAGTTGGGAGTGTTCAGCCTGGGGAAGAGAAGGCTCCAAGGAGACCTCCTGGTGGCCTTTAAGTGCTTGAAGAAAGCTGAGGACAGAGTTTTGAGCAGGGACTGTTGTGACAGGGCAAGGGGGAGATGGTTTGAGCTCAGAGAGGGAGATTCAGACTGGAGAGAAGGCAGAAATGGGGAGAGCTTGGCCCAGGTTGCCCAGAGAGATGGGAGATGCCCAATCCCTGCCACCATTCCAGGCTGTGAGCAACCTGCTCTGCTTGGGGCTGTCCCTGCTGACTGCAGGGAGGAGGTTGGACTGGATGAGCTCTAAAGGTCCCTTCCCACCCAACCCATTCTATCACTTTATGATTTCAGTGAGAAGATGGCACCAGCAGAACAAGAAGGTGCTTTAACCCTTCTGGAAAGGTCTATCCATGCTCTGCTTGCTCTCTCCACCAGCTCTGCCTTGCTACTGGCCCAAAGCTGGAGCAACAACGAGCAGGCAGCAGCAGGCAGGCAGCAAGCACACACAACAGCTTCCCTCTCCCCTATCCCCCCTCAAAAAAGGACCCTTTTGGGGAGCATTGCAAGCTCCTGCGTGGTTCCACCTCATCTGCCATCCCCTTTGGGGCCACTGCTGTAAGAGCAGGATGAGGAATGATGGATGGGATTGCTAAGAACAAACAGGGATGTTGATAGCAACCCCAGGGGCGTGTTAGGAAGCTGCCTGGTCCTGGGCTCCGGTTTAATATCCCGGCGGTGTTGCAACTGCAGGAGAGCTCATGGTGGAGCTGCTTGCCAGATGAGTCACCCTGACCCACTGGCCCACTGCTGGCCCATCAAAAAGAGGGCTGGGGTGGGCTTCATCCCACACATGAGCCACTGAGGACCTTCCCCCCCCCACTTCCCCCATAAGCATCTGTTGCCTGCTCGCTGCCGGTGGGGTAAGGATCGAAGCCGCTTCGCTCTGTTGGGAACGGTGTTGGGTATGGAGGAGGAAGGTGAGGAGGAGGAGGAAGGGTTGAGGATGGCTCTGGTGCAGGAGTGGGGTGGGGGGGAAGCAGAGGGGAAGGGCATTTCTCTTGCACTTCCCCAAGGTTTTGCTGGCTGTGGCAGGGTGGCACCGCTCAAACCACCTGCTTGCGACACCCAGCAGCAGCAGCTGCCGGACCACACCTGCATCACTCTGCTCTGGGCTGGGACCTGAGCCTGCTCCCTTCTCCAAGAGGTCCACCACCACCACCTTCTCCCTCCTCACTCCATCAACCTAAGGCCCAGATGCTCCTGGATGTCCCCAGCACCTCCCAGATGCAAAAAAAAACACTGCCAATAAACCCCACCCCAGGCAGAGGTAACGCTCGGAGAGGTCTCCAAGCCACGAGCGGAGCAGTCGAGATCCCAAAGCAACAAACAAGCTTGAACTGGTCAGAAAAAGGGTTGGGTGAGGACTGGAAAGGTCTTTTCCATCCTGAGTTTCTCCAGCTCTTGAGAGTGGAAAACTTGTTTGCTCTGTGTGTGTGTAGCTTTAAGATGAGTTTGCTTTTCCAGCAGCAGATTTCCGGAGGATTCTTGGAGAAACACCAAATTTTCCTCAATTCCCTCATTTAAAGGCTCTGCAGCCCCATTTGTTGGCTCATTTTTTGGGGAGAGGGAGGGGGAAGGTGTGAGGATGGGGAGCTCTGAAAGCCTCCCCTTGGGGAGCCAGAAGGATGCATCCCTAGGGACCTTCTCCCCAGCCGCTTTGCCCTCCAGGGAGTGGAATTATGTTTGCAAGGTGCCAGCTGGTTCCCACCACCCAGGCAGCTGCAAACAGCCATAAACGTGGCAGAGAGGAGCATGTGGGCATGAAGATCTCGTGTGGCAACCACACAACCCCCCATGAGGAGTTTGTCCTCCTCAGATGCAACCTCCTGGCTCTCAGTTTGTGACCAGTGCCCCTTGTGCTGCCATTGGGTACCACTGACAAGAGCCTTGCCCCAGCCTCTTGCCCCCAGTCTCTTGCCCCCAGCCTTTAGCTCTTGCTGAGCACTGCTCAGATGCCCTCTGGGGCTGCTCTCCTGCAGGCTCTCAGCCTTTGCTCCTGCCAGAGCTGCTCCAGACCCCTCAGCATCTTCCCAGCCTGCCCTGAACTCTCTCCAGCACTTTCCTGTCCCTCTGCAACTGCACAGCCAAGCTGGTGGAGATGCTCTGAGCTTCAGGCTGATCCCAAGGGAAAGGGTGGAGAGGTGAGGTAGAGCTTGGTGAGTGTTGGAGGAAGCCCAGGTTGGTGCCCAGGATGTGCTGTGGTGGCATTTAGGCAGGATGGGGATGAAAATGCAGCCTCAAGGCTTTGTATTGAGCTGCAAGGTTTCAGCTGGCAGCTCAGTGCTGGGCATCCAAAAGCGACCAGGCACTGCCACAGCCTGCCCAGGGAGATGGTGGAGTCACCATGGCTGGAGGGGCTCAAGGGAGCTGTGGCCATGGCACCTGGGGACAGGGTTTGGTGGCCATGATGGGGTTGGGTTGATGCTTGGACTGGATCTTGGAGGTCTTTTCCAACCTTAATGATTCTATGAGTCTACCTCACCAGTGGTGCCCATCACCCACAGGGGGTCTGGTCCCTTGGTGGTGTCAAAGGGATGCTGATGCTCAAAGCCAAGCTGAGGGGGGCCTTGAGGCACCTGATCTAGTGGGAGGTGTCCCTGCTCATGGCAGGGGGGTTGGAACTGGATGACCTTTAAGGTCCCTTCCAACCCAAAGCACTCCATGATTCCATGATCACTCTGTCAAAACTCTGATGTTTGTCAGCCACTGCCAGCCTCTGCCCCCCAAAAATCATCCCCTCCTCCCTCCCCAGGCTGCTCCTGTGCTTCAGAGCTGATTGTGGCACTGCTGAGGGGATGCAAAGATCAGGTCTCTGCTGATCATGGAATCACTCAACCACAGGGCTTGGAAGGCAGCTCTGGAACTCAGCCAGGCCAACCCCACCCTGCCCCAGCAGGGCACCCCCAGCAGCTTGCCCAGCAGCACAGTGCCCAGGGCAGGTTGGAAGCTCTGCAGTGAAGGAGGCTCCACAACCTCTCTGGGCAGTCTGCTCCAGGCCTCAGCACCCTCACAACAAACAACTTCCTCCTCTTTTTCAGATGCAACCTCCTGGCTGCCACTTTGTGCCCACTGCCCCTTGGCCTGGCACTGGGCACCACTCAGCAGAGCCTGGCCCCAGCCTCTTGCACCCCACAGCTCCTTCAGCTCTTGCTGAGCACTGCTCAGCTCCCCTCTGGGGCTGCTCTCCTGCAGGCTCTCAGCCTTTGCTCCTGCCAGAGCTGCTCCAGGCCCCTCAGCATCTTCCCAGCCTGCCCTGGACTCTCTGCAGCACTTCCCTGTCCCTCTGCACCTTGGGGAGCCCAGGGCTGGCCCCAGCACTGCAGCTGTGAGCTCAGCAGGGCAGAGCACAGTTTGAACACCCAGGGCATGAAGCTGGGCATGAACCCAACCCTTGGGGTTCACCTCTAGCTCTGAGCCCTTCCTGGGCTGGGCCATGGCACCTCATGCCCATTGCTCCAGCTGCTGCATCCCACCCTGGAACCCAACCCTCAGGGCAGGCTGTGTGTGTGTGTGGGGGGGGGGGGAACCCCCTTGGGAAACAAAAGGGGGGGGGAAGGGGTGGGGTGGTGAATGAGGGGGGGTGGCCATGGGTCCGTGCAGACATCACAACCCTCCCCTGCAAAATTCCTTCTCCCTGGGGCGTCTGATCCCCAGCCTGGGCACCTTCCTGGGCACGGGGGTGGATCAAAGCCTGCAGTGTGCCAGTCCTGCTCCTGCTCTGGGCCAACTTGGCTGGTTTGGATTCACTTCATCTGATGGGAGCAGTGTGGAAGGATGCTGGGGTGGGGGGCTGTGTTTAGGGGGTTGGGGTGAGGGAAGAGCTCAGGTTTTACTTTCATTTTGACTTAAGGATAGTTGTGAGTTTAGTCCTTTTTTTCCCTCCCCCTCCCTCTTCCCTCTCTCTCTTCCATTGAGCCAAGATAAAAACCTCCCTGGGAGGGGTGGGAGTGTGTGTGGGGGGGGTGTGGAGGGGTGTGGATGTTGTCTGCCCCCCCACCAGCACATCCGGGCTGCTGTAGGCTTGGCCTCATCGTCCTCCCCCCTCTCCCCCCCCCAAAAAAGAATAAGTTAAGGAAGAAAAAAAAACAAACCCCAACCCCCAAAGCCACTTCCTGACGGCAGAACTTGGCAGGACTCGGAGGGAGAGTCCAGAGCTGCCCTTGGGACGGGAGAGAATCCAACAGGAAACATCCTTTTGCAAGCTCTTTCCCTTCTGCTTCCCTCCTGCTTGTCCTGGGTTGGGTTATTTGCTGGGCTCCTTGAAGGATGAGAGCTTTGGGACGCTCCAGGAGCCCTCCGCAGTGGTTTAGACGATGAGAAAGAGCCAAACGCAGCTTCTCACCGGCAGCTTCCCCCCATCCCCTGCTGCTGAGCATCCTACAGCCTCCAGCTCAAAGCTTGGCGGGGGGGGGACGACCTTAATGCTGCTGACCTTCCCCTTCCCCCCACCAAAACGAATCCTCCGAACCTCCTCTGCATCCCGACCCCTGGGCGGTGATCTGCATCCCCCCGCCCCAGGCAAGGCTGCGGGGCAAGGGTTGCAGGCAGAGGTTTGGCATGGCTCATCCCGAGGGTGAGGGGTTAACGGCAGCGGCAGGGCTGCCACAGCTGCTCCACCGTGCCACGGACTTCCCTTTCTTCCATAAAAGTCCACCGGATCCCAGCTTTCCCGTGGGATGCTCTCGGCAGGGGAAGGAGGGGGTTGAGCTGCCTTACCTGGGGCTCATGCAAGCTCCCGGGGGGGTTTGTTTGTGCAATGCCCTGGGCACCCCCCCCCAAAAAAAGCCAAAACCCAACAAACCACCCTGGCAGGCAGCACTCACCCTGCTCCTGCCCTGCCTTGGGCTCTGCTGAGCTAAAACCCCTCTGCTTTTACCCATTTTTGGCGTGCTGAGGTCTGTGGTAGCCTTGGGTTAGCCTGGGGGGGTCAGGACAGAGATTCAGAGAATGGGGTAGGTTGGAAGGGAGATTGGAGATCATAGAAGGGAGATTGGAGATCATAGAAGGGGGATTGGAGATCATGGAAGGGAGATTGGAGATCATAGAAGGGAGATTGGAGATCATAGAAGGGAGATTGGAGATCATAGAAGGGAGATTGGAGATCATAGAAGGGGGATTGGAGATCATAGAAGGGAGATTGGAGATCATAGAAGGGAGATTGGAGATCATAGAATCAGGCAGGGTTGGAAGGGACCTCAAGGCTCAACCAGTGCCAACCTCCTGCCATGCCCAGGGACACCTCACACCAGAGCAGGCTGCCCACAGCCTCAGCCAGCCTGGCCTGAAACACCTCCAGGGATGAGGCTTCCACCACCTCCCTGGGCAGCCCCTGCCAGGCTCTCACCACTCTCCTGCTCAACAACTTCTTCCTAACCTCCAGTCTGACCCTCCCCACTTCCAGCTCTGTTCCATCCCCCCCCCTCACCCCACCATCCCTTCCTGACAGCCTAAAAAGTCCCTCCCCAGCTTTCTTGTAGCCCCCTTAAGGTACTGAAAGGTCACAAGAAGGTCCCCTGGGAGCCTTCTCCTCTTCAGCCTGCACAGCCTCAACTCTTTCAGCCTCTCCTCACAGCAGAGCTGCTGCAGCCCTCTGAGCATCCTTGTGGCCCTTCTCTGGACACCTTCCAGCACCTCCACAGCCCTCTTGTCCCAGAGGCTCCAGAACTGGATGCAGTATCCCAGTTCCAACCCCCTCTGCCATGGGCAGGGACACCTTGCACTTAGACCAGGTTGCTCAAGGCCTCAGTGGATGGATGGGATGGGATGGTTTGGGATGACATGGGATGGGATGCCAGGTTGGCTGAGGTCTTGAGCAACCTGTTCTGGTAGGCAGGGGGCTTGGACCTGCCTGATCTGAGGTCCCTTCCAACCCAACCCATTCTGTGGCTCTGCAGGGCTGTAGGAGCTGGCCCCATGCAGGGGCACAGCAAGGTTGGGGTTCAAACTCCTCAGATTAAGAATCAGAGAATTGTCACAGCTGGAAGAGACCTCAAAGCTCATCCAGTCCAAGCATCAACCCAACCCCATCATGGCCTCCAAACCCTGTTCCCAGGTGCCATGGCCACAGGTTTCTTTGACACCTCCAGGGATGGGGACTCCACCACCTGCCTGGGCAGCCTGTGCCAATCCCTGACCACTCTTGCAGCAAAGAAATTCTTCCTCATCTCCAACCTAAACCTGCCCTGAGGCAACTTGAGGCCATTTCCTCTTGTCCTTTCTCTTGTTCCTTGGGAGAAGAGGCCAACCCTCACCTCACTCCCACCTCCTTTCAAGGAGCTGTGGACAGCACTGAGGTCTCCCCTCAGCCTCCTACTTCTCCTCCATCCTAATTCCTCATCCCTTTGAAACCAGCCCCACCACAGGGAGTGCGAGCAGGGCATGATGCAGCCTGTGTGTGGGGGTCCTCTTAGGATCCCCAAACCCACCCCCCAGCCTCTCCAGCTTGCAGGCAAGCAGAAGGCAAAGCCCCATCTCAGTTCCAGCAGCAGAGGAGATGCCACCGCGCCGAGGAGCTGAGGCTTGCAGCAGAAGTGGCTTGAGAGGAAGGAAGCCAAATTTGTTGGGCATTTTTTTTTCCAGGAGAGGCACACACAGGCACACACAGACACACACAGGCACACACAGACACACACAGGCACACACACACACAGAGCCAGGCTCAGTAATTAACTTAATAGGTTTCTTACAGAATGCCCTGTGAGTGATGCTCAACATATTCAAGTGTTGACAAGACGGCGCTGAACCTGCCGCCTACGCAGCGGGCACCGAGCACAGACACACCTTCATTGTCTGAAACTCCAAGCAGAGCTCCAAACCTGCCCTTGTGCAATGGGGAGCTCGGCAGATGGGCCCCAAGTAACCCTTTGCTTGCCAGCACCTGCTCCTGGAAGCCGGCAGGAGATGCTGGGGAGAGGACAGAGAGAGAGGAGAAAGGAGTTGGGGAGAGGGTGGTGGAACGGCGCAGGTGGGATGGGACCTTAGAGGCTTAGAGAGCTACTGGAATGGGCTGCCTGGGGGGGTGGTGGTGGAGTGGCCATCCCTGGAGGTGTTGAAGAGGAGGCTGCATGAGGCACTTAGTGCCATGGTCTAGTTGATTGGATGGGGCTGGGGGATAGGTTGGACTGGATGAGCTTGGAGCTCTCTTCCAACCTGCTTGATTCTGTGATTCTATGACCATGGAACAGCTCAGGTTGGATGGGACCTTAGAAGTTTAGAGAGCTACTGGAATGGGCTGCCTGGGGGGTGGTGGTGGAGTGGCCATCCCTGGAGGTGTTGAAGAGGAGGCTGCATGAGGCACTTAGTGCCATGGTCTGGGTGCTAGGTTGGACTGGATGAGCTTGGAGCTCTCTTCCAACCTGCTTGATTCTGTGTTTCTATGGTCGTGGAACAGCTCAGGTTGGATGGGACCTTAGAGGCTTAGAGAAGTGATTGGCATTGGAATGGGCTGCCTGGGGAGGTGGTGGAGTGCCCATCCCTGGAGGTGTTGAAGAGGAGGCTGCATGAGGCACTTAGTGCCAGGGGTTAGTTCATTAGGAGGGTTAGGGGAGAGGTTGGACTCGATCTTGGAGGTCTTCTCCAACATGGTTGATTCTCTGATTCTGTGATTCTAATTCTGTGTTTCTGACTCTGTGATTCTCTGATTCTGATTCTCTGATTCTGTGCTCCTGATTCTCTGATTCTGATTCTGTGAGTTTGACTCTCTGATTCTGTGGTTTTATGATTCTGTGATTCTTTGATCCTGATTCTGTGCTTCTGTGACTCTTTGATTCTGTGCTTCTGATTCTGTGCTTCTGTGCTTCTGATTCTATGATTCTTTGATTCTGTGCTTCTGATTCTGTGATTAGTTGATTCTGATTCTGTGATTCTTTGATTCTGTGCTTCTGATTCTGTGCTTCTGTGCTTCTGATTCTGTGATTAGTTGATTCTGATTCTGTGATTCTAAGCTTCTGTGATTCTTTGATTCTGTGATTCTGATTCTATGACTCTTTGATTCTGGTTCTATGATTCTTTGATTCTGATTCTGTGACTCTTTGATTCTGTGCTTCTGATTCTGTGCTTCTGTGCTTCTGATTCTGTGATTCTTTGATTCTGATTCTGTGATTCTATGATTCTGTGATCTGCTCCAACCTCCCTGCCACAGGCAAGGATACCTCTCAACTAGACCTGTCTGCTCAAGGACTCATCCAGCCTGGCCTTGAACACATCCACAGCCTCCCTGGGCAGCTTGTTCCAGACTCTCACCATTCTCATCCTGAAGGACTTCTTCCTCAGCTCCACTCCAACCCTGCTCTGCCTCAGCTTGAAACCATCCACCCTCAGCCTGTCTCTAGACACCCTCAGGAAAATTCCCTCTGCAGCCTTCCAGCAGCACTTAGGTCCCCTTGGAGTCTTCTCCATGCTGAACACCTCCAGCTCCCTCAGCCTGTCCTCACAGCAGAGCTGCTCCAGCTTGGGAGCTGAGTTTAGGAGCATCTAAACCTCTACACAGGTCTCCACAGCTGTGCTCAGGCTAAAGTTTAGCCCACTGAGACCATTCACCAAGCACCAAAATCTTCAAGGCCAGGTTGGATGGGGCCTTGAGTGACCTGTTCTAGTGGGAGGTGTCCCTGCCTGTGGTGGGGGATTGGAACTGGCTGAGCTTTGAGCTCCCTTCCAACCTAAACCATGATTCTATGTTTGTCTAATGCTCACCCCTCAGACACTTGCTGTGAAGCCAGGGGAGGTGACAGGCTGTGGCCCTCCAGATTCACTCCAGGTCAATACCTGGGCCACCACCAGAGGAGAGCATCCTCCTGCCTGCACCTCACTTGCATTTGCCCAGTTCCCTTCCCCCTGCCTCAGGATGGTGTTTGGAGTTTGATTTTGGCCAGGCTGTGCTCAGTGCCTCAGCCCTGCAGGTGAGCAATCACAGAATCACAGAACCAAGCAGGTTGGCAGAGAGCTCCAAGCTCAGCCAGCACAACCCAGCCCTGCCCAACCACCCAGACCATGGCACTAAGTGCCCCAGCCAGGATTGCCTTCAACACCTCCAGCCATGGGCACTGCACCACCTCCCTGGGCAGCCCATTCCAGTGCCAATCACTCTCTCTGCCAACAACTTCCTCCTCANTGCTGCTGGACTCAGTCCTCTGGTCCAGATCATCAATAAAGACATTGAACAGGACTGTGCCCAGCACTGATCCCTGGGGCACACCACTGGTGCCAGCTGCCAGCTGGATGTGGCACCATTCACCACCACTCTCTGAGCCCTGCCCTCCAGCCACTTCTTGACCCCTCTCCAATCCCAGCCATGCCACCACAGCACTGCAGACCCTCCAGAAGAGCCCCCAGCCCCCATGGGCACCATCCCCCTGCCTCAAAAACAAGAAACAGAGAAACCAAAAGAGGAAAACCCAAATCCCTGGAAGAAGCCTTCGTGGGGAAACCTGTTTGGATGGAGGTGTTTTGTAAGAGGCAGCAGAGAAGCCATCTCCTGCTGGCTTGGGGTGGGATCTTGAGTCAGGAGAATTGCTTAAGCAAGGGTGGTCGTCTGGACAGGTTTCACCAGGTTGGGAAACCAGCAGCCAGCAGCTGGGACCCGCATTGAACAACTCATGGAGCAATCCCCAGTGCTGTCATCATTATGCTGATGAGCTCCCAAACCCGTCGGGCTCACTCCCCGTCCCCACCGCTTTGGGTCTCTCAGCAGCTGCTCCCTCTCCCTGTCGCACAAGGATCAGCTCCGGCAGGATCTGGGATGGGAATGGAGGGAAGGGGGTGGGGAACGAACCCAGATCTAACATATCTGTTTCTTTTGTGGATGCCTTTGGTGGTTCCTGAGCCTCACAGCATCTGCTGGAGCAGGCATTGGGCTCATTCCAACCTGTCCCACACAGCTGGAGGTCTTTCAGCAGGGTTGGAGGATGGTCTGGAGCTGGGAGGCTGAGCTTAGGTGGCTCAGTCCCTTGCTCCCCACCCTCCTGCAGGCTGCAGCCTCAGGGAGCTGCAGGATCTCTGATTCAAAGAGGTGGAAAAGGCATTTTGTCAGCTGGATAAAAGCAGCAGGACCTGGAGCACAGCTCTTGGAGGAGATGTTTCCACCTGGAGCACACAGATGGCATCCAAAGAGCGTGGATGCTGCAGTGGGCAGCTGATGCTGGTGGCTGCAGACCAGACCTGGGCTGCAGAGAGGCAAACTGGCAGGGTGGTGGGGCAGGAATCCAGGATTTAGCTGGGATTTAGGGAATTAAAGAGTCACCTGCGTGTTGCAGACAGAGGCTTAGGAGGTTTTACAGCCACGTTAGATTTACAGCTCCCCCCCCCCAATTCCAGCACTGGTGGATTTACCCCTCCAGGGAGGATTCTGACCATGAAATCCATGCTGGTGGCAATGAGAGTGGGAGCTGGGGCCCAGACTGTGCCCACAGCCATGTGGCATCCAAAATATCAACCCCAAAGCCTGCAGAGAGCCTGCCCTGGGAGAGAGCCAAGTGTGGTGAAGTGGCTTAGCTGTAGCAGACTTGTGGCACTGTGGGCTCTAGGGGAGTGGTTGGACTGGCTGCAGCCTCCTCTTCTTCACCCCTTGGTTCTGTGCTGTGAGGACCAAGGGGAGCATCCCCAGCACCCATTGCTGCTGGAGGAAGGGATGCTCCAGCTCCCAGGAGCCTTCCTGGGTACCACTGAGCATTTTGGGGAGAGAAAAGGGAGTTCAGTGCAAAGACTCCTTCACTCCTCTGCTGGAGGCTGGATTGGGGGCTTAGGGTGCAGGGCAAGGCTCAGCTTAGAATCAGAGAACCACAGAACTGCTGAGGTTGGAAGAGACCTTTGGGTATCTCTGGGAGAGCTGGGGAGGGACTTCTGACAAGGGCTGAGGGTGATAGGACGAGAGGCAGTGGCTTTGGGCTGGAAGAGGAGAGAGTGAGCCTGGAGATGAGGAAGAAATTCTTTAGAGCCTGAGTGGGGAGGAACTGGCACAGGCTGCCCAGGGAGGTTGGTGATGCCCCCTCCCTGGAGGTGTTCAAGGCTAGGTTGGATGAGGCCTTGATCAACCTGGGTTGGTGGAAGATGTCCCTGTCCATGTCAGGGGGTTGGCACTGAACGATCTGTAAGGTCCCTTCCAACCCAAACCGTTCTGTAACTCTATTGCAGAGGTGGCAGTGGCCCAGCAGCCTCTAACATGCATCCTGCACACAACCTCCAGCAGGGCCAGGCAGAGGAGCAGGAGCTGTGCAACGCTCAGCCTGGGGCAAGTGGCTCACCCACACGCTGGGAACTGGGAATGGGAGCTGCTGCTCGCAGCCTGTGCGAGGCTGCTGAGCCCTGATGGCAGCTGGATAAGAGCTGCCCTTACGTAAGGCTGCGTGAGGCAGACTTGAGCCAGCACTGGGTTGCCTCCAGCACGGCCAGGCCAGCCCAGCTGCTGCTGGTGGTCCTAGGGATGGAGCTGGTTCCTCACAGAAGTCCAGAAACCAGGCAAATCCTGGGCTGATCCCCAGCAGTGTGGGCAGCAGGGGCAGGGAAGGGGATTCTGCCTCTTTGCTGTGCTCTGCTGAGACCCCCTCCTGCAGTGCTGGGGCCAGCTCTGGAGTCCTCAGCACAGCACAGACAGAGACCTGCTGGAGAGGGACCAGAGGAGGCCACAGCACAGCACAGACAGGGACCTGCTGGAGAGGGACCAGAGGAGGCCACAGCAATGCTGGCAGGGCTGGAATGAGCTGCCCAGGGAGGTGGTGGAGTCACCAACCTTGGGTGTGTGTGAGGCTGGTTTGGATGTGGTGCTTGGGGAGATGGTTTAAGGTGACTCTTGTAGAGTAGGGTTGTAGGTTGGACTTGGTGCTCCTGAGGGGCTGTGCCAGCCTGCATGTGTCTGTGAGTGTGGCAGGGCTCTGCTGTGAGGCCAGGCTGGCACAGCTGGGGGTGTTCAGCTCCAGAGAGACCTTTCAGGACTTGAAGAAAGCTGGGGATGGGCTTTTGAGCAGGACCTGTTGTGCCAGGCCGAGGGGTAATTTTGAACTCAAAGAGGGAGATTCAGACTGGAAAGAAGGCAGAAAGGCTCTGCAGAGAGGGTGGTGAGAGCCTGGCTCAGGTTGCCCAGACAGGTGGGAGCTGCCCCCTCCCTGGCACCGTCGCAGGTCAGGCTGCTGGGCGCTGCGAGGAGCAGCCTGCTCTAGCTGCAGCTGCCCTGCTCAGTGCAAGGGGTGTTGCATTAGGTGTCTTTAGAGATTCCCTTCCCACCCAACCTCATTCCCTGATGATCTCCTGGCAGGCCACGCAGTGCCACGCACCAGCAGCGCCGGCAAGGAGCGGAGCTGAGGCTCTTGTGCCCGGCGCTGGCATTCCTCACCCCAATCCCTGTGCCATGCTGCTCCCTTCCCACTCCTTTGGTACAGAGAGGTGCAAAAGAGGTTGTGGTTGTTGTTGTTCGGGAGGGTGCTGGTGAGGATGAATACTGCCTCAGCTCCCCGGTGCTCCAGTTTCCTCAGCTGGCTGGCACCGTGCCACCGGCGCCCGGTGATTTACTGCCGCTTAATTACTGCCGGCGTTTCGTCACCTCTTGTTTTGGATGTCTGTGTCTCTGTCAGGGCCTCACCTTCGGTGACTAAGAGGAGCAGGGAAACAGAAGTGGTGGCAAAAAGGGGGAGAGGAAAGGGGAAAAACCCCAAGCTGGGAGGCAAAGGGAGTGGAGCTGCTCTTGGGTGGAAAAAGGGAGGCTCAAGGTGGTGTCCCCTAGCGGGGGGAGGATGCTCCCCGGCGTGGCGCTGGGATGCAGGCAGGAGATGCTCATCAGTGGGGGTGGGTGGGTGCCTGAGGTGGGGTTCACCTCAAATAACCTCTGCTGGCGAGCTTGGGCTGCTGCTCCCCCCGGGGAACACAGGCAACAGAGGCTGTGCCTGCTGCAGGTCAAAGGGAAAGGACAAAGCTGGACCTCAGGTGCCCCTTAAAACCCCTCGAGCTGCTGCTCCGGCCCCGGGAAGTGTTGGATTTGCTGGATTTGGCCCGGGAGCACCCAGGTGAGCAAATGGCAGGTGCCAGATGGAGGCTGGTAATAGGATTCCCCTGGATCCCACTCCTCCATCCCCTCTGTGGATGCTGGGCTTGAGATGCCAGGATGGGGCTGGGACCAGCTCCCTGGGGTGGTGTCTCATGGCCACCTTGCACTTGCTGCACCTAGTGAGGGGACAGGGAAAAGGGACATGTGGAGGGACACAGAGGGGATGGAGGGATGCTCCTGGAGGACAAACTGCCCGGCAAGGAGGGCTGGATGCTGGCAGCCTATGGGGAGCATCCTGTGGGTGTGGGGCTGGGTGTGGGGGAGGGAACAGGTTGAAGGGACATTGAGAGGATGGAGAGGTGCTCGTGGGGGATAAGGTCGCCTGGGGAAGGAGGGCTGGGGGCTGGCAGCACAGGGGCAGTGTGGGGAGCATCCTGTGGGTGTGGGGCTGGGTCTAGGGTGAGCACTGGTCCTGGTCTGCTGGATTTCCCTGAGGAGATAATGCTGGGGGCAGGCAGGGTGAGGTGGCCTCTGTCACCTGCTGGATGTTTTGCCCTGGATGCAGGATGGCAAAATGGAAAGAAGCTCCTGGGCCAGCAGAAGAGGCACTTTGGGATGCAATAAAGGTGGCTGAACTGAGTGTCCCACTGCTCCTCCATCCCTGTGCCCCCCATGGAAGAGACCTGTGACTGGCAGTTCATGCCCTGCTGCTCAGCCCCACAGGCAAAGCAACTGGGCTGGCAGTAGGCTCAGCCCCTGCCCTGAGCTCAGCCCCATTCCAAGCATCAATCCTTCCTTTTCCCATCCTGTTTTCCATCCATTCACTCCCAAGCGTGGCAGGGAAGAGGCTGGATGCCAGCAGCCACATTTGATAGGTGCAGAAGGACTCAGTCTTGTCACCAAAGTGGTGGCACCTTCCCAGTGCTGGCAAGAGGCTGGTCCCACACCCAGCCCTGCAGCACCACCGTGCCCAGCATTCCCAGTGGGAATGTGGTGAGGGACTGCCAGAAGAAACCTGAGCTCCCTCACTTCCCAACTCCAGCTTGTTAGGCTGGGGCACTGCTGTGTTTAGTGCAGCTTCCTGCTTCCAATGGGAATGGCAGCCCCAGGCTCAGGATCTGGAGGGAATGCTGCTGTGTGTCCCTGTCTGCCTGAGAGGGCACCTGTGGGATGTGGGACTGGGTACAAGACTGGGATACAGGATGGGATGTAGCACTGGGATGGGGAGCTACTGAGTGCAGAGCTGGGATGTAGGGCTGGGATAGAGAACTGGGATGTAGCATTGGGATGCAGGGTTGGGATGTAGTAGAGGGATGCATGGCTGGGATATAGGGCTGGGATGCAGGGCTGGGATGCATGTCTGGGATGTTGTTCGAGATCCAGGGCTGGAATGAAGCACTGGGATTCAGGATTGGGATGCAGCACTGGGGTTCAGGATTGGGATGCAGGGCTGGGATGTTGATTGGGATGCAGGACTGGGCCGCAGGGCTGAGATGGAGAGCTGGGATGCAGGATAGGGATGAAGGACTGGGATGCTGTCTGGGATTTAGGGCTGGGCTGCAGGATTGGGATGGAGGCCTGGATGTTGCCTGGGCTGCAAGCATGGGCTGCAGGGTCGGGATGCTGCCTGGCCTGCAGGATTGGGATGGAGGGCTGGGATGTTGCCTGGCCTGCAGGATTGGGATGGAGGGTTGGGATGCTGGCTGGCTGCCGGGCCTGCGGGATTGGGCTGGGATGCTGCCTGGCCTGCAGGATTGGGATGGAGGGTTGGGATGCTGCCTGGCCTGCAGGGATGGGATGGAGGGTTGGGATGCTGCCTGGCCTGCAGGGATGGGATGGAGGGCTGGGATGCTGCCTGGCCTGCAGGATTGGGATGGAGGGCTGGGATGCTGCCTGGCCTGCAGGGCTGGGATGGAGGGCTGGGATGTTGCCTGACCTGCAGGGCTGGGCTGCAGTGCTGGGATGCCAGAGCAGCTGATGCTCTATGGACCACCTGAACCCCAGCAGAGCCCCGGGGCTGAGCTGGCTCAGCATCCCTGGGAGTGCAGCCAGCAGCAGGGAAACCCAAAGCTGCACTCCAGACCACGCCAAACTCCTTCACCCAAACCCCAGCAAACTGGGAACAGTCATTAAAGAGAGAGGGAGAGAGAGAGAGAGGAGAAAAAAAAAGAAGAAGGAGGTGTTGGGGAGGGAGGGGAGGGGAGGGGAGGGGGGGGGGAGAGAAAAAAAAGTCTTCCCAGTATTTCCCTGCGAGTCTTTGGCCTGGTGCAGCCCTTCTGCTCGCTGCTCTGTTTATCCATGATAGACAACTAATTAACATCCAAGCCTCTTGAAAGGTCTTTTCAGAGGTAATGTACTGACAGAGGATGTCAGTAAGGAGCAGCGATTTGTCTAAGCACTGATCACATTGTTTCAGACTGAATGAGGTGAATATTAAACTGCTTTAAATGCACTCTTCATAAAGCACTAATTACATACTCCCGGGGGAGTACGGGCAAGGAATACTAAACAGCAAAGGAAAGTCAACAGAGAAGCTTTTTATAGTATGTTGCTGGGTTCTGTGTTTTTCTGTCTTTCTTTTCTCCCCCCCCTCCCCTCCTCTCCTCCTCTCTCTCTCTCTTTCTCCCTCCCTCTCCCTCTCTCTCTCTCTCTCTCTTTCCCTTACACTGAAATCACAGCACGCCGAAGGATCCCCATCCAGAGCACAATGGCTCAGGGCTAATTCTGTGGCAATCAGCAGGTTGAACCCGGGTGGAGGAGATTTCCTTTTGATACAGCTTGGCCCAACCCCCCCCCAGCCTCTACCCATC
>WAAF01004579.1:48997-59837 GCA_013400475.1 Tricholaema leucomelas | reverse complement strand
TGTGGGGAGGCAGGGAACACCCAAACCATCAGTGGAAAACTAAGGCTTCTGGGCCTCCTGATCACCTTTGCATCCAGAACCACAGGGAAGAAAAAATGTGCTTCAAGTGATAGGATTTGCACAGACAAGTAGGTTGCTACTGTTTTTTCATGATCCCAGGATTTCTTGGGCTTTCAAGCAGTTTTCAGAAATAAGGTTCATTGTGATGGTTTGGGTGCTCCCCACCTCCCCACACCTGAGAAAAATCACCCAGACTAGACTCAGGAGATCTGGAAATTGGAGGTGGTGTCACATACAGAACTCCACATCCAGTTGGCAGCTGGCACTGGTGGTGTTCCCCAAGGATCAGTGCTGGGCACAGTCCTGTTCAATATCTTTATTGATGATCTGGACCAGGGAACTGAGTCCAGCAGCAGTAAGTTTGCAGCTGACACCAAGCTAGGAGCAGCTGTGGAGCATTTGGAAGATAGGAGAGCCCTGCAGAGGGACCTGGCCAGGCTGGATGGGTGGGCAGAGGCCAATGGGATGAGACTGAACAAGGCCAAGTGCAGGGTTCTACACTTTGGCCACAACAACTCCAAGCAGCACTACAGGCTGGGGACAGAATGGTTGGAGAGCAGCCAGGCAGAGAGGGACCTGGAGGTACTGGTAGTTACTAGGCTGAAGATGAGGCAGCAGTGTGCCCAGGTGGCCAAGAGGGCCAATGGCATCCTGGCCTGGATCAGGAGCAGTGTGGCCAGTAGGACAAGGGAGGTTTTTCTTCCCCTGTACTCAACACTGGTCAGGCCACACCTTGAGTGCTGTGTCCAGTTCTGGGCTCCTCAATTTAAGAGAGATGTTGAGGTGCTGGAAGGTGTCCAGAGAAGGGCAACAAAGCTGGTGAATCTCTCAGCAGGCCTCAGTCCAGCACCATGTACAGCAGAACACATGAGTGATGGAAAGACATGTTGAGGGATGGTGGAAGGTACTGGAATGAGGAGGTGGTTCTCAGTACAGGATCTATTGTAGACAATAACCTGGGGGGGACCCAGACCAGCAAGTAGAGTTGCCAGATCTCAAGCAGACAAGAAGGATGGATAGAAAAAGGACTGACATGAAAGCAGCTTATCAGGGAAGGAGGAGGATTGTAATAATACAGGAAACACACAATAAAGTAGGAACACAGAAATAAGTACAGAATAAAGCTGGAATGATAGGAGAGCAGAGTCCCTCAGGGATCAGTCCTGGGGCCAGCCCCGTTCAACAGCTTTGTTGGTGCCATGCACAGAGGCATTGAGTGCAGCCTCAGCAAGTTTGCTGAGCACACCAAGCTGTGTGGTGCAGCAGACAGGCTGGAGGGCAGACATGCTATCCAGAGGGACCTGGACAGGCTGCAGAGGTGGGCACAAGACAACCTCAGGAAGTTCAACAAGACCAAAGGCAAGGTCCTGAATCTGGGTCGAGGCAATGCCAAGCACAAATCCAGGCTGGGCAGCAACTGGATGGAGAGCAGCCCTGAGGAGAGGGACTTGGGAGTACCGGTGGATAAGAAGCTCAACATGAGCCAGCAGTGTGCATTACAGTCAGGAGGGCAAACTAGATTGTGGGTTGCACCAGGAGAAGTGTGCCCAGCAGGGCCAGGGAGGTGATTCTTTGCCTCTACTCTGCTCTGCTGAAACCCCACCTGGAGTACTGCATCCAGTTCTGGAGCCCCCATTACAAGAAGGATATGGAGATGTTGGAGCATGTCCAGAAAAGGGCCACTGGGATGCTCAGAGGGCTGCAGCAGCTCTCCTATGAGGACGGACTGAAAGAGTTGGGGCTGTGCAGGCTGGAGAAGAGGAGGCTCCCAGGAGACCTTCTTGTGGTTATTGAGTATCTGAAGGGGGTCTACAAAACAGCTGGGGAGGGACTTTTTAAGCTGTCAGGGAGTGACAGGACTGGGGGGAACGGAACAAAGCTGGAGGTGGGGAGAGTCAGAGTGGAGGTGAGGAGGAAGTTGTTGAGCATGAGAGTGGTGAGAGGCTGGAATGGGTTGCTCAGGGAGGTGGTTGAGGCCCCATGGCTGGAGGTGTTTAAGGCCAGGCTGGATGAGGCTGTGGGCAGCCTGCTCTAGGGTAGGGTGTCCCTGGGCATGGCAGGGGGGTTGGAACTGGCTGCTCCTTGTGGTCCCTTCCAACCCTGACTGATTCTGTGATTCTATGAAAATGGACATTTCAGATAGACATAAAAGAAGTTTGTGTCCAAGCACAAATCCTAATAATATTTATTTTGGTTTAAACTATTCCTGTGGCTTCAAATTTACCTCTCAGTTCCACATCCCACACAGCTGGTAAAAGCAGAGACTGTGCAACATGACTCCACCTGTCAGTTCAGTGAGTGCTCTTCTCCATGCTGTGGCTTTCAACTCGTGTCAGTGCAAGTATCTGCTTGCAAAATTCAGGGTGCTGTCTTAAATGCTTGTGTTTTACCACTCCTTGCTCAGTCTCCTGCTACAGATGTCAGAAACTCAGTCAAGATTTCTCCTCTGGAAGTCCTCAGCTACATAGAATTGGAGGAGCCCCAATGATACCCACCTGTGATTTGACAGTGGTACACATCACATGCTCCAACAACTGCTTTGCTTTCCTTTTACTACCTCCTTCCACGGCTGGGGGGTTGGAACTGGATGACCCTTGTGGTGCCTTCCAACCCTGACTGATTCTATGAGATCCTGCAGTAAACCTTCTCTGCCACATTCTGAACATTCATTCATTTTGGCAGTCACTGCCCTTGTGGAAGCTGAAAGAGAGGCAAATACTCTGAGGAAGTATGGAAGAAGTGTTCAAATACATTTTGGCCAGTCAGTAACACATTTGATGATGCAGAGATCAGTGTGTAACATATTTACTCTGCAGCTTCCTTATGTGCTACAGAAAAAAGGACAAGTTGTGAGCACACAATTGTACAAATGCCTATGTTTTTACTTTCTCCATTAAACCTATCTTAAAATGAGAGAATTAAGGCACTGAGACAGTCCATTTGTAACATCATTAAACTCTCACTTCAAAGTGCAGCCTCATTTGTTGCTGTTTAAAAGGTTTCATATTCCTCCTTGAAATGTCAATTAAGAAAGGTAATATTTGGGTGACTATTTCACAGTATCACAGTCTCACAGTATCACCAAGGTTGGAAGAGACCTCACATATCATCAAGTCCAACCCTTTACCACAGAGCTCAAGGCTAGACCATGGCACCAAGTGCCACGTCCAACCTTGCCTTTCAATCACAGCTTTCAGTTAAAAAGGTGTGTGAATCAAAATCTTTGGTGTTACAAAGACAAAGGAAAGGTTAACTGAGTACTGTGTCCATTTCTGGGCCACTCAATTCAAGAGAGATGTTGAGGTGCTGGAAGGAGTCCAGAGAAGGGCAGCAAGGCTGGAGAGGGGCCTGGAGCACAGCCCTGTGAGGAGAGGCTGAGGGAGCTGGGGGTGTGCAGCCTGCAGAAGAGGAGGCTCAGGGCTGACCTCATTGCTGTCTACAACTACCTGAAGGGAGGCTGTAGCCAGGTGGGGATTGATGTCTTCTGCCAGGCAAGCAGCAACAGAAGAAGGGGACACAGTCTCAAATTGTGCCAGGGCAGGTACAGGCTGGATGTTAGGAGGAAGTTGTTGGCAGAGAGAGTGATTGGCATTGGAATGGGCTGCCCAGGGAGGTGGTGGAGTCACTGTCCCTGGAGGTGTTCAAGCAACAACCGTATGAGGCACTTAGTACCATGGTTTGGTTGACTGGATAGGGCTGGGTGCTAGGTTGGACTGGATGAGCTTGGAGGTCTCTTCCAACCTGGTTGATTCTATGATTCTATGAACTATTTAGCTCCAAACATCCTGCAAATATCGTTTTGCTTCTCGAAGCGTGGCCAGGATTTTCATTGCTTCTAATTTGTCAGCTTCCATTTCCATGCTTAAAACGTCCACTACAGCATCACTTACACCATCAGCCATGTGCTTCTTATCCCTGAAAAAAAGAAAAAGAGAAGGGTAATGCATAGTAATGTATTATTTTTTGCTCAGAAGCTGCAAAAACAAGATCATACTGGAAAAGAGGCACTCAAAAACCAACCCAAACAAAAATACAGCTCGTAGATTTTATGTCAAGATTCTCACTTGAGTTTTCACTTAGCTCTGCAGTAACAGTAACTAGAGTTTAATTAAATACTAAAAAAGAAAAGGAACTATTAAGTGATTAAAGCAATCAGTGGATCTGAGTGGTTACAAGTGGTTAGCTGTGGTTATACTGCCAAGATGTTGTTAGGATAAATGAATACTTTGATGAAACCAGCATTGCAGGGAGCATCACACTGGCACCTTCTTTCAGACAGCTCTAAGTATTTTTACAGCATCAAACTTCATAGAATCATAAAATCAGGCACGTGGGAAGAGACCTCCAAGATCATCCAGTCCAACCTAGCACCCAGCCCTAGCCAGTCAACCAGACCATGGCACTAAGTGACTCATCCAGGCTTTGCTTCAACACCTCCAGGGACACAGACTCCACCACCTCCCTGGGCAGCCCATTCCAATGCCAATCACTCTCTCTGCCAACAACTTCCTCCTAACATCCAGCCTAGACCTGCCCTGGCACAACTTGAGGCTGTGTCCCCTTGTTCTGTTGCTGGTTGCCTGGCAGAAGAGCCCAACCCCACCTGGCTACAGCCTCCCTTCAGGTAGTTGTAGACAGCAATGAGGTCTGCCCTCAGCCTCCTCTTCTGCAGGCTGCACACCCCCAGCTCCCTCAGCCTCTCCTCACAGGGCTGCGCTCCAGGCCCCTCCCCAGCCTTGCTGCCCTTCTCTGGACTCTTTCCAGTATCTCAACATCTCTCTTGAATTGAGGAGCCCAGAACTGGGCACAGCACTCAAGGTGTGGCCTGACCAGCGTTTAGTACAGAGGAAGAATAACCTCCTTTGTCCTACTGGCCACACTGTTCCTGAGCCTGGCCAGGATGCCATTGGCTTTCTCGGCCACCTAGGCACGCTACTGGCTCATGCTCAGCTACTACCTACCACTACTTCCATATCCTTTTTCTTCCTGTCTGCTCTCAGCCACTCTGTCCCCAGCCTGTAGCACTGCTTGGGTTTGTGGCCAAAGTGTAGAATTCTGCATTTAGCCTTGTTCAATCTCATCCCCTTGGCCTCTGCCCACCCATCCAGCCTGTCAAAGTGCCTCTGCAGGGCTCTCCTACCCTCCAACAGCTCCACACCTGCTCCTACCTTGGTGTCACCTGCAAACTTACTGATGCTGGACTCAATCCCCTAATCCAGATCATTAATAAAGATAGCCAGGTGGGGGTTGGTCTTTTGCCAGGCAAACAGCAACAGAAGAAGGGGACACAGCCTCAAGTTGTGCCAGGGGAGGCCTAGGCTGGATGTTAGGAGGAAGTTGTTGTTAGAGAGAGTGATTGGCATTGGAATGGGCTGCCCAGGGAGGTGGTGGAGTTGCTGTCCCTGGAGGTGTTGAAGCAAAGCCTGGATGAGGCACTTAGTGCCATGGTCTGGTTGACTGGATAGGGCTGGGTGCTAGGTTGGGTTGGATGATCTCGGAGGTCTCTTCCAACCTAGTTCTATATTGAACAGGACTGATAACTGATCTGAGACAGTCCATCTCCATTCTACTCACCCACATATATAGAAGTAACCTCTCTCTTTCAGCAGGACTCTGGCAACTTCCTTAGCATAAAGCCTAACGACATCTTGCACATATTTAGGCGGAGCCACTTCTGCTATTGAAGATTCTCTTGAGAAGCAAACCTTAAGATGAGTTAAGGTGCCATTTTCAAGAAAACATCTGAGCTCATCCCTGAAAGGCAATAAAAACTGTTAGCAGTGGCTCAGAGATAAGCACTGCCTCAGGCATACAAAATGCATGCTAAAGAGTGAACTTGCTTGAACAAATAGTCTCGATCCTGGTGCCGACAGCCAAAAAACAGCCACGTCTCTCCAAATTCCCAATCAGGGTGTTCTTCCCTCAGCTTTTGCCTACAGAGATAAAAAAATACCCCAAACAGTAAATTCAATCCTCTTTTATCAAGTGCAGAACCTAAAATGCCTAAAGCTAATTCTCATTTGAATGATTGCTTTAATGGAAGCCTTGGATTGGCAGAAATGTGAAGCAACTTCAAGTAAATGACAGTCAAACCTTCCCCTCCTTATCTGATTTTCTTGACTACTCATTTTTGGCCCAGGGGAAAATCAATCAACATGAAATGAGGATTTTTGCTACATTGGAATGGTAAAGACAGACACTTTCAAACTGCATCAAACAATCCTGACTGCTGAATAAGCAGATCAAAGAATCACAGGATTATAGAATCAAGCAAGTTGGAAGAGACATACCTGCTTTATTGCTTCTTCAGTGTAGAATGTGCTGTACAGAACCCCACACTCAAAACTATTCTTAGAATCAGGCAGTAGGTTGGGTTGCTCCAAGATCATCCAGTCCAACCTAGCACCCAGCCCTGTCCAATCAACCAGACCATGGCACTAAGTGCCTCATCCAGGCTTTGCTTAAACACCTCCAAGGTCGGCAACTCCACCACCTCCCTGGGCAGCCCATTCCAATGCCAATCACTCTCTCTGCCAACAACTTCCTTCTAACATCCAGCCTAGACCTCCCCTGGCACAACTTGAGACTGTGTCCCCTTGTTCTGTTGCTGGTTGCCTGGCAGAAGAGACCAACCCCACCTGGCTACAGCCTCCCTTCAGGTAGTTGTAGACAGCAATGAGTTCACCTCGGAGCCTCCTCTTCCCCAGGCTGCACCCCCCCAGCTCCCTCAGCCTCTCCTCATAGGGTGATGTTGTTAAATATTCGTGATGACACGGTATCTGTCACCTTCTGAATACACATCTTGAAAAGTTATGCTGCTTAAGTTGAGGGGCAAAAATAGGGATCTGCCTTCCCTCAGATACAAACCCACAAAAATCCAAGACTACTGGAGTCACCGTCCCTGGACGTGCTGAAAAACACACTGGATGAGGCACTTAGTGACTGGATAGGGCTGGGTGCTAGGTTGGACTGGATGACCTTGGAGGTCTCTTCCAACCTGGTTGATTCTATGATTCTATGAATATTTGTTGTATCATTGCTAGCTATTTCTTAAATGTTCCAGATCCTCTGTTCTCAATTGTGTAATGTTTTTTATCTTGGAGGTCTCTTCCAACCTGGTTGATTCTATAATTCTGCGATCTTAAAACATCATAGAATCATAGAATCAAGCAGGTTGGAAGAGACCTCCAAGCTCATCCAGTCCAACCTAGCACCCAGCCCTATCCAGTCAACCAGACTATGGCACTAAGTGCCTCAGCCAGGCTTTGCTTCAGCACCTCCAGGGACAGTGACTCCACCACCTCCCTGGGCAGCCCATTCCAATGCCAATCACTCTCTCTGCCAACAACTTCCTCCTAACATCCAGCCTATACTTCCCCCGGCACAACTTGAGGCTGTGTCCCCTTGTTCTGTTGCTGGTTGCCTGGCAGAAGAGACCAACCCCACCTGGCTGCAGCCTCCCTTCAGGGAGTTGTAGACAGCAATGAGGTCTGCCCTGAGCCTCCTCTTCTGGAGGCTAAACACCCCCAGCTCCCTCAGCCTCTCCTCATAGGGTTTGTGTTCCAGGCCTTTCACCAGCAACAGAGATAAAGAATCTGATTTCTTATTACTGTTCCTACAGTTCACCCAATTCCTCATACATCCACTACAGAGATTCAATACAGTCACATGAAAGTGTAAGTTCTATTGATTTAAAAAACAAATTGAAAAGCAATGCTCACTGAAAATTAGCAAGGCTGTTTCAGCACACTACTGTCAGAAAGAGTAAATAAAGGGAAAACCAAAACTAAACTGCATTTGAACTCAAAACCCCAGGCTGCACTTTCTTCAACATAAAAAGGCTGCTTAACAACATACCTGTGCTGTAGGAAACCAATAAATGGGGCAATTCCTGTTCCTGGTCCAACCATCATGAGTGGGACAGATTGGTCTTCAGGTAAGTGGAAAGTGTTGTTTGGACGAGCAAAAATAGTTATCTAAGATAAAAACAGAATACAATCCAAGAAAGCATCAATTAGAATCTGAGTTATCTAAGAGAAAATTAGAATCCAATCCAATAATTAGAATACAACAGAATCAACCAGGTTGGAAGAGACCTCCAAGATCATCCAGTCCAAGCTAGCACCCAGCCCTGGCCAATCAACCAGACCATGGCACTAAGTGCCTCATTCAGGCTTGGCCTGAAAACCTCCAGGGATGGCAACTCCACCATCTCTCTGGGCAGCCCATTCCAATGCCAATCACTCTCTCTGACAACAACTTCCTCCTAACATCCAGTCTGGACCTCCATTGGCACAACTTGAGGCTGTGTCCCCTTGTTCTGTTGCTGGTTGCCTGGCAGAAGAGCCCAACCCCACCTGGCTAAAGCCTCCCTTCAGGTAGCTGTAGACAGCAATGAGGTCTGCCCTGAGCCTCCTCCAGTCTAAACACCCCCAGCTCCCTCAGCCTCTCCTCATAGGGCTGTGCTCCAGGCCCCTCACCAGCTTTGCTGCCCTCCTCTGGACACCTTCCAGCATCTCAACATCTCTCTTGAATTGAGGAGCCCAGAACTGGACACAGCACTCAAGGTGTGGTCTGACCAGTGTTGAGTCCAGGGGAAGAATAACCTCCCTTGTCCTACTGGCCACACTGTTTCTTTGCATTGTTGTCATTGTTCTCCTTAACTCAAGCCTGTGGAGTTTTACATATTGTTCTTAATTCCTCCTTCCCATCTTATTGGGGTGAAGGGGTGGGAAGGAGTTGTGTGAGCAGCTGCATCTAGGCTTAAAACCACGACAAACATAACACCTAATAACTTTGAGAACAATTAACTATAAAGATTCTCTACCAAGAGGAAAAATAACCCCCAAATATGCCTTCTCCTAGTATCACCCCCATGCCAAACCACCTGTGAAACACCACAGACAACTGTCCCCTGTGCCACACTCAACAACCTAGCCTTTGCTAACTGTGCAAGATGTTTAGTTTCCTCCCTCTTATCTGCCACCCTTTCCTGGAAGTGACCAACTATGTCTCTTCTACAACACTAATAGTCATAGCAATTTCATTGCACAGTAGTACTTAAGTCCATGAAAACACCCTTCAAGACTCAGGACTACAGTGAGGTGAAAATAGAGTTAAATAAGTCCCAGTCCCGGAGGCTGCACTTTGGCCACAACAACCCCATGCAGAGATACAGGCTGGGGTCGGAGTGGCTGGAGAGCAGCCAGACAGAGAGGGATCTGGGGGTGCTGATTGATACCTGCCTGAACATGAGCCAGCAGTGTGCCCAGGTGGCCAAGAGAGCCAATGGCATCCTGGCCTGCATCAGGAATGGTGTGGCCAGCAGGAGCAGGGAGGTCATTCTGCCCCTGTACTCTGCACTGGTTAGACCACACCTTGAGTACTGTGTCCAGTTCTGGGCCCCCCAGTTTAAGAGGGACATTGAGATGCTTGAATGTGTCCAGAGAAGGGCAACGAGGCTGGGGAGAGGCCTCGAGCACAGCCCTACGAGGAGAGGCTGAGGGAGCTGGGATTGTTTAGCCTGGAGAAGAGGAGGCTCAGGGCAGACCTCATTGCTATCTACAACTACCTGAGGGGTGGTTGTGGCCAGGAAGAGGTTGCTCTCTTCTCTCAGGCAGCCAGCACCAGAACAAGAGGACACAGCCTCAATCTATGCCAGGGGAAATTTAGGCTTGAGGTGAGGAGAAAGTTCTTCACTGAGAGAGTCATTGGCTACTGGAATGGGCTGCCCAGGGAGGTGGTGGAGTCGCCGTCCCTGGAGCTGTTCAAGGCAGGATTGGACGTGGCACTTGGTGCCATGGTCTAGCCTTGAGCTCTGTGGTAACAGCTTGGACTTGATGATCTGTGAGGTCTCTTCCAACCTTGGTGGTACTGTGAGACTGTGAAAAACAGCTCTGTCTTTTCAGCAACGGGAAGTTTCACAACTCAGGTGTTTGTAGAACAAGTGAAATATAAGTTTAGTGACTTAGCAACAGAGTTCTAGAGATGTTATAGAAGGAAATACGTATTTAAAAGTAAGGTAAAGGTAGAGGATGAATGTGTATATTGCCAAAATTCCTGCACTGGAGTAGAGAAAAAAAACCCTGCAGCTGTTTCAAACGTGCCTAAATTTAACAGTTAAAGAATTTAGAGCTAATAACCATACCTTTTCTGTTGAGAAGCTTCCTCCTTTTGTATCCACAGTGTTTTTGTTGGGGTGCAGTAGAGGTGCCACTAACTCAGCAAGCCACCCTGTACATACTCCCTTCCTTGAGACTCGTCTAGCGGGACAGACAGGGAACTCCACAATGTTAAATACAAACCACAGCTTTCCTGGCCAATACAAGTTTGAACTGCAAAAACAAGAGCATAAAAAAACCTCACAGGAACTGAGAAATGGCTGCAGAATAGAATAGAACAGAACAGAACAGAACAGAACAGAACAGAACAGAACAGAATAGAATAGAATAGAATCAACCAGGTTGGAAGAGACCTCCAAGCTCAGCCAGTCCTACCTAGCACCCAGCCCTATCCAGTCAACCAGACCATGGCACTAAAGGCATCCAGGCTTTGCTTCAACACCTCCAGGGATAGTGACTCCACCACCTCCCTGGGCAGCCCATTCCAATGCCAATCACTCTCTCTGCCAACAACTTCCTCCTAACATCCAGCCTA
Organism: Tricholaema leucomelas; assembly: GCA_013400475.1. Taxonomy (NCBI): domain Eukaryota; kingdom Metazoa; phylum Chordata; class Aves; order Piciformes; family Lybiidae; genus Tricholaema lacrymosa; species Tricholaema leucomelas. The sequence continues at coordinate 49,121 of WAAF01004579.1, read as the reverse complement.
GACCTCCCCTGGCACAACTTGAGGCTGTGTCCCCTTGTTCTGTTGCTGGTTGTCTGGCAGAAGAGACCAACCCCACCTGGCTACAGCCTCTCTTCAGGTAGTTGTAGACAGAAATGAGGTCACC
>WAAF01004579.1:11877-31461 GCA_013400475.1 Tricholaema leucomelas | reverse complement strand
CTTGAACGTGTCCAGAGAAGGGCAACGAGGCTGGTGAGAGGCCTCGAGCACAGCCCTACGAGGAGAGGCTGAGGGAGCTGGGATTGTTTAGCCTGGAGAAGAGGAGGCTCAGGGCAGACCTTATTGCTGTCTACAGCTACCTGAGGGGTGGTTGTGGCCAGGAGGAGGTTGCTCTCTTCTCTCAGGTGGCCAGCACCAGAACGAGAGGACACAGCCTCAAGCTGTGCCAGGGGAAGTTTAGGCTTGAGGTGAGGAGAAAGTTCTTCAGTGAGAGAGTCATTGGACACTGGAATGGGCTGCCCAGGGAGGTGGTGGAGTCGCCGTCCCTGGAGCTGTTCAAGGCAGGACTGGACGTGGCACTTGGTGCCATGGTCTAGCCTTGAGCTCTGTGGTAACAGCTTGGACTTGATGATCTGTGAGGTCTCTTCCAACCTTGGTGGTACTGTGAGACTGTGAGAATATGCATCTTTCCATTGTGAAAGAACAACATCAGTAGCTGACTCTAATGGTCCATTTGTATTATTTGAGAACATAAGACAACATTTTTACGAATATGGCAACGTTTGTGTCTGACTGCATCATCACCATCATGCACAGAAACCCTTACAGTCTGCAAGTCAAAATAAGTAAACCAAGACTGCAGCCTACTGGCCAGAAAGAACACCAGAAGAGGAAGGGAGTTGATTTTTAACATCACTACAGAATCACAGAATGTTAGGCATTGGAAAGAACCTTGAAAGATTATCTAGTCAAATCCTGCTGCCAGAGCAGGATCAATTATACCAGATCACACAGGTAGCCATCCAGGTACCTCCAGAGAAGGAGGTTCCACAATCCCCCTGGGCAGCCTCTTCCAGTGTTCTGTCACACTCACTATGAAAAAAAAAATTCATCATGTTTACATGGAACTTCCTATGACTCAGCTTCCACCCACTGCCCCTTGTTCTGTTGTTGGGCATCACTGAGCAGAGCCTGCCTGACTCCATCCTCCTGGCCCTCACCCTTTATGTATTTCTAATCATTAACGAGGTCGCTCCTCACTCTCATCCTCTCCAGGCTAAAGAGCCCCAGCTCCTTCAGGCTCTCCTCGTAAAGAAGATGTTCCACTCCCTTAATCACCTTTGTGGCTCTGTGCTGGACTCTTCCTGTTCAATATCTTTATTGATGATCTGGATGAGGGGATTGAGTCCAGCATCATTAAGTTTGCGGATGGCACCAAGCTAGGAGCAGGTGTTGATCTGTTGGAGGGTAGGAGAGCCCTGCAGAGGGACCTGGAGAGGCTGGATGGGTGGGCAGAGGCCAAGGGGATGAGACTGAACAAGGCCAAGTGCAAGGTTCTGCACTTTGGCCACAACAACCCCAAGCAACGCTACAGGCTGGGGACAGAGTGGCTGAGAGTAGCCAGGAGGAAAGGGACCTGGGGGTATTGGTGGATAGTAGCTGAAGATGAACCAGCAGTGTGCCCAGGTGGCCAAGAGAGCCAATGGCATCCTGGCCTNAGGGGACACAGCCTCAAGTTGTGCCAGGGGAAGTATAGGCTGGATGTTAGGAGGAAGTTGTTGGCAGAGAGAGTGATTGGCATTGGAATGGGCTGCCCAGGGAGGTGGTGGAGTCACCGTCCCTGGGGGTGTTCAGGAAGAGACTGGCTGAGGCACTTAGTGCCATGGTCTGGTTGACTGGATAGGGCTGGGTGCTAGGTTGGACTGGATGATCTTGGAGGTCTCTTCCAACCTGGTTGATTCTATTCTTTCAAGTAGTTCTATGTTCTTGTTGAACTGAGGGGCCTAGAACTGGACACAGTATTCTAGGTGTGGCCTCACCAGGACAGAGCAGAGGGGGAGGAGAACCTTTATCAACCTATCATCCATAGCCTTTCTAACACATCTCAGAATGACATACAGCCTTCTTGAGCACAAAAGCACATTGCTGGCTCATGTTCTGAGGGTATAAATGTCCTTTGTGCCTTGATAACTTCTGTACTTTTGCTTCCCTTTGTACACAGTATCTCTATTTAACCTCCAATTCTGTGTGAGTGTTTTTATTTCAGTCCTTTGGGGTAAAATACCTTCTGTTCTGGCTCAACCCAGAGCAGACTACTTGCAGGAAAAGAGCAGCAAAATGCAGGAAAAGCAAAAACCAGCACAAAGCCAGAAAGCCAGCACACTGCCAAGGGGCCAGTGGGATCCTGGGGGGTATTAAAAAGAGTGTGTCCAGCAGATCAAAGGAGGTTCTCCTTCCCCTCTACGCTGCCCTGGTGAGACCTTATCTTGAGTACTGCTTTCAATTTTGGGCTCCCCAGTTGAAGAGGGACAGGAATCTGGTGAAGAGGGTCCACCAGAGGGCTATGAGAATGGTTAGGGGACTGGAGGGCATGGCTGATGAGGAGAGCCTGAGGGACCTGGGGCTGTTTAGTCTGGAGAAGAGAAGACTGAGAGGGCATTTTATGTTTATAAAACATCTGAGGGCTGGGGGTCAGGATGGGACTGGGGGGACAGGCTCTGCTCACTGCTCCCTGGGACAGGACAAGGAGCAATGGATGGAAGCTGCAGAACAGTAGGTTCCACCTCAACACAAGGGGGAACATCTTTCTTGTAAGGGTCAGAGAGCACTGGAACAGGCTCTCCAGGAAGGTTGTGGAGTCTAATTCTTTGGAACCTTTCAAGGCCTGTCTGGATGCATTCCTGTGTGATCTGTGCTAGATTGTGCAGTCCTGCTCTGGCAGGGGTGTTGGATTGGATGATCTCCTTGGGTCCCTTTCAACACCTAACATCCTGTGAGCCTGTGATCCTACCCAACTCCCACCTGTCTCACCACCAGAGTATCACAGTATCACAGTACCACCAAGGTTGGAAGGTACGTCACAGATCATCAAGTCCAAGCCATTACCACAGAGCTCAAGGCTCGACCATGGCACCAAGTGCCACGTCCAATCCTGCCTTGAACAGCTCCAGGGACGGCGACTCCACCACCTCCCTGGGCAGCCCATTCCAGTAGCCAATGACTCTCTCACTGAAGAACTTTCTCCTCACCTCAAGCCTAAACTTCCCCTGGCGCAGCCTGAGGCTGTGTCCTCTTGTTCTGGTGCTGGCTGCCTGAGAGAAGAGAGCAACCTCCTCCTGGCTACAACCACCCCTCAGGTAGTTGTAGACAGCAATAAGGTCTGCCCTGAGCCTCCTCTTCTCCAGGCTAAACAATCCCAGCTCCCTCAGCCTCTCCTCGTAGGGCTGTGCTCGAGGCCTCTCCCCAGCCTCGTTGCCCTTCTCTGGACACGTTCAAGCATCTCAATGTCCCTCTTAAACTGGGGGGCCCAGAACTGGACACAGTACTCAAGGTGTGGTCTAACCAGTGCAGAGTACAGGGGCAGAATGACCTCCCTGCTCCTGCTGGCCACACCATTCCTGATGCAGGCCAGGATGCCATTGGCTCTCTTGGCCACCTGGGCACACTGCTGGCTCATGTTCAGGCGGGTATCAATCAGCACCCCCAGATCCCTCTCTGTCTGGCTGCTCTCCAGCCACTCCGACCCCAGCCTGTATCTCTGCATGGGGTTGTTGTGGCCAAAGTGCAGCACCCTGCACTTGGAGCTATTGAATGCCATCCCCTTGGACTCTGCCCATCTTTCCAGGCGGTCAAGGTCCCGCTGCAGAGCCCTTCTGCCCTCCAGCCCAGCAACATCTGCCCCCAGCTTGGTGTCATCTTCAAACTTGCTGATGACTGACTCCATGCCCTCATCCAGATCATCTATGAAGATGTTAAAGAGGATGGGGCCCAGCACTGATCCCTGAGGGACACCACTAGTGACAGCTGCCAGCTGGATGTGGCACCATTCACCACCACTCTCTGGGCTCGGCCCTCCAGCCAGTTCCTAACCCAGGTGCTGACTAATCAGGTTCCACTGATTTCAGAGTTCAAAACCGTATCCAAATTCAGATGGAATTACTGCAAGAAATAACATCCAAACTCTTTCAGCTCTTACCCTACACAGTCATCTGCTAAGCCTGTGTTATAGAAGCGCTGGGCACCAAGCTCTTGAAGTCGTCGGTCTACTGTCTTCCCACCATTACAAAAGAAAGTGTACTCAGAGTCTCCCAGACCTAACAAATTGAAGGAAAGAGGAATCATGTCAGACACCTTCCCAGGCTACATGCATTGCTGCAAAGACAACCCAGGATTATGATGGTTTGGCTGTTACCCACCCCCCATACTTGTGAGAATCACGCAGACTAGACTCATCCGCTGGAAATTGAATGAATGAAGCTTTAAATTCACAGCTTAGCACAAGACACAAGCAGGTATTGACAATATCTACAGTTATAGACAGAAATAGACAAGTTAAAAGGTAACACAGAAACACAACAGCCCTCCCAGAAACCAGAGTCCCCAGGAGGGGCTCTCAACCACCCTTCCACCTTCTCCCCATCCCTCTACCTTACCCCAGACTTTGCCTTATGTTCAAGTTAAGCTTGGAGGTTTGGACAGGGGAGTTAGGAAGCAGATGAATTAGTAAGTTAGGGGGAGAAGTGCCTGCAGCAAGAGCCAGATCCCAGAGAAAGATTCCCCTATCTGTGTTTATGTTCTTGTTTTTATCATAGGATGTTAGGGGGGGAGAAGTGCCTGCAGCAAGAGCCAGAGCCCAGAGAAAGATTTCCCTATCTGTGTTTATGTTCTTGTTTTTATCATAGGATGTTAGGGGTTGGAAGGGACCCAAAGAGATCATCAAGTCCAACTCCCCTGCCAGAGCAGGAATATCATCATTATACATCTCAGCAAGCCTATGAGTGAAGTAGACATCACCACTGTTCCCTTTTCACAGCCTATAATCTATTTCTTTTCACCAGAATATCCCTTCTAGGCTCAAACTAGCACAAGGATTTTCCTGCAGGCAAACAGAAGAACCTGATACACCAAAGTGTGTATTACCAGGACACTTCTATGACCTACCAAAAAAAAGATGTCTGTCCCAAAGCAGAGCTGAAAAAGTGGTTCCTCCTTCACTGATGTTAAGAATTACTCTGAAAACACTTTGCTTTCAGTATCATAGAATCATAGAATCAACCAGATTGGAAAAGACTTCCAAGATCATCCAATCCAACCTATCACCCAGCCCTATCCAATCAACTAGACCATGGCACTAAGTGTCCTATCCAGCACTGGTCAAGCCACACCTTGAGTACTGTATCCAGTTGTAGGCTCCTCAATTCTATGCTACTAGAGATGAAACACAGCATCTCTTGCAATCTTTGCTTATGTATCTCTTGCAATCTTTGCTTATGTTTTCTCATAACACCACTATTTTATGAAACTTGAAATGCTGGGAGATAGATTAAACTGAAACCTGTAGGGAGCAGTCAAAGGAGCTTAGCTTGCTTATTATGGCAGAAAGGAGGCTAAGGAGTGACCTAATAGCAGCCTACTTGAGCCAAGATCTTCTTGGTAGAAGACTCTACGACAGGAGGCAAAATCCACTGAGTNGGCATTGGAATGGGCTGCCCAGGGAGGTGGTGGAGTCGCCGTCCCTGGAGGTGTTGAAGCAAAGCCTGGATGAGGCACTTAGTGCCATGGTCTGGTTGCTTGGCTAGGGCTGGGTGATAGCTTGGACTGGCTGATCTCAGAAGTCTCTTCCAACCTGGCTGATTCTATGATTCTATTAATAATCATTTAAAAATACTAAACCAACTTCTTCGCAAGTTAAAAACAAACAAGTTATTCACTTTCAGACAGCTGTTAAAACAACAGAGAAAATCCTCAATCACCTAGCAATGCATACTGGAGATGTGCAAAATGATCTGGTGGCAAGGTCCTGTCTTGGATTTTCTTTACAAACTTGCGGGCAGTGTCTGGTGGATCTCCGGTACCGGTAGTGGAAATGACAATGACTACAGGAGCTCTTTCAGTTTCCAGCTCATACTAGAAGTAAAAGAACAGGTAAGTTACAAGGTGCTATATGATACCCACCTTCTGGCATTAGATATTATCTTCTACCCTTCCTTATCCCAAAAGTACACAGAAAAATGTTTCATCTGTCTGGATGTGTTCCTCTGTGTTCTGTCTTAGATAGCATTGTCCTGCTCCGGCAGGGGGGTTAGACTGGATGATCTCTTTGAGTCCCTTCCAACCTCTACCATCCTATGATCCTACCATCACAGTATCACAGTATCACCAAGTTGGAAGAGACCTCATAGATCATCAAGTCCAAATGATCTCATTTTAACTATAATGAACTACAGAAAGTTTTTCAAACCCTTTTGGGGATGCAGCTTACGATTTTGGTTGGAGTTTTCAAGACCAAATTTGGGCTCTGGACAGCCTGATCTAGTGTGAGGTGTCCCTACCAGTGGGAGGGCGGTTGGAACTAGATGATCCTTGTGGTCCCTTCCAACCCTGTGATGGTTTGGGTGTAACCTGCCCCCTCCAACTGTGTGTGGCACCATTCACCACCACTCTCTGGGCCCAGCCTTCCAGCCAGTTCTTGATCCATATCAGAGTGAATCTGTCCAAGCCATGAACTGCCAACTTTGCCAGGAGGCTTTAGCAGAGGTTATCTGGATTTCTTCTTGGTGGCCATTTACAATCCTTGGCACACATTTTCACTTGTGTAGGGCTATTATGGCATATATGATTTTTCACAGTGGACTTTGCTGATTAGCTGCAAATTTCACTGCAGTTTTTAAGAATCCTCTTACAAATGGCTTGTTGTGATGGTTTGGCTGTTCCCTGCCCTCCCCCCACTTTGGAAATCACCCAGACTAGACTCAGCTGGCTCTGGAAATTGAATGAAGCTCATATTTACAGCTCAGCACAATGTACAAGCAGATAGTTACAGTCTATACAGTTATAGACAGAAATAGACAAGGTAAAAGGTAATACAGAAACACAACAGCCCTCCCAAAACCCTGAGTCCCCAGGAGGGGCTTTCAACTGCCCTTCCACCTTCTCCCACCACTCTAAACCTTACCCCAGTCCCAAGGAAGAATGAGGCACTTAGTGGAGAGGGCTGGGAGATAGGTCGGGCTGCATGATCTTGGGAGTTCTTTTCCAACCTGGTTGATTCTATGATAGGCTTCTAGAAGTTCTACAATTGCAGTAAAGGGTAAGCAGAAGCTTAAGTGACTATGTCTACAAAACTGCAGGAAGTATTTTTTTCCCTTGGTGCTCAATTCTCACCTTCTCAATTCAGCACATCTTTCTGCCTCATCAGTAACTTCCAGTTCTCAGTTGTCTTGCCACATTTTACAAAATAGATTTATTCCAGTGGCAGGCAAATAACAGGGCTAGAGGTATCCTGATTACTGCCTTCCTGAAACCAATCTCCAAACCTGCCAAACGCAGTAAGAATGAAATGAAAGAATACAACAAGAATCTCCTTATTCCCTGCTGCCTGCAGAGAAGTCTTCAGAGCACTTTGCTGCACAGTGAACATTCATTCCATAGCAGAAGTCCAGCTACCCAACAGACAGTGTATCTTCAACAAATCAACTAGTTAAAAAGGAATTATGTTCATAAACTTCTTGACTTTTCAAATGCATAACCTTCTCCTCTTTTAGGTGTTATTTTCTGCTCATCTTACATACAATCATAGAATCAACCAGGTTGGAAGAGACCTCCAAGACCATCCAGTCCAACCTAGCACCCAGCCCTGTCCAATCAACCAGATCATGGCACTAAGTGCCTCATTCAGGCTTGGCCTGAATACCCCCAGGGACAGAGACTCCACCACCTCCCTGAGCAGCCCATTCCAATGCCAATCACTCTCTCTGCCAACAACTTCCTCCTAACATCCAGCCTAGGCCTCCCCCGGCACAACTTGAGGCTGTGTCCCCTTGTTCTCTTGCTGCTTGCCTGGCAGAAGAGACCAACCCCAGCTGGCTACAGCCTCCCTTCAGGGAGTTGTAGACAGCAATGAGGTCATCCCTGAGCCTTCTCTTCTCCAGCCTAAACACCCCCAGCTCCCTCAGCCTCTCCTCCCAGGGCTGTGCTCTAGGCCCCTCATCAGCTTTGTTGCCCTTCTCTGGACACCTTCCAGCACCTCAACATCCCTCTTGAATTGAGGAGCCCAGAACTGGACACAGCACTCAAGGTGTGGCCTGACCAGTGCTGACTCCAGGGAAAAAATAACCTCCCTTGTCCTACTGACCACACTGTTTCTGATCCAGGCCAGGATGCCATTGGCTCTCCTACATAGTTATCATGAAGTCACTGCATCGTCATAGAGTCATAGAATCATAGAATCAACCAAGTTGAAAGAGACCTCCAAGATCATCCAGTCCAAACTATCAGCCAGCCTTATCCAGTCATCTAGACCATGGTATTAAATGTCATTAGAGGAGAGACCAAGGGAATACTGTTCTGCCTTGATAGAAGGCTATTAAGTGTCTGTGAGTATTGGTTCAAATTACTGATTCAGAAGAAGCAAAAATTTTAACCTAGGTGTGTGTATGTGTTCAGCCTTCAGTTATTAAGAGCTGCCACTTGAGACCATGAAGGAAAAATGCATTTTTAACACACCTATTTCTCAAAACAGCATAGAGCATCTCACCTTGTCCATTTCACTCATACAGTGCATATCAGCTTCAAGTCCACGGGCACCTGCTTGTTGCCATATTTCCTCAGCTATGGCTTTTGCCTGCCCTTTTTGTGTTGCATAGAGGAGTAAAAATCTCCTTTTTAAATCACAGCACATTTCCTAAACCAGAGCCCTTTTTAAAGACACTGCAGGGAAAAAAATAAAAAGCAAAAAAGAGTCACTTTTTTGCAAACAGAAGGTTAGAATTTTGTTCTGTTTACTAGATTGAAAGATCACAGAATCACAGAAACACAGAATCACAGAATCATAGAATGGTTTAGGTTGGAAGGGACCTCAAGGATCATCCAGCTCCAACCCCCTGCCATAGGCAGGGACACCTCCCACTAGAGCAGGTTGCTCAAGGCCTCATCCAGCCTGGCCTTAAACGCCTCCAAGGAGGAAGCAGCCACAACCTCCCTGGGCAACCCCTTCCAGTGTCTTACCACCCTCACTGTAAAGAACTTCCTCCTAACATCCAGTCTAAATCTCCCCTCTGCCAGTTCAAACCCATTCCCCCTCGTCCTAACATTACCAGACCTTGTCAATAGTCCCTCCCCAGCCTTCCTGTAGGCTCTCTTCAGATACTGCAAAGCCACTCTAAGGTCTCTTTGAAGCCTTCTCTTCTCCAGGCTGCAGAGCCCCAACTCTCTCAGCCTGTCCTCAGAGCAGAGCTGCTGCAGCCCTCTGAGCATCTTCGTGGCTCTCCTCTGGAATCAATCAACCAGGTTGGAAGAGAACTCCAAGATCAGCCAGTCCAATCTAGCACCAAGTCCTAGCCAATCAACCACACCATGGCACTACTTGCCTCATCCAGGCCTTTCTTCAACGCCTCCAGGGATGGCAACTCCACCACCTCCCCGGGCAGCCCATTCCAATGCCAATCACTCTCTCTGACAACAACTTCCTCCTAACATCCAGCCTAGACCTGCCCTGGCACAGCTTTAGACTGTGTCCCCTTCTTCTGTTGCTTGTTGCCTGGGAGAAGAGACCAACCCCATCTGGCTGCAGCCTTCCTTCAGGTAGCTGTAGACAGCAATGAGCTCTGCCCTGAGCCTCCTCTTCTGCAGGCTGCACACCCCCAGCTCCCTCAGCCTCTCCTCATAGGGTTTGTGTTCCAGGCCCCTCCCCAGCTTTGTTGCTCTTCTCTGGACACCTTCCAGTACCTCAACATTTCTCTTGAACTGAGGATCCCAGAACTGGACACAGGACTCAAGATATTTTAAAGGATAGCAGTACTGGTGTTTAATTTGGAGATGAGACTTCTGCTCTGAACAGAAGCCATTTCTTACAACAAAGCTTTCTAGGGCAGGTTGCAAAGGACTCATCATACTGATCACTTGCACTGTACTGCACAGTCGCAGTGATGTTGCCATGTCCTTAATATCAATCATCTACTTTGTAACCATACAATAGAAAAACTGATTTTGTAAATATATATGCTATACTTCCACCACCTCCCTGGGCAGCCCATTCCAATGCCAATCACTCTCTCTGCCAACAACTTCCTCCTAACATCCAGCCTAGACCTCCCCCGGCACAACTTGATACTGCGTCCCCTCGTTCTGCTGCTGGTCGCCCGGCAGAAGAGACCAACCCGCACCCACCGCGCACCTGCGGGAAAGGCTTCCGCTGAAGGTCGCACTTTTCATCCAGACCTACACAGCCGCGATCCGACTACCGAGACTCCCGCCCGGGAACCGCCGCGCCAGGCCAGACTCCGATAGCAGCGAAGGAGCGGCGGGGCCGGGTGAGCCCTGCGGGGGAAAGCGACGCCCGGACGTAGGTAGTGGGGGAGCGCCGGGAGCCTCCACAGCCGTCCGGGAACCGCCGCGCCAGGCCAGACTCCGATAGCAGCGAAGGAGCGGCGGGGCCGGGTGAGCCCTGCGGGGGAAAGCGACGCCCGGACGTAGGTAGTGGGGGAGCGCCGGGAGCCTCCACAGCCGTCCGGGAACCGCCGCGCCAGGCCAGACTCCGATAGCAGCGAAGGAGCGGCGGGGCCGGGTGAGCCCTGCGGGGGAAAGCGACGCCCGGACGTAGGTAGTGGGGGAGCGCCGGAAGCGGGCGGCAGGCCGCGCAGTGCCCGTCATGGCGGCGAAGGTGAGGCTGCGTGCGCTCCTGCCACTCGGTCCCCGGACGCGCCAGCTGTCCCCAGTGACAAAGGGAGGAAGAGAACGGAGATGGAAAGCCGCCTCGGGCCGCGGTTGGCAGCAGTGAGCATTAGGGTAGGAGGGACGCACCTCAGCCTACGGCGGCGCCTCCGTGGCCTGCCCGTCGCTCTTGGCGGAGGGAGGTGCTGGGCCTGTAACAGAAAGCGGAGCGGGAGGCCTCCGCCGGTGCTGCTTGGCCCATGTCGGAGTCGCTTATCGCCTCCGCCTACAGCCTCCCACGGCCCACTTCAGCCACGAGTAGGGCCCCCGCGCCCCCGGCCCACGAGGGTAAGGGAGAAAGCGCTGCCGTGCAGCTGCTGCCCCGTTCCGTGTCCCGCCTGTGGGACGAGACGAGTGGCAGAGGTGCGGTGCGGTGCGGTGCGGTGCTGCAGCCTGTCAGGGCAGCGCTTTTTGTTGCACTGCTTTGTGGAGGTGGTCTTAGGGATCAGCCCGGTCGTGTTTAGCCGCTGAAAGGTCTTTTTGCTGGCACCGTTTCCCGAGGTTCCTCCTGATCTGTGCTTTTCTTTCTTCAGGTAGCCTTTGAGAACGCACTTAATCCGATATGGCTTTGATTAGCAAGAAAACGTTCCAGTTTTGTTCATCAAACACACCCACAAGCAGGTCCCTTTTGATGTCCCTAAACAAAAGGTTGAGCTTTCTCCGTGGGCAGCAGAAGCCTGAGACCCGTATCTCCGTAGCTGCGAGGATGGTGTGCTTCAAAGATAAACCTCAGTCTATGTTATGCAGGAAAAAACATGTACAACTGCAGAGACAGCCTTTTTCTGTTCCTGAAACTCTGCATCTCTGTGGGGACCCTGGGAGCAATGCTAAACCTAACACTCTGTGGATGGATGAGGAAGCATTTTTCAAGAAGCTGAACAGCCTTTGTACATCGAAAGAGATTTTCTGCTTTGTTAGCTCTCTGCAAGTTATGTCTGATACTATGGCATCAGCTGCCCTGCAGAGAATTTCTGAAGTTGAGGTGGATGACAGCGGTCTGAAAAACCCAGAAGGGGTGTTAGAGAATGAAGTTTTTAGGGCATTGTGCTTCCAGTTTGAATTTGGATCCTCAAAACTGTCAAACACTGGCCTGCTGAACGCGTTGCAAGCCTTGATGAAGCTACGTGTAGACCCCCAGAGTACACTGATAGTGAGCTTGCTTTCAGAGGGTGAGAAGCGCCTTAGGAAGTTGTCAGTTAAGAATCTGTGTGCTCTTGGAGAGAGTTTGCTTGAGTTGGAAAGTCCAAGTTGTGCAACACTGGAACAAATTATGCACCAGGTGCAAGAAAAGGACGTTGAAAAGTGGAGCCCTAGGGAAATGGTGTTGGTTTATAAGATACTGCAGGTGGCTGTCAGGGAAGGGAAACAATACCAAGACTTGCTAAACAGAATGAACAATGTCACTTTGACTATAGTTTCCCAGCTAAGCCCAAAGTTCACAAGCACAATACTGAATTCACTGGTTATTCTCAATCAGAGTCAGGCAGTTCCCTTACTTAGAGCACTCTGTAAACATTCTGTGAATCATATTCCATATTTCCTAGGTGATGAACTGGTAGATACTCTGGATGCCTTCCTCTGCTTTGGATATGGGGAGCAAATATTCACAGAGGCGCTGGAAATGCATGTTCCCAAGTCTATCTTTACTATGCATCCTCAAACAGTCAGCAAAGTCATGCAGTATTGCTGCCAAAAGCAGATCCTTTCTAAGCCAATCTTTGATGCAGTGGCAGAAAGTTTCATTGCTGATGGTGACAAATTAACTCCTGAGCAGATTGCTGGGTATATCGTGCCATTTGGGACCCTTAATTATCTGCCTCCAAGTGCTTCTTCCTTGTTTAGAAAGCTTGAAACCATCCTGCGTGCTCGTTTTAGTCACTTTCAGCCTCACACCTTGCTGAACCTGCTGCACTCCTGTGTTCTTATTCAACGTTACCCATTAAATTTTCTGCCAAGACTATTCAGACCCTATTTTCTGCATCAGCTTCAAGGTAAGACTCAGTGTTTCTTTGGTGATGCTCTGCATTTCATTCTATGAAGTCATCTGCTGTCAAGCACCTATTTCTTAACCACTTTCATCTGTCAGATCAGCAGTGACATGATTAAAGTGGGGGAATAGTGTCGGGAGGCCAAATGCTTACTTGTCACAGTTGCAGTTGTCTTTGGTGTGTATCATTTAGAGGAGATTGAAAATTACACTGTATTTNCTCCTCTTCTGCAGGCTGCACACCCCCAGCTCTCTCAGCCTCTCCTCACACGGCTGTGTTCCAGGCCCTTCACCAGCCTTGTTGCCCTTCTCTGGACACCTTCCAGCACCTCAACATCTCTCTTGAATTGAGGAGCCCAGAACTGGACACAGCACTCAAGGTGTGGCCTGACCAGTGCTGAGTCCAGGGGAAGAATAACCTCCCTTGTCCTACTGACCACACTGTTTCTGATCCAGCCCAGGATGCCATTGGCTCTCTTGGCCACCTGGGCACACTGCTGCCTCATCTTCAGCCTACTATCCACCAGTAACCCCAGGTCCCTTTCCTCCTGGCTGCTCTCAGCCACTCTGTCCCCAGCCTGTAGCATTGTTTGGGGTTGTTGTGGCCAAAGTGCAGAACCCTGCACTTGGCCTTGTTAAATTGCATCCCCTTGGCCTCTGCCCACCCATCCAGGCTGTCCAGGTCCCTCTGCAGGGCTCTCATACCTTCCAACAGATCAACATCTGCTCCTAGCTTGGTGTACAACCTTGAGAGATTTGAATTTCCATTAAAGTCAGCTTGTAAAAGCTGAAAAAGGTGAAGGCTAAAATAATTTGCAGCACATAATTGTTGGTAGAAAACAGAGAAGTGAGATCTGAACCAGTAAAAGGTGACAGCATCATAAATGTGAGCAGTTAAGAATAAGCTGACATTGTTTTTTCTAATTATCTAGGCAAATGTGTAAATTGAATTCTAAGGCTCATATATGTTTTAAGAAGGCATAAATAGTGTAGCTTGTGGTTTGAAAGAATGTGATGGTCTTCACTAAGGTCCTGCTGGCAGCATTGTTTTTCACATTGGTATTTCTGTCAGAAATGCCCTTATTTTTCTGTGTCATTTCACAACTGATTTTTCTGTTCATTCAATCATCAAGAGTGATAATGATTAAATAGTTCCTCTGCACATTAAACTGAATAGCTTTCCCTAACTTCTGTGTGATGGTTTGTGCAATGCTACTTCGTCTCATTATGTACATATGAAAGCCTGAATGTTGTTGTTTCAGCTCAGCCACCTGGTTTGGACAGAACTGTTACCTCTCAACTAATCCATATCTTTCTGACTGTTACCCTGGAGTGCCCATTTTATAAGGTATGGTACATAAAAAACTAGAACAGATGTTAGTGAGAGGTGGTAAAGTCATAAAAAACTAGAACAGATGTTAATGAGATGTGGTAAGGTCATTACAGCCCCGTTAATAATTAGTTGAGGACAGGGCAACGAAGCCGGTGAGGAGCCTGGAGCACAGCCCTGTGAGGAGAGGCTGAGGGAGCTGGGGGTGTGCAGCCTGCAGAAGAGGAGGCTCAGGGTAGACCTCATTGCTGTCTGCAGCTCCCTGAAGGGAGGCTGTAGCCAGGTAGGGTCAGGCTCTGCTGCCAGGCAAGCAGCAACAGAACAAGGGGACACAGCCTCAAGTTGTGCCAGGAGAGGTCTAGGCTGGATGTTAGGAGGAAGTTGTTGTCAGAGAGGGTGATTGGCATTGGAATGGGCTGCCCAGGGAGGTGGTGGAGTCGCCATCCCTGGAGATGTTCCAGAAGAGGCATGGCTGAGGCACTTAGTGCCATGGTCTGGTTGATGGTTGGACTGGATGATGTTGGAGGTCTCTTCTCACCAGGTTGATTCTGTGATTCTATGAAATAGGTTTTTTTCTTTGATGAAAATACAAAGCATTTCCAGCTGTTAGATTGACCTAAAGTTATCTCTGTATTGAACAGAACTCTTTGTTCAAATTGGTTTTGTGTATTTCTAAGTATTTTTCCAACAACTGTTTTTTTATTGCTGTTTGGATTGGAGCACAGAAGAGGTCAGTCACTTTGTTTGTGGCCTCACTGAAGGGAAATGGAAACAGTTATGCATTTCTCATAAGTGTTATGCTCAGTGTGGTAGCATGGAAGTCTGTCAAGGTTTTGGGAATCTTAAGTTTCTGACAGATCATAGCTCAGACTGGAAGTTTCTCACAGAGTACACTTTGCTACATTAATATGTGGTAATTACACAGATCTTAACTCTCTTTTTCTGCTGTTTTATTTGGTTTTCTGGCATTCTGTAGGGTCCCAAACTTCTTCCAAAGTATCAAGTAAAGAGCTTTGTCATTCCTCGCAGTTCTCTGGATGTTCACCTCCTCAAAAGAGTGAGGACTGGATTACTTCACTTACTGAAAAGAAGAACATACTTTGCATCAGAGGTATCAACACCATATTTCTATGTTGTTGGTAAGTAACATTTCTTTAATATTAAGACCAGCCAAAAACTTAGTCTTGGTTATTTTCCAGAAGTAAAAGTGATTTCATTGATTGTAGTGATTGTCTTGATTTTATTACCTTTGTGAGCATTCTGGATTGTTCAAATACAGAAAAAGTAAACTAGAATACAGAACAGGTCTGAAATGAGGAAACATCACAATAACCTTAATGTATTTTCAGGTTCAGAAAGAAGAGCAGGGAGAGAAAAGAACTGTGTTGTTACTGCTTGGAATATACACAGCCAGTCTGCACTGAAAGTAGAACCATAGAATTCATAGAATCAGCCAGGTTGGAAGAGACCTCCAAGATCATCCATTCCAACCTAGCAACCAATCCTATCCAGTCAACTAGACCATGGCACTAAGTGCCTCATCCAGACTTTTCCTGAACACTTCCAGGGACAGTAACTTCACCACCTCCCTGGGCAGCCCATTCCAATGCCAATCACTCTCTCTGCCAACAACTTCCTCCTAACATCCAGCCTAGACCTCCCCTGGCACAACTTGAGACTGTGTCCCCTTGTCCTGTTGCTGATTGTCTGGGGGAACAACCCCACCTGGCTACAGCCTCCCTTCAGGGAGTTGTAGCCAGGAATGAGGTCTGCCCTGAGCCTCCTCTTCTGCAGGCTGCACACCCCCAGCTCCCTCAGCCTCTCCTCATAGGGTTTGTGTTCCAGGCCCCTCACCAGCTTTGTTGCCCTTCTCTGGACACCTTCCAGCACCTCAACNTTGGCCTCTGCCCACCCATCCAGCCTGTCCAGGTCCCTCTGCAGGGCTCTCCTACCCTCCAACAGATGCACACCTCCTCCTAGCTTGGTGTCATCTGCAAACTTCTTGCTCCTGGACTCAATCCCCTGGTCCAAATCATCAATAAAGATGTTGCACAAGACTGGGCCCAGCGCTGATCCTTGGGGAACACCACTAATGAGAGCTGCCAACTGGATGTGGCACCATTCACTACCACTCTCTGGGCCTAGCCTTCCAGCCAGTTCTGGACCCATATCAGGGTGAAGTAGCTGCCTCCTATTTTATTCTGTATTTTTACTATCAGCTCCACTTTGACTTAGCCCCTAAACAATTTGTGTAATGTAAAGCAAAATGACTGCTTACATTTACTCTCTGCTTTAGTGGTGAGTAGAGAAAGTGAGAGCTGGAAGGCTGTCATCCCTCTGCCCTGTTGAGCTAGGATGCTGCCCTAGGTAAGAGCTGTTGTCCAAATACAGTTAATGGGAGCCTGTGGACAGAAAGAGGAGTGAGCAAAGCACAGTGTTTCAGGGTGTCGGAAAAGGAAACTGAGAGAAGATAACAGTGAGGAAAGATGTTTGCCCATGACAGGTGGATGATAAATAAAGTCTTGAAAGAAGTGTCTCATGAATCTCAGGAGGATTACCAAAAAAATAATCAGGAGAAGCACGATTCTGGAAATACTCTGCATCTCAGCTTCAGCAGGGGAGTTGAAATTCATACAATCAAAGAATCAGGCAGGGTTGGAAGTAACCACAAGGATCATCTAGTTCTAAACCCCCCTGGCATCCCCAGGGACACCCTACCCCAGAGCAGGGTGGCCACAGCCTCATCCAGCCTGGCCTTAAACACCTTCAGGCATGGGGCCTCAACCACCTCCCTGGGCAACCCATTCCCATCTCTTACCACTCATACTGAAAAACTTCCTCCTCACTTCCACTCTGAATCTCCCCACCTCCAGCTTTGCTCCATTCCCCCCAGTCCTGTCATTCCCTGATAGCCTAAAAAGTGCCTCCCCAGCTTTTATGTAGGCCCCCTTCAGATACTGAAAGACCACAAGAAGGTCACCTGGGAGCCTCCTCCTTTCCAGCCTTAACAGCCCCAACTCTTTCAGTCTGTCCTCACAGCAGAGCTGCTGCAGCCCTCTGAGCATCCTCCTGGCCTTTCTCTGGACACACTCCAGCATCTCCACATCCTTCTTGTAATGGGGACTCCAGAACTGGATGCAGTACTCCAGGAGGGCTCTCAGCAGAGTGGAGTAGAGGGGGAGAATCACCTCCCTGGCCCTGCTGGCCACACTTCTCCTGATGCAGCCCAGGCTCTCATTGGCCCTTCTAGCTGCAAGTGCACACTGCTGGCTCATGTTGAGCTTCTCATCCANTCTGTGAGGTCTCTTCCAACCTTGGTAATACTGTGACTGTGACATTAGTGTTAAATAGTCTGAACACATCTTTTGCAAGCTTCTGTGATTCAGAAAACAACTACCACAGTAATGTTTCATTTCATAAAACAATTAGCTGTAAGATGATGAAAATTGCAGTAAACAGTTCATGATGTGAATGTTATTTTTAATGTTCTCTTTTCATTTATGCTAGATATTGAGATGAAATTAGATGAAGAAGGTTTTGTATTACCTGCTGCCCAACGTGAAGAGGTACACAGACGGTAAGAGAATAAAAGAAACCACCTGTGAAATGTAAACATTGCCAGAGAACATCCAGGGTGAAACCTCAGTCTTTTCTTGAACACCTCCAGGGATGGTGACTCCACTACCTCCCTGGGCAGCCCATTCCAATGCCAATCACTCTCTCTGCCAACAACTTCCTCCTAACATCCAGCCCATATCTCCCTTGGCACAGCTTGAGACTGTGTCCCCTTCTTCTGTTGCTGGTTGTCTGGGAGAAGAGACCGACCCCACCTGGCTACAGCCTCCCTTCAGGTAGTTGTAGCCAGGAATGTGCTCTGCCCTGAGCCTCTTCTTTTGCAGGCTGCACACCCCCAGCTCCCTCAGCCTCTCCTCACAGGGCTGTGCCCCAGGCCCCTCACCAGCTTCGTCACCCTTCTCTGGGCAATACCTCAACATCTCTCTTGAATTGAGGAGCCCAAAACTGGACACAGCACTCAAGGTGTAGCCTGAGCAATACCAATTTATTGCTATTTTTTGTTTAGAGCATATCAGTAGCTTTTCAGATCGCTTTCAGTAATCTTGAGGTTTTCCCCCTCCTGCCCTTAAATTTAATAAATTTAAATTGTCTTGGCCCAGGTAACTCTCATCTTAAACATCCAATTCTAGGAGGTATTTATTGTCTCATTCTTCTTAGGAACTGCAGTAGTTGTGGTGATTAAAATGAACTTTTTTGTTGTTGTTTTTTAATCCCTGTATTTGTGCTTGATTTTTAGAATTGCCCTCTGTGTTGATGGCCAAAGTAGATTTTGCATTAATAGCCATAATCTGTTGGGAGAAGAAGCTATTAAACAGAGACATCTTCAGTTGCTTGGTTATGAAGTTGTGCAGGTAAAGTCCAAATACAGTGGTTTGCTTTTGCTTTGTCTAACAAAAGAAGTGAGAAATCATAATGCTTAAAACTGTAGTGGCAATTACTTCCCAAGGCATATGTAGTCTTATCCTTCTATATGCCGTTCTCTCTGCCTGTAGAATAGAATAGAATAGACCAGGTTGGAAGAGACCTCCAAGCTCATCCAGTCCAACCTGTCACCCAGCCCTATCCAGTCAATCAGACCATGGCACTAAGTGCCTCATCCAGGCTTTTCTTGAACACCTCCAGGGATGATGACTCCACCACCTCCCTGGGCAGCCCATTCCAATGGCAAATCACTCTCTCATCTTTTGCCTTACTGAGAGTGTTACAAAAACTAATCTTTCTTCCTTGGATCAGTTAGTGTATTCCACTGGACAGTTTTAGGACTCATCTTGGCAGGGCCAGCTCATTTCAACTCTACTATTACTTAGAAAGGATGGACCAGATGATCCTCGAGGTCCTTTCCAACCTGTCATTCTGTGATTCTGCCTTTGCTTTCTGTCAATTACTGGCTGTTTGGAAGAGTACTGCTCTGCAGTGATTAAGTTTCAGATATTGACTTGAAAGAAAATGTCTGAGAGTTCAGTAGAGTTCCCCCTGCAGAGGGACTTGGACAGGCTGGATGGGTGGGCAGGGGCCAATGGGATGAGATTGAACAAGGCCAAGTGCAGGGTTCTGCACTTTGGCCACAACAACCCCAAGCAATGCCACAGGCTGGGGACAGAGTGGCTGGAGAGCAGCCAGGAGGAAATGGACCTGGGGATACTGGTAGATAGTAGGCTGAAGATGAGCCAGCAGTGTGCCCAGGTGGCCAAGAAAGCCAGTGGCATCCTGGCCTGTATCAGGAACAGTGTGGCCAGCAGGACGAGGGAGGTTATTCTTCCTCTGTACTCAGCACTGCTCAGGCCACACCTTGAGTACTGTGTCCAGTTCTAGGCTCCTCAATTCAAGAGAGATGTTGAGGTGCTGGAAGGTGTCCAGAGAAGGGCAACAAGGCTGGTGAAGGGCCTGGAACACAAACCCTATGAGGAGAGGCTGAGGGAGCTGGGGGTGTGCAGCCTGCAGAAGAGGAGGCTCAGGGCAGACCTCATTGCTGTCTACAACT
>WAAF01004577.1:24185-41898 GCA_013400475.1 Tricholaema leucomelas | reverse complement strand
CTCTCAGCATCTTGGAGGCCTCCTCTGGACTCCCTACAGCTAAACCTAAAGCAGGGAGCAGAGAAGCTCCCTTTCCACTCAAGGCCATCAGCTCAATCCCATGTTCACCATCACATCTATCACCATATCAACCAAGAGACTCACAGTCCTTAACATCCACCCTACACTAGCACCAAACCCTTGGCTGAGCCTTTACCACCTGCTGGTGCCCAGTGGCCATGCCCAGCAGTGTAGCACCTCCTTTTGCAGGGTTCTGCAAGAGCTTCATGAGCACCATTTTATTTCCACAGAGTTATGCAAGGTTGGGCAAGCAGCAGCCCTAAGGAAGGGAAAACTTCAGCAGCAAATGAAGCTACTCCATGAAGGCTGCAGGGGGCAAGAGGTAGAGCTGCAAGAGACAGGGAGAACAGGGTAGGGAGAGGGGGGGATCTGAGGACCTGCTGCTCATGTTGCTCAGCTACAAGAGGAGAGACCCAACAGCAGCTGCTGTTTTGAAGTACATTAGGAGGGTGCTGGCTGAAGAGCCAGAAGGGGCAGCAGGGGAGGCAACCTCCACCCCAGTGCTGTAATCCACATCTACTGCCTTCAGAAACCCACAGCAGGCACCTGCAGGGCAGCAGAGGCTGCTCTGGCTGGGCAGCTACCAACAAAGCCAACAACACACTGCAAGCAGGAATAAAACAGATCCCCAAGCTCAGCAGCCTGGGCCAGTCCTTGGCCCTCCAAACATCCCTTTCATAGAATGATAGAATCATAGAATGGTTTAGGTTGGAAGGGACCTCAAGGATCATCCAGCTCCAACCCCCTGCCATAGGCAGGGACACCTCCCACTAGAGCAGGTTGCTCAAGGCCTCATCCAGCCTGGCCTTAAACACCTCCAGGGAGGAAGCATCCACAACCTCCCTGGGCAACCTGTGCCAGTGTCTCACCACCCTCACTGGAAAGAACTTCCTCCTAACATCCAGTCTAAATCTCCCCTCTGCCAGTTTAAACCCATTCCCCCTCGTCCTGACATTACCAGACCTTGTCAATAGTCCCTCCCCAGCCTTCCTGTAGGCTCCCTTCAGATACTGGAAAGCCACTCTAAGGTCTCCTCGAAGCCTTCTCTTCTCCAGGCTGCAGAGCCCCAACTCTCTCAGCCTGTCCTCATAGCAGAGCTGCTGCAGCCCTCTGAGCATCTTCGTGGCTCTCCTCTGGACTGGCTCCAGCAGTTCCATGTCCTTCTTGTGTTGGGGGCTCCAGAACTGCACACAGTACTCCAGGTGGGGTCTGAGGAGAGCAGAGTAAAGGGGGAGAATCCCCTCCCTTGCCCTGCTGCCCACACTGCTCTTGCTGCAGCCCAGCACAGGGTTGCTGTCTGGGCTGCATGTGCACACTGCAGGCTCATGTTGAGCTTTTCATCAACCCAGACCCCCAGGTCCTTCTCCTCAGGGCTGCTCTCAGCCATTCACCACCCAGCCTGTATCTGTGCCTGGGATTGCACCGACCCAGGTGCAGGACCTTACACTTGGCCTTGTTAAACGTCATGAGGTTGGCCTGGGCCCACCTCTCCAGCCTGTCCAGGTCCCTCTGGATGGCATCCCTGCCCTCCAGCAAGTCAGCTGTGCCACACAGCTTGGTGTCATCTGCAAACTTGCTGAGGGTGCACTCAATTCCTCTGTCCATAGCACTGACAAAGATGTTACAGAGCACTGGGCCCAGCACTGACCCCTGAGGAACACCACTTGGCACCGGGCACCAGGTGGACATTGTGCCATTGATCACCACTCTCTGCATGCCACCATCCAGCCCATTACTTATCCAGTGAGTGCTGCACACATCCAGTTTGTGCTTTTCCAGTTTGGTGACCAGGATGTCATGTGGGACAGAGTCGAATGCCTTACTCAGGTCCAGGTGGATGACATCAGTTGCCCTTCCCCTGTCCATTGCAGCTGTGACTACATCATAAAAAGCCACCAAATTTGTCAGGCATGATCTGCCCTTGGTGAAGCCATTGCTGGTTACCACCAGTCAGCTCTGCCTGGTTTTCCATTTGCTTTTGCAGAGCCTTCAGGAGGATCTGCTCCTTGATCTTTCAACACTCAGTCGCTCTACATCTGCTTAGGGGGTGGCAAATCCCTGCAGCCACATCACCACGGAGGGGCACACAACCCACAGGAGCCCCAGCAGAAAGCAAACCCCCACCACAACATCAGGCAGCAGGGGCAGAGGCTCCAGCCCTGAGGTGCTGTGGCTGTGGGCTCTGTGCTCCACCACCTCACCAAAGCGGGCAGTGAAGAGAAGGCTTCAGCCTCTTACCTGCGGAGCAGCTGCTACAGGTTCATCTCTCTGGCACTGCTGCAGACTCAGCTGCTGGTAGGCTGACCTGGGAGCCTGGGGTAGAAAACAGGAGAGCTGAATGTACTGAGGCAGTTTGAAGGGTGGGGATTTACACTGCTGACACATCCAGTCCTCTGCGGCTGAGGGAGCAAATGGTACTGCCAGGAGGGCTTCTGATCCACAGCCCCTTCTGCAACACACCTTAGAGCAGCCTGCCAGGACATGAAGGGTGCCTTGCCTGGGGCTCTGAGCAACCTGCTCTGGTTGCAGGTCACAGAATCACAGAGTCACAGAAACATTCAGGTTGGCAAAGTCCCACATAGAATAGAATAGAATCAAATAGAATGAAGCAGGTTGGAAGAGAGCTCCAAGCTCAGCCAGCCCAACCTAGCACCCAGCCCTGCCCAAGCAACCAGGCCATGGCACTAAGTGCCCCAGCCAGGCTTGGCTTCAACACCTCCAGCCATGGGCACTCCACCACCTCCCTGGGATCCCCCTCAGCAGCACCAAACTCAACCCAGATCCCTGCTCTGCAAGGTGCAGCCTAAACCATAGCCCCAAGCACCACATCCAAACGACCCTGAAACACATTCAGGGCTGAGGACTCCCTGGGCAGCTCATTCCAGTCCCTGACCACTCTTGCTGGGAATTTTTTTCCTAATGTCCAGTCTAAACCTCCCCAGTGGCAGCTTGAGGCCATTCCCTCTTGTTCCATCACCATTTACCTGTCAGCAGAGACCAGCAGCAGCCTCTCCACAACCTCCTTTCAGACAGCTGCAGCCAGTGCTGAGCTCTGCCCTCAGCCTCCTCTGTTTCCCACTACCCATCCCCAGCTCCTTCAGTCTCTCCTCAGCAGATTTACTCTCCAGGCCCTTCACAGCTTCCTTGCCCTCCTCTGCACTGGCTCCAGCACCTCCACATCCCTCTTGTACTGAGGTGCACAAGACTGAACACAACACTCAAGGGGTGGCCTCACCTGCTGACTGCAGGGGGGTGGTCGAGGTGACCTTTAAAGCTCTCCAGCCAAAGCATTCCACAGTTCTATGATCCCCACACTGACAAGAAGCTGCATCCTCAGTGGGCAGCTGTGACCAGGCATGCAAGCAAAGCAAGAGGAGAAACTGCAGCTTGCAAAGCAGCAGCAGGTGGGGGGGAAAGAGGCAGTTTTGTCCTTGCAGCTGGAGACTCCTGAGGTGCTGGAAGGTGTTGAGAGAAGGGCAGCAAGGCTGGGGAGGGGCCTGGAGCACAGCCCTGTGAGGAGAGGCTGAGGGAGCTGGGGGTGTGCAGCCTGCAGCAGAGGAGGCTCAGGGCAGAGCTCATTGCTGTCTGCAGCTCCCTGCAGGGAGGCTGTAGCCAGCTGGGGTTGGGCTCTGCTGCCAGGCAGCCAGGGACAGAAGAAGGGGACACAGCCTCAAGCTGTGCCAGGGCAGGTCTAGGCTGGATGTTAGGAGGAAGTTGTTGGCAGAGAGAGTGATTGGCATTGGAATGGGCTGCCCAGGGAGGTGGTGGAGTCTCTGTGCCTGGAGGTGTTGAAGCCAAGCCTGGCTGGGGCACTTAGTGCCATGGTCTGGTTGCTTGGGCAGGGCTGGGTGCTAGGTTGGGCTGGAGGAGCTTGGAGCTCTCTTCCAACCTGGCTGATTCTATGACTCTATGGTTCTTGGGCACTTTACAGTCAGCCATTGGTGCTGCTTGTCTCAGAGCAGCAGGAGAGCTCCATGGCACTGGGGTGGAAACTGTAGGGATATTTACTGTGTGAATTTGAATCATAGACTCAGAGAATCAACCAGGTTGGAAGAGACCTCCAGGATCATCCAGTCCAACCTATGAGGCAGAGAGGGCTGCAGCTTCACAGCCATGCACTGACTCCATGATCTACCCTCAGCACCTCATTCTCCCAGCTCCCCCAGATACACCCATCCATGGTTACTCTTCTTGTCTCCTTTGATTATGTTTTTTCCTCGTTAACCAGGAGGAAATCACTGCAGCCAGGTCAGGCTCTGGGGCTTTAATGGAACTAAAGCTTCCAGGCCATCCAGCAAGCCTTCCTAGCATCTTCCCCCACCATGCCTTCTGCTGCCAGCAATTAGATTAGATAATTCTGAATCTGTCTCCTTGTTAGTGTCTTGTGAAAGCTGTTGGCACAGGGATGCAGATGCAGAGCCAGAAATGAAGTCAGAGAAAACTCTGTACAATGTGGGCAGCAGTGAGGCCACATCTTGAGTGCTGGGTTCAGTATTAGGGCCCCTCACTGCAAGAAGGAGATTGAGGGGCTGGGGCAGGTCCAAAGAAGGGCAATGAAGCTGGGGAAGGGTCTGGAGAACAGGGCTGGGGAGGAGCAGCTGAGGGAGCTGGGGGTATGCCATGAGGAGAAGAGGAGGCTGAGGGCAGAGCTCATTGCTCTCTGCAGCTCCCTGGAAGGAGACAGGAGTGAGGTTGGGGTCAGTCTCTTCTCACATGCTACAGGTGACAAGACAAGAGGAAATGGCCTCAGGCTGTGCCAGGGGAGGTTCAGTTTGGATATCAGATACAGCTCCTTCCCAGCAAGGCTTCTCAGGCACTGACACAGGCTGCCCAAGGAGGTGGTGGAGTCACCAGTCCTGGAGGGACCTAAAGGGCATGTGAATGTGGTGCTAAGAGATGTGGGTTAGTGGTGGTGGCTTAGCAGCAGTGGTGGTATCACAGAATCACAGCCCCATGCAGGCTGGCAAAGCCCCTCAGGAGCACCAAGCCCAACCTAGAGCCCTGCTCCACAAGATTCACCTTCAACCATAGCCCCAAGCACCACATCCAAACCACCCTGAAACACAGCCAGGGTTGGGGACTGCACCACCTCCCTGGGCAGCTCCTTCCAGTCCCTGACCACTCTCAACAGGAAAAACTTCTTCCTCATGTCCAACTCAAACCTCCCCAGCCTCAGCTTGAGGCCATTCCCCCTTGTGCTGCCTCCAGTTACCTGGGAGCAGAGCCCAGCAGCAGCCTCTCCATTATGTCCCTTCAGGTAGTTGCAGACAGCAATGAGCTCTGCCCTCAGCCTCCTCTTCCTCACACTACCCATCCCCAGCTCCCTCAGTCACTCCTCATCAGCTTTATGGTGAGCTTTGGGTGAGTGGTTGGACTGGATGAGCTCAAAGGTCTCTTCCAACCTCAACAGCTCCCTGGTTCTGCTCTCTACATGCACCTAGGCACAAATCAATGCACCAGCAGGAGAGGGCTGAACAAGGACACTGAGCAAGCTTTAGATCGCTGTGAACACAAAGGCTGAAGGCACTGGCGAGGATGAGACATCTCACTCAGTAATCCTGCACAAAGAAACAACCACTCATGGGCTCCCAGAGCCACTCTGTTCCAAAGAGACCTTTAAATCATCCAGGCCAACTACTGACCCAGCACTGCCAGGTCACCACTCAGCCACCCTCAATGCCATATCTGCAGCTCTGTGTTTGGCACCAAATCTGCAGCTCTGTGCTCGGTACCAAATCTGCAGCAATGTGTTTGGTACCAAATCTGCAGCTCTGTGTTCGGTACCAAATCTGCAGCTCTGTGCTCAGTGCCCAATCTGCAGCTCTGTGTTTGGTACCAAATCTGCAGCTCTGTGCTCAGTACCAAATTTGCAGCTCTGTGCTCAGTGCCCAATCTGCAGCTCTGTGTTCACCTTTCTTTGGTCTAGCAGCAAAAGGTTCACAGGCTCACAGGATGTCAGGGGCTGTAAGGGACCCAAAGAGCATATCCAGTCCAAGCCCCTGCCAGAGCAGGACCATACAACCTAGCTCAGGGAACACAGGAACACATCCAGACAGGCATGGAAAGGATCCACAGAAGGAGACTCCACAACCTCTCTGGGCAGCCTGTGCCAGGGCTCTGGGACCCTTCCAGGCAAGAAGTTGCCCTTGTGCTGAGCTGGAACCTCCTGTGCTGCAGCTTCCATCCACTGCTGCTTGTCCTATCCCAGGGAGCAGTGAGCAGAGCCTGTCCCCCCCTCCTGACCCCCTGCCCTCAGAGAGTTACAGACATTGATAATCCATTGATAGTTATACACACTGAAACCCTTTGATAAACCCTCTCAGTCTTCTCTTCTCCAGACTAAGGTCCCTCAGCCTCTCCTCACCAGGCATAAGGTTGTTTTAATTTAGCAGGTGTAAAAGTCAGTGCAGTGCAGCACAAGCAGGGGAAGGCCTCACATAGGTTGTGAGGAGGTTTTGGGTTCAGCAGCACAGCACAGCACCATGGGCATGGCTCAAGCTGATCCAGAGCATGTGTGAAAAGCAAACATCATCTGCTGGATTCTCCTAAAGGACTTCGTGGTCACCTTCTCGAGCATGAATTCACCTGAGGTTTAGCAGAGATCTGTGAAGTCCCAGCTTAAGACCCCACCATGCTCTGCACCTGCCCCCACACAGCTCCCAGAGAGCCAGCAGGGTTCACAGAACCACAGAATCAGGCAGGGTTGGAAGGGACCACAAGGAGCAGCCAGTTCCAACCCCCCTGCCATGCCCAGGGACACCCTACCCTAGAGCAGGCTGCACACAGCCTCAGCCAGCCTGGCCTGAAACACCTCCAGCCATGGGGCCTCAACCACCTCCCTGGGCAACCCATTCCAGCCTCTCACCACTCTCCTGCTCAACAACTTCCTCCTCACCTCCAGCCTGAACCTATCCATCTCCATAAACCAGCACCAAAGCCTCCCTGCTCTGCCACTCAGCACAAAAGCAGTGTGGGCAGCAGGGGCAAGGAGGGGATTCTGCCCCTCTGCTCTGCTCTGCTCTGCTCTGCTGAGACCTCACCTGCAGTGCAGGGTCCAGCTTTGGAATCCCAGCAGGGTAAGGACATGGACTTATTAGAGCAGGGCCAGAGGAGGCCACAGAGATGCAGGAAGCTCTCTGCTGTGAGGACAGGCTGAGAGAGTTTGGGTTGTTCAGCCTGGAGAAAAGAAGGCTCCAGGGAGACCTTAGAGCAGCCTCCCAGTGCCTGAAGGGACTCCAGGAGAGCTGGGGAGGGACTTTTGCCAAGGGCTGGGAGTGCCAGGCTGAGGGCTGAGGGCTTCAAACTGGAAGAAGCTCAATTTAGATGAGAGCTTGGGGAGAAACTCTTCCCACAAAGGTGGTGAGACACTGGAACACATTATTCAGAGAAGCTGCTGAGGCTCCAACCCTGGAAGTGGTCAAAGCCAGGTTGGATGAGGCTCTGAGTGGCCTGTGCTGGTGGGAGGTGTCCCTGCCCATGGCAGGAGGGGTTGGAAAAAGATGATCTTTAAGGTCCCTTCCAACCCAAACCATTCTCTGATTCTATGACAGTTCCATGTCCAGCAATGCCTGTGAAGGCTTCTTCAGGCTGAGGGGAGGGGTGGACCTCCTGGCTCCAGGACAGTGCTGCTCTATTTCACCTCCTTTAGTGCTTGACAACCACTTGGCAGCTGCTGGAGCAAGCCGGGCTGGGCGTTTAAGGTCCCTCTCGCTCCAGCCATGGCACAGCTGCCTTGCACCATCCTGCAGCTCAAAAGCCTCCTTTCACCTCAGCAGCTTCTCCCTCTCTGTGGAGCAGCTCTGAAGAAGGCAAACCAGAGCTTGGAAGCCTGTGGCTTGGGATGAATCACTGCAGGAAGGCTTCCTGGCTTTGAAGGCAGGTGAGCCGAGCGTGAGCGGCTTCGATTTCCTCTCCCTGGCTGCCAGCTCCTGGGTGTCTCATGGAAAGGGTTTAATGAGCTAATTTGTACCTTGGAGAAGTTGTATGTCAAAGCTGAGTGCAGCTTTGGTCTGGCAAATGGAGCTGTGAGGACAAGCTTCCCATGAGCACTGCTGTGCCAGCACAACACACTGCCAGCCCTGCAGGGAGGGCAGGCTGCAGAAGCAGCACAAGAAAGACCTGGAGTGGGTCACAGGATCATAGAATCAGGCAGGTTGGAAGAGAGCTCCAAGCTCAGCCAGCCCAACCTAGCACCCAGCCCTGCCCAACCAACCAGACCATGGCACTAAGTGCCCCAGCCAGGCTTGGCTTCAACACCTCCAGCCACAGAGACTCCACCACCTCCCTGGGCAGCCCATTCCAATGCCAATCACTCTCTCTGACAACAACTTCCTCCTCACATCCAGCCTCAACCTGCCCTGACACAGCTTCAGCCTCTGGCCCCTTCTTCTGTCCCTGGCTGCCTGGCAGCAGAGCCCAACCCCAGCTGGCTACAGCCTCCCTGCAGGGAGCTGCAGACAGCAATGAGCTCTGCCCTGAGCCTCCTCTGCTGCAGGCTGCACACCCCCAGCTCCCTCAGCCTCTCNGTCACAGAAGGGGCTGGGTTGGAAGGGACAACCCCCCCCCAAAGGTCAGAGAATCACAGAGTGGTTGAGGTTGGTGGGGACCTCAAAGCTCAGCCAGTTTCAAGACTCCTGTGCCATAGGCAGAGACACCTCCTGCTAGAACAGGTTGCTCAAGGCCTCATCCAGACTGGTCCTGAACACCTCCAGGGAGGTTGTGGAGCACAGAAGCACAGAATGGGATCTTTGATCCCATTCTGTGCTTCTGTGCTCCACAACCTCCCTGGAGGTGTTCAGGACCAGGCTGGATGAGGCCTTGAGCAACCTGTTCTAGCAGGAGGTGTCTCTGCCTATGGCACAGGAGTCTTGAAACTGGCTGAGCTTTGAGGTCCCTTCCAACCTCAACCACTCTGTGATTCTCTGACCTTTGGGGGGGGGTTGTCCCTTCCAACCCAGCCCCTTCTGTGACTCCACATCTGTAAGAACAGGGAGCCTCTGTGCCTCTCCCTGCCCCTTCAGGCACCACAGACTCCTCTGCACAATGCCCCCAGACGTTTTGTCTGGCAGCCTGGAGGGTTGGGGTTGGGTTTTGGGTTTGTTTTGCTGTTTGTTTTCTTTCTTTAGGGAGGGGAGGGAAAAAAATCCAAACCTTTGGGCAGCTGTTTTGCCTCCTGGGTTGCAGCACAACTTAGATTCTTTGCATCCTGGCAAAACAGAGGCCAAGCTTTTTTTTTTTTGGGGGGGGGGGGGGGGGTTGAGCAGCCCTGGGTGGTTGTTATAGCAACAGGCACACGTGTGGCTGTGTGTGTGCATCTCAAACAGACCCCAGCCCGGGTTGTCATGGGCAACAGAAGGCAGCTTCCAGCTCACACCCAACTCCCTGTCTAGCCTGGTGTCATCTGAAGGCAGCAGCCAGCTCCAGCAGGGGCTGGGTAACATCCTGATGTCTCCCCTGCTGGTGCCAGTTGCTGGCTGGGAGCTCGGAGCTGTCTCGCAGCTGATTCAGCTCCCTCAGAAGAGGATAATTTTCTTTATCCTGTTTGCTTCCTCCTCCCCTCGCAGGCTGCCACAGCACCTTAGCCCAGCTGGGTAAGACAAGCTCGTGGCTCCCTCCCAAACAGATGGCTGGAAGGAAGGGCCAAAAATAAGCTACCCTGTTTGCTTGGGAGTTCTGAGCTTGCTCTGCTGATTGGCAGACCCTCCAGAGACCACCAGAAGAAGCAGATGGGCAAGACACGAGATCAGAGCTAGAGACAGAGATGTCAATCAGGAGGCTCTGGGATGTGCTCTGGAGCAGGCAGCTACAGCAGCACTAAGCAGGAGGAGATCACTGCCCAGAGGACAGAGGTGGGCAGCAGCACTAAGCAGCAGAGCATCACTGCCCAGAGGACAGGGGTGGGCAGCAGCACTACGCAGGAGGAGATCACTGCCCGGAGGGCGGAGGTGGGCAGCAGCACTACGCAGGAGGAGATCACTGCCCGGAGGGCGGAGGTGGGCAGCAGCACTACGCAGGAGGAGCGCCCTGCCCAGAGGACAGGGGTGGGCAGCAGCACTGAGCAGGAGGAGAGGACAGGGGTGGGAGCAGTAAGGCTGGCTGCAAGGGCTGCATTTCACTTCATTACAATCAAATAAAGGTGGCAGCTTTGTCATGCTGCAGAGGGCAGCCCTTCAATTGCTCCAACCCTGCAAGGATGTGCTGAGATTCTGTCCATCCTCACAGCAAACTCTCAAGCAGAAGCACTCTGCTGGGACCCCCCCTGCAGTGCTGCGGCAGCTCTGGAGCCCTCAGCGCAGCACAGAGAGGGACCTGTTGGAGTGGGGTCAGAGGAGGCCACAGCAGGGATGGCAGGGCTGGAAGGGCTCTGCTGGGAAATCAGTCTGGGAGAATTGGAGATGTTCAGCCTGGAGAAGAGAAGGCTCCAAGGAGACCTTCTGATGGCCTTGCAGTGCTTAAAGGAACTAATCAGAAAGTTGGGGACAGACTTCAGAGCAGGTCCTGTTGTGCCAGGACAAAGGGTGATGGTTGGAACTAAAAGAGGGAGTTCAGAGTAGAGAAAAGGAAGGAATGTTTGACACTGAGGGTGGGGAGAGCCTGTCCCAGACTGCCCATCCCTGGCACCATTGCTGGTGAGGTTGTTTGGGGCTGTGAGCAAACTACTCCAGCTGCAGATGTCCCTGCTAAGTGCAGGGGTCTGGACTGGATGAGCTTGAAAGGTCCCTTCCCACCCAAATCCATCTGTCATGCTATGAGTCTAAGCAGGGTGTGTGGGGGAAGTAGCCAAGAACAAGCCAAGAGCCACTGGAGAAACAAGGGCAGGGCAAAGTCACTCTGGTAAAGGCTTTGGGGGCAGGATCCATGAGACTGATGAGTGAAAATCTGTCCAGCAGATCTTTTGGGATGCTGAGCACTGGTTGCAGTGGTTGCAGTGGCTGCAGTGGTTGCAGTGGTATCCAGCATCAGAGCACCAAAGTCAAGGCAGCAGCAAAATTATCTCCTTCATCCCTGTAGACAGGTTCTTGACCTAATGGCTGAGGATGATGATGCTCCACAGCATCCTCTGCACAGGGCTGTAACAGGGAAGCTCTGATTTGGTCCAGGAGCCTACTGGGAGTGAGAGTTTCCTGCTGAAAGCTGTGGTCAAACTACCACTTGCTCAGTGTCCTTGTTCAGCCCTCTCCTGCTGGTGCATTGATTTGTGCCTAGGTGCATGTAGAGAGCAGAACCAGGGAGCTGTTGAGGTTGGAAGAGACCTTTGAGCTCATCCAGTCCAACCACTCACCCAAAGCTCACCATAAAGCTGATGAGGAGTGACTGAGGGAGCTGGGGATGGGTAGTGTGAGGAAGAGGAGGCTGAGGGCAGAGCTCATTGCTGTCTGCAACTACCTGAAGGGACATTATGGAGAGGCTGCTGCTGGGCTCTGCTCCCAGGTAACTGGAGGCAGCACAAGGGGGAATGGCCTCAAGCTGAGGCTGGGGAGGTTTGAGTTGGACATGAGGAAGAAGTTTTTCCTGGAGAGAGTGGTCAGGGACTGGAAGGAGCTGCCCAGGGAGGTGGTGCAGTCCCCAACCCTGGCTGTGTTTCAGGGTGGTTTGGATGTGGTGTTTGGGGCTATGGTTGAAGGTGAATCTTGCAGAGCAGGGCTCTAGGTTGGGCTTGGTGCTCCTGAGGGGCTTTGCCAACCTGCATGGTTCAGTTTCTGAGCCACCAAGATGCTGCCTGGGGCCTGGAAGCTCTGAGCCCTTTGGAGAAGTGAAAGGAGCCAAATCTGCACCTCACAAAAGAAATGAAGGTGGGAGGCAATAAAAAGTCTCCACCCAAATAATTAATGGGTGCAAGTGCCAGGAGGAAAAGAAATTGTCTGGGGAGTGTATTTGCCTAATGAAGCAGATGAAGGAAAGGAGAATTCCTCCTGACTACTACACAATTAAGCTGCTAGAGAGAGGAGTCACATCCAAGACATCTCCTAAGGACAGTGGCAGCAGCTCCTTGACACCACTTGCTGAGCCCTAGGACCCTGCAAGGCTCTGCCCAGCACCAGCTCCTGGGAGGAGGATGAAAATCTGACCTGGCCTGCCTCTTCCCCTCGGGTTCCTACATTTCTAGCAGCTCCTCTGCCCAATCCTTAGCATATTCCCAACTGGCAAAGCTGAGTTTTAAACCTGTGCTTGCTGCACCGCAGCACTTCCTCAACTTTCTTCCCTCGGGCATGCCAGCAGCACCGACAGCAGCAGCAGCTCCTGCTCAGAGAAGTCCTACCTCACTGTCACCTCTGTGAAGCCTGAGGTGAAAGGAAGCAGCAATTATTTTTCCTGCTGAAACTGAAATTTCCAGAACCATAGAATTGGTTTAGTTGGAAAAGCTCTCTGAGATCATTCAGTCCAAGTAGCAACCCAGCACCACCATGGCCACATCTTTCCTCAGCACCTTCAGGGATGGGCACTCCACCACCTCCCTGGGCAGCCTCTGCCACTCCCTCACCACTCTTGCAGCAAAGAAATTGTTCCTCACCTCCAACCTAACCCTCCCCTGGCACAATTTCAGGCCATCTCCTCTCCTTCTATCACCTGGTCCTAGGGAGCAGAGCCCAACCCCCACCTCCCTGCAGCCTCCTCTCAGGCAGCTGCAATGAGCTCTGCCTCAGCCTCCTCCACACTGTGCACCCCCAGCTCCCTCAGCTGCTCCTCCCCAGCCCTGTTCTCCAGACCCTTCCCCAACTTTGTTGCCTTTCTCTGAACCTGCTCCAGAACCTCAATGTCCTTCTTGGAGCGAGGTACCCAAAACTGAACCCAGAATTCGAGGTGCAGCCTCCCCAGTGCCCAGCACAGAGGCACCATCACTGCCATGGTCCTGCTGGCCACACCACAGCTCATCCAGGCCAAGACACTGGTGGCCACTTGGGCACACCCTGGCTCACCTTCAGCTGCTGCCAACCAGCACCCCCAGGCCCTTTTCCACTGGGCAGTTTCCAGCCACTCTGCCCCAAACCTGGAGTGTTGATGAGGTCATTGTGAGCCAAGGGCAGGACCTGCAGCCCCAGCCTGCAGGTAACAACTTGCAGAGCTGTTTAGAGACACAAACCAACTTCAGCTCTTGTTTTTGTCCAGCTCTTGCTGTTTTAAAGCCTTGTCCTTGCCCTTCTGCCAAAGCAATGAACACATCAGGCAGCCCCAAGGCTGGACCACACCTCCCATAAAACAGAAGCCCCTGCCCACATGCCAGCCTGCTGCTGCACACAGCTGAGAGGGTAATTTTAGCTGTCTGGAGAGTGCCAGGAGATGACAACATTCCTGAAGGACCATCTGGAGAGATGTCTGCAGGAGCAGATGCAGAGCAGCCCTCACCACCCTGCTACCTGGGCAGTGCAGATGTGACACCACCGATGACTGTTGCTGTGCCCCCCCCTGAAACACAACTCCCTGGGCACAGGGAGCACTTCAAAGACTCAGNATCCTGAGTGCAGCCATTCCCTGCCCCACAGCTTCATCCTCCTGCTGCTGTGTGAGGGGTGGAACACTTGAGCAGGTAGCCTCTGCTCCACTGCTGCCTTCTTCCCCAGCACAGTGATTAATTAAAATTTACAAGAGCAATCCAAATGCCTCAATGTGGTTCTTGGCTGCAGCTCCTGTAGCCTGCTGCCAATAACAGCTCAAACTAAGCAGGACCCCAAAGTCAACCTTTGGGGAGCTATGAAGAGTCTCTCTGAACTGAGCTCAGGTGGGAACAGGAGGGAAATGAAGAGCTGGAGACACAAAGCACACAGAGCTATAGAACAGTAGGGGTTGGAAGGGACCCGCAGAGATCACTGAATCCAATCCCCCTGCCAAAGCAGCATCACTGAGGTCAGGTCACACAGGAAGGCATCCAGAGAATCACTGAATCAGTCAGGGTTGGAAGGGACCACAAGCATCAGGCAGTTCCAACCCCCTTGCCATGCCCAGGGACACCCTACCCTAGAGCAGACTGGCCACAGCCTCAGCCAGTCTGACCTTAAACAAGGCCAGAGGGATTTGAAGATGTCCAGAGAAGGAGACCTCTCCACAACCTCTCTGGGCAGCCTGCTCAGGGGCTTTTTTTTCTCACAGAGAGATGGAATTTGCTGTGATTGAGTTCACATCCATCACCCTTTGTCCCAGCACTGAGACAGTCCCAGCCTGGCTCCATCCTCCTGACAATCACCCTGCAGGTATTTCTAGACATTAGACAAGGTCCCCTCTCAGCCTTTTCTTCTCCAGACTGAACAGCTCCAGGGCTCTTAGCCTCTCCTTGTAAAAGAGATGCTCCAGTCCCTTAATGAGCCCAGGATGTGATGGGGAACAACCCTGTCCCAGGTCACACACACTGGCCAAAGCCCAATTCTGTTCACTTTTGTGCTCCAGCACTGAAAATGCTGTAAAAAGAGGTGAAGCAGAGAAGCTCAGCCCCAGCTCTGTGACCCATGAACACTTCCAGTTGTGCCAAACACTGCACCTAATCACAGAATCACAGAATGGGTTAGGTTGGAAGGGATCTCAAAGCTCAGCCAGTTCCAACCTCCCTGTGCCATAGGCAAGGGCACCTCCCACTACAACAGGTTGCTTAAGGCCTCATCCAGCCTGGTCCTGAACACCTGCAGGGAGGTTGTGGAGCAACCTGTTGTTGGAGGGTAGGAGAGCCCTGCAGAGGGACCTGGCCAGGCTGGATGGGTGGGCAGAGGCCAAGGGGATGAGACTGAACAAAGCCAAGTGCAGGGTTCTGCACTTTGGCCACAACAACCCCAAGCAGCACTACAGGCTGGGGACAGAGTGGCTGAGAGCAGCCAGGCAGAGAAGGTGTTGAGAGAAGGGCAGCAAGGCTGGGGAGGGGCCTGGAGCACAGCCCTGTGAGGAGAGGCTGAGGGAGCTGGGGGTGTGCAGCCTGCAGAAGAGGAGGCTCAGGGCAGAGCTCATTGCTGTCTGCAGCTCCCTGCAGGGAGGCTGTAGCCAGCTGGGGTTGGGCTCTGCTGCCAGGCAGCCAGGGGCAGAAGAAGGGGCCAGAGGCTGAAGCTGTGTCAGGGCAGGTTGAGGCTGGATGTTAGGAGGAAGTTGTTGTCAGAGAGAGTGATTGGCACTGGAATGGGCTGCCCAGGGAGGTGGTGGAGTCTGTGTGGCTGGAGGTGTTGAAGCCAAGCCTGGCTGGGGCACTTAGTGCCATGGTCTGGTTGGTTGGGCAGGGCTGGGTGCTAGGTTGGGCTGGAGGAGCTTGGAGCTCTCTTCCAACCTGCCTGATTCTATGATTCTGTGATTCTCCAGACTCAGTTCTGTGATGAGAACTCTGATTCTCTGCTAAGTTTTACACCACTTCTGCCTTGTGCTCTTCCTGGATGGCTGAGGAAGAAGGTGGAGCAAGCCAAGGAACCAAGGGCCCTGATGCTAGGGGCAATCAGCCCAGGCTGACCTATTACCTAGAACATCTTAATGGGGGTTTAATGCTGTTTACAGGTAATTGCTCTGCAATTGGCAGATAATCTCATTCCAAAGGGGATATTTCTCCTCCTCAGCTATAGTTCACTGTCCTTAAAAGAACCAAGCCCAGGGTCTGCTCAGCTGAGAGTAATGTCCATGACTGACACCTGGGTAGAGAAATGGTCCTCAGGCTTTTCCCTTCCCACTTAACTCTTTACCTGCACAGAATGATCACTGCAGTGGCATGGGAATGGCTTTGAGCTGGGAGAGGGGACATTGAGAGTGAGGGTGGTGAGACATTGGCACAGGTTGAGGGTGGTGAGACACTGGCACATGTTGCCCAGGGAGGTTGTGGAGCACAGAAGCACAGAATGGGATCTTCGATCACATTCCTAGAGGACAGCTGGGGAGAGACAGTTCAGAAGGGCCTGTGGGGATAGGATGAGGGCAGTGGTTTGAAGCTGGAGCAAGGCAGAGTTATGTTGGACATGAGGAGGAAGTTCTGCACAGTGAGGTTGGAGAGACACTGGAACAGGTTGCCCAGGGCTGTGTTTGAGGTCTCATCCCCGGCAACATTCAAGATCAGACTCAGTGTGTCCCTGAGCAGCCTGCTCTGGTTGGAGCTGTCCCTGCTGTCTGCAGAGGGGTTGGGCAAGATGAGCTTTGAGGGTCAGAGAATCACAGAATGAACCAGGTTGAAAAAGACCTCCAAGTTCATCCAGCCCAACCCATCACCCAGCCCAACCTCTCACCCAGCCCAACCTCTCACCCAGCCCAACTTCTCACCCAGCCCAACCTCTCACCCAGCCCAACCCCACCCATCACCCAGCCCAACCCATCACTCAGCAAAACCTCTCACCCAGCACGACCTCACACCCAGTCCAACCTCTCACCCAGCCCAACCTCTCACCCTGCCCTATGCAATCCCTTCCACCCCAGTGCCACCTGTGCAGCTGTGATCTCTCAGGAATAAAGTCACTCCCCTCTGAAGCCAGCACAGGAGGCAGGGACAGAGCCTGCTCCCTGCTGCCAGGGCAGCTGGGGGGATGCTCCCTCTGCCTGCCAGGCAGCTCCAGGTAACAGCGTTGGGGTTGCTGTTTGTCACTCTCCGCCGGTACAAGGGCACTGTGTCAGGAGAGCCATTTAAGCTCTATTATAACTCCTTTGACTGACAGGCAGTGAGTAATGAGTGTCATTGCCTGAGGAAGGCCAGACGAGGAGGAAGCTCTAAATAGACCTGTCAGGGAGATGCTAAAGTGCCTCATACATCAACTCAATCAGCACCCAATATGTAAAACTCTCTTCACCCACCAGGGTTTTTTATCCCTCCCCCCTCTGGAACGTTTACCAAGGGCCAGCATCTCCCACCCTGCAAAGGCAAGATGCTTTTTTGGCTTTCTAAACAATCCTAAGGACCCATCTCAGTGGATGCCTGGATTGCTCTTCATCACAAACAGGAATAAAAAGAGGAGGAGAAAAGAAGAGGCAGGCTGCCAGGGATCAGAATGCTTCAGTAGCTGACAAAAGAGAATTTGGGCTGGGGTTTGGGGGTTGGTTTTTTTTTTTTCAATTAAAGGATAAAAAAGAAGAGGGGGGGGGGGGAAGGCAGCTTTGGAATGATGAATTCACAAGTTGTTATGGGAACTGGCAGCACAGATGATGCCCCAGAGGAGCACTGAAGAATGCCTCTAGGATCTGGATGGATAATAATGGGATACAGACGTCTGCGATGCACCAGAACCCCATAGCAGTTTGGAAGCTAAGATGTGGTGGTGCAAGCTCCCAGGGCCACCAAGCTGCAGACTCCAACTGCCTGGCTGGGCTGCTTGGTGGCCTGGATCTAGCCCTCACTCAGAATCACAGAATGAAGCAAGTTGGAAGAGATCTCTAAGATCATCGAGTCCAAACTATCACCTAACAGCTTCTCATTAACCCTCAGGCAGCCTCTTAAACACCTCCAGGGATGAAGACTCCACCACCTCCCTGGGCAGCCCATTCCAGTGCCAATCACTCTCTCCGACAACAACTTCCTCCTAACATCCAGCCTAGACCTGCCCTGACACAGCTTCAGGCTCTGTCCCCTTCTTCTGCCCCTGGCTGCCTGGCAGCAGAGGCCAACCCCAGCTGGCTACAGCCTCCCTGCAGGGAGCTGCAGACAGCAATGAGCTCTGCCCTGAGCCTCCTCTTCTGCAGGCTGCACACCCCCAGCTCCCTCAGCCTCTCCTCACAG
>WAAF01004577.1:10000-24048 GCA_013400475.1 Tricholaema leucomelas | reverse complement strand
AGAGTGATTGGCATTGGAATGGGCTGCCCAGGGAGGTGGTGGAGTCACCATCCCTGGGGGTGTTCAGGAAAAGCCTGGATGGGGCTCTTAGTGCCATGGTCTGGTTGACTGGATAGGGCTGGGTGCTAGGTTGGACTGGATGAGCTCGGAGGTATCTTCCAACCTGATTGATTCTATTCTATTCTATTCTATTCTATTCTATTCTATTCTATTCTATTCTAATCTATTCTATTATATTCTATCCAAACCACCCTTAAACACATCTGGGGTGAGTGACTCCACCACCTCCCTGGGCAGCTCATTCTCCTTCCCCTTTGTAACCTTCAACACTCCAAAAGCTACAGCCTGCACCAAAAGAGCACGAAAGGAAACAGCTCCTGCTCCAAAAGCTTGCAGAAGCCATGCTGGGAGCTCTACTGCTCCTGTTGAGGGCAAGAGACTCCTCTGTGATGTTTTGGTTTGTTTTCCCCTGCACTAAAAGCCTTTTCCTGGACTTCTGGAGAAGCTGAGGGGCTGAGGAGAGGTCCTGCAGTTTGCATTTACCCAGTGACTGCTGGAGCCTCTGGCCAAATGTCTGCCTGTCTGCTCTTCCAGGAGGTAATAAAAAGCCCACAGCAGGCTGTCCCTGCAGAACTACTTAAGGAGCTTAGGAGGTTTGCTCTCATTCCCCTGTTAAGTCCAAGTGAGAGGGTTCCAAGCTCTCAGCATTTGCTGTGCTTTGCTCTTTGTCCCAGCCACCAAGCCCTGCTCTATCCTCCAGCAGCAGGAACATCTCTGCCCTAGAACCTCCCCCACTGTCCATGGTTGGGTGTGCTTTTGATTGTCCTCCTCCTCCTCAGCTCTCTCTTCTCTCCTGAAGTTCTGCCTCCCACCCAGCCAGCCTGGCCAGAACCCCCCAGCTGGACTTCTCCACTGCAGCAACACAAACAGCCTGGCTCAGCACCCTGCTGCCCTTACACAGCTCATCTCCACCAGCTCTACTCCAGTCCCTCCCAAAGACAGGGGAGCAAAAGCTAAAGGCCCTTTCCAGATGGCCTTCACAGATGTCATAACCAGGCCGGGTCCCTCCTGTCTTCAACAGGAGCCTGAGGAAGCTTGGCAGAGCCCAGGAATCATCGCCTATAAATTATGGTCTGTGGAAGCAGAAGCAGCCCAGGCTGGGAGGCTTTCCCAAGTCATGTGTAGTTGTCCTGCTCATGTGCCTGGCCTGGGGCCCTCCAGAGAGGGCTGAGTGGCTCAGGCTTCCGCTGGGCTCTTCACTGCTCCCTGATGGCTTTGCTGACCTCCTGATACACATCAGTCAGGAGAGGAGGAGGTGCTGTGCAGCAGGACAACCCTTGCTGCTCTGCCTGATGGTGGTTCTGAAATAGTCACAGCTGCTTTGCAGACCTCTCTCCAAGTGAGCTCAAGACAGATCTCTCCACCCTCCTCTGAAGGAAAAGAGCTCTGCACAGAATGAACCAGGTTGGAAAAGAGCTTCCAGATCATCCAGTCCAACCTAGCACCCAACACCTTCTCATTAACTAACCCCTGGCACTAAGTGCCTCAGGCAGCCTCCTCTTAGACACCTCCAGGGATGGGCACTGCACCACCTCCCTGGGCAGCCCATTCCAGTGCCAATCACTCTCTCTGACAACAACTTCCTCCTAACATCCAGCCTCAACCTGCCCTGACACAGCTTGAGGCTGTGTCCCTTTCTTCTGTCCCTGGCTGTCCCTTCAGGGAGCTGCAGACAGCAATGAGCTCTGCCCTGAGCCTCCTCTGCTGCAGGCTGCACACCCCCAGCTCCCTCAGCCTCTCCTCACAGGGCTGTGCTCCAGGCCCCTCCCCAGCCTTGCTGCCCTTCTCTCAACACCTTCCAGCACCTCAACATCTCTCTGCAATGGAGGAGCCCAGAACTGGACACAGCACTCAAGGGGTGGCCTGAGCAGTGCTGAGCACAGGGGCAGAAGAACCTCCCTTGTCCTGCTGCCCACACTGCTCCTGAGCCAGCCCAGGATGCCATTGGCTCTGCTGCCCACCTGGGCACTCTTGCCATGGTCTGCAGCTTTTACTCCTGCCTGAAATCCAAAGCTCCTGACTAGAGCTAACAATCACCTCACCTACCAGAACTATTGTCCATCAGCATCACCCCATCACAGCTCCTTGGGGCATGCTCCCTGCAGCAGCTTTTCAGAGGACCTGCATCAACACATCTGGGGTGAGTGAGACCTCAGGCTGAAGGGCCAGGATGAGCTAAAAGGAAAGCTCTGGGTGGTTTGTTTGGAAGTCTGATGCTCAGGCATCTTGTTCTGCACAAGGATCAGCCAGCTCCAACCCCCCTGACATGCCCAGGGGCACCTCACACTACATCAGGCTGCCCACAGCCTCATCCAGCCTGGCCTTAAACACCTCCAGGGATGAGGCTTCCACCACCTCCCTGGGCAACACCTTCCAGGCTCTCACCAAGCTCATGCTGAAGAACTTCCTCACCTCCAGTCTGAATCTCCCCATCTTCAGCTTTGCTCCATTTCCCCCAGTCCTATCCTTACCTGACAGCGTTAAAAGTCCCTTCCCAGCTTTCCTGTAGCCCCCTTCAGATACTGCAAGGCCACCATAAGGTCATCTGGGAGCCTTCTCCTCTCCAGACTGAACAGCCCCAAATCCCTCAGTCTCTCCTCACAACAGAGCAGCTTCAGCCCTCTGCTCATCCTCTTGACCCTTCTCTGGACACCTTCCAGCACATCCACAGCCCTCTTGTCCCAGAGACTCCAGCACTGGATGCAGTACTCCAGGTGGGGTCTCAGCAGTGGGGAGCAGAGGGGCAGGATCACTGCCCTGCCCTGCTGCCCACACTGCTCTTGCTGCAGCCCAGGCTCTGGTTGCTCTCTGGGCTGCCAGAGCACAGTGACAGCTCAGACTGAGCTTCTCACCCACCAGCACCCCCCAGGTCCCTCTGCTCAGGGCTGCTCTCAAGCATTTCTGAAGGAGCTGATTCATCAGTGCAGGCTGCACTTAGTGGAAGGGTCTTAAGCCATGCACAGAGGACCAGACAAAGTTGTTCTTTAGAAAGCACCTTGGCCCTTGAGGGTAGGGGCATTAGTGTGGGATTGAAATGCTTCCCCTTGGGCATATTCCTGCTGCTCTAAAGACAGCAACCTGTCATGCCACTTTGGGCACAGCCCCTCTGCTAATTACACCCCTGCATGATATGGGGAATAAAGTGAAAGGGGTGGAGATGTAGCTGAGAGGTTCCCTCCTTTATCACTGCAGGCACCACCCGTGCAGAGCATGGAAAGCAAACCCAGAGAGCTGAGCTCCTGTGTCCAACACCCCCTGGCACTGACCAGCCCCCACCAACCTGAAGTGCATCTTGGGCTTTCCCTCCCAACGCTCCCTGAGCAAACATCTCCAGCACATGCTTCCTGCCCTCCAGTTCCTCCCAGCTGGAGTGAGAAGTCAGACAAGTGGCTCAGAGGACCCCAGCAGTGCCCCTTCCATCTGCGAAGCGAGGCTGAGTTCCCTTCCAAACCCAGAAGCACAAAGGAGGGCAGAGCAAGAGGCTTCCATCTGACTTCTATCAGAGCCTGGATGAGGGAAGACTTTCAACACTGCCTTCCAAGTGGGCTCTTTGTAAAGATGGGAGGATGGGTAAAAATAACTTGTAATTAGAGCCTAATGAATCAGCAGCAGTTGTGGAGGCAGCAGTGCAGCAGTTCCCATGTGCCACTTAGCTGCCTGAGCTCCTTCCCAGCGGTGCGAGAGCAGCACCACGGCAAATCCAAGCTCTTTGCCGTTCCCCCCACCCCAGATGTTTTTCCTTCCCCTTGCAGTGCAGGTTCAAACTCTGTTTCACCCCAAAGGGAAACAGGACATGACTTTAGCAGAGGAGGAAGCCCAAGCAAGCAGGGCTCCCCGGGCTGGGGCACCTGGAAGGAGATGAAAGCAGCAGCAGCAGCAGCTCGCCCTGCTTTACCCATCCGCGGAGCTTTGTTGCGGCCAAGAATCCAGCTTGGGAAGCCAGGCCAAGCCTTCCCTGTGGCACAGTGGGAATACATTCAAACCACCCCAAAATTCCTTGGCAAGGAGCCCAAGACTTCACAGCAGTCTGATTTCCATGAGATGCTTCTCATTCCCAACCCTTCCTTCGGTGGCAGCCCCCCGGTGGGTTAGGGGATGTGGTTCTGTGGGAGAGGGAAGCACCGCAGCTTGCTCCGCAGCGCTGGCGATAAGGAGGGAGCTGAGCTCTGCTGGAGAAGCTTGCACCAGCCCTGGAGAGCATTTCCACTTGCCAACCTGCCTGCCAGCTCCACCAGCAGCCACTGGCACTGCTCTGCAGCAGATGTGACGTGCAGATGAAATGCTGCTCCTGACAGATAGAATAATGAGTGCCGCTAAACCACATCCCTCAGCACTACGCAGCTTTGAAACACCTCCAGGGCTGGTGACTCCACCACCTCCCTGGGCAGCCTCTGCCAGTACCTGAGGACCTTTGCTGGGAAGAAAACTTTCCTGATACCCAACATGAACCTCCCCTGGCACAATCAGAGGCTGTTTCCCCTCAACTGGTCACTTGCTGCATGTGAGAATAGACCAAGCCCCACCTGGCTCTAACTCTTCATGGAATTATGGAATCACAGAATGGGTTGGGTTGGAAGGGACCTCAAGGATCATCCAGTTCCATAGGCAGGGACACCTCCCACTGGAACAGGTTGCTCAAGGCCTCATTGAACCTGGTCCTGAACACCTTCAGGGAGGTTGTGGAGCACAGAAGCACCGAATGGGATCAAAGACCACATTGGGTGCTTCTGTGCTCCACAACCTCCCTGGGAAACCTGTGCCAGGGTCTCATCACCCTCAAACTGTGCCAGGGTCTCACCACCCTCAACCTGTGCCAATGTCTCACCACCTTCAACCTGTGCCAAGGTCTCAGCACCCTCAACCTGTNCTTGTGTTGGAGGCTCCAGAACTGCACAGAGGACTCCAGGTGGGGTCTGACAAGAGCAGAGCAAAGGGTGTAGAGGGCAATGAGGTCTCCTCTCAACCTCCTCTTCTGAAGACTAAACAACCCCAGGTCCCTCAGCCATTCCTCATAAGACTTGTGTCCAAGGCCCTTCACCAGCTTCAGAGCCCCTCTCTGGACATGCTCCAGTCCCTCAATGTGCTTCTTTTAGTGAAAGACCTGAAACTGAACCCAGTATCTGAGGTGTGCCCTCAGTAGTGCTGAGTACAGGGGGACAATCACACCCCTGTCCTGCTGGCCACACCACTGCTGATCCAGGCCAGGATGCCATTGGGCTTCTTGGCCACCTGAGTCCACCGCTGGCTCATGGTCAGCTGCCCATCGATCAACACCTCCAGGTCCTTCTCCACCCAGCAGCTCTCCAGCCACTCTGCCCCAAGCCTGTAAGGCTGCATGGGGTTGTTGTGTCCCAGGTGGAGCACTCAGCACTTGGCCTGGTTGAATCTCATCCCATGGGCCTCAGCCAACTGATCCCATCTGTCCAGATCCCTCTGCAGAACCTCCCTGTCCTGCAGCAGGAAAACATCATTTCAACACATCAGAAGAAGGACTTGTCATGCCCATAGCCAAAACTCAGGCTCTTATGGATTTCAACTCCATCCCATCACTCCTAGGCACAGGCTAGGTCACTGCTGCCAATGTGTCTTTGGTAGGACCTGGATCACAGAATCAAAGAGCTGTCAGGTTTGGAAGGGACCTCAAGGATCATCCAGCTCCAATCCCCCTGCCATGGGCAGGGACACTTCACACTAGATCAGGTTGCTCAGAGCCACATCCAGCCTGGCCTTAAAAACCTCCAGGGGTGAGGCTTCCACCACTTCCCTGGGCAACCTGTGCCAGTGTTTCAGTACCCTCAAGGTGAAGAACCTCTTCCTGATGTCTAATCTAAATCTCCCCTCCTCTAGCTTGGATCCATTCCCCCCCAGACCAACATTATCCAACACCCCTAAGAAGTCCCTTCCCAGTTTTCCTGTAGCCCCTTCAGACACTGAAAGGCCACATACCATGAGTGGGCTGAGGTCCTTTATCCCATCCCTTATCCT
Source organism: Tricholaema leucomelas (assembly GCA_013400475.1). Taxonomy (NCBI): domain Eukaryota; kingdom Metazoa; phylum Chordata; class Aves; order Piciformes; family Lybiidae; genus Tricholaema lacrymosa; species Tricholaema leucomelas. The sequence goes on along the minus strand of WAAF01004577.1, from coordinate 18,003 downwards.
ATCCCATCCCATCTTTGATCCCATCCCATCCCTTATCCCATCCCATCTTTGATCCCATCCTATCCCTTATCCCACCCCACAGGACAGAGATCTGTGCTGTCAATGCCGAGAAGGTTTTCCTGCTGCCTCATGGATCATGATGGATCCCTGGGGCCTTGGTGGGTTTAATTTCCACTATCAGAACCGAAGGCAGAATCAAGCCAATGAATTCCTCTTGTACTTAGCTCTCCTCAAATCCAGCATCACTTTCTGGCCATGATATCCCCAACATCAAATACAGCTCTGAGCTCTCAGCTCCACAAGCATCAGAACCACAGTGACAAGGGAGGAATCCACTTCCAAAGACATGAAAGGAGGAAGTTCTGTGTGCAGGTCCTCTCTGAAAGCTGGCCCATGTGGCTCAGAAAGGTGGAACCACTCCAGGTCAGGCTATCTGGGGCTCTGAACAACCTGCTCTAGTTGCAGATGTCCCTGCTGACTGCAGGGGGGTTGGAGCAGACCTTTAAAGATGCCTTCCAAGCCAAAGCATTCTCTGACTCTCTAACAGCTGTCTCCACTCAGAGCTCTCTGGCTGGACACACACTGTCCACATTAGGAGGGGGTTGGTATTGGGGTGTTCTTCTGCTCTGATTGGTTAAGGTACCCAAAAGAGGCCCCCCAGGGTGACTCCTACCTGCATGAACCATTAATTACACTGCTACAAACGATGAGACCAAAAGCAGGAAGCAGAAAAGAAGGATCCAGGTTGGTTTCCCCTTTTCAAGCTTGTTATTTTTGGCTAAATTCCCTCCCTTTCCTTTCAAAGCAAAACCCAGGTCAGAAGATGAGATCCCAATGGAGGAAAGCATTTCCCTTTTCTCTTGCCTCTCTTTTGATCCTCCCTTGCTCTGCAGCAAGAGGGCCATGAGCTATTTCCACGGTAAAGAAGAAGGTGGATTCAGTACAGTGCTGCCTTTTATGCTGCTGGAAACAGCACTGCTGGCAGGTGAGGGAGCAAGAAATGTCAGGAGCTGCTGCAGGCAGGACAAGAGCAAGGCCAAGTATGGCCACAGCACCTAGGCTGAGAGGTGGCAAGGTCTAGCTCAAAGGATCTAAACAAGACATGGAAGCAATATCAAGATTGGTTGGGTCTGAAGCCAGATTTAGACTTCTCCATGTCCCCTCCTATGGAAACCTGAGCACAGCTTCCAGCACCAGCAAGACATCTGCTGGGCTCTGCTCTCCTCTGCAATTGCACTGCTCTGGCAACCTCAGCATCACAGAACCTTAGGGGTTGGAAGGGGCCTCTGCAGATCACCCAGTCCAACCCACCTGCCAGGGCAGGGTCAGCCAGGGCAGGGCACACAGGAGTGCATTCAGCTGGGTTTTGAGTGCCTCCAGAGAAGGAGACTCCACAACCTCTCTGGGCAGCCTGCTGCAGGCCTCCAGCACCCTCACAGTGGCAGTTTTCCCTTCTGTTCCCATGGCATCCCCTCTGCTCCAGCTGGCACTCACTGCCCCTTCTCCTGTCCTTGGGCATCCCTGAGCAGAGCCTGGCTCCATCCCTGCACATCTTCAGCACAGCACTGGGGGCAGCCCTCAGGCTCCTCTGCTGCCAGCTCCCAAGCTCAGCTCCCTCAGCCTGGCCTCACTGCCAGCAGCCTGTTCACTGCCTGCAGCAGCTTGGGGGCTCTGGGATGGCCTCTCTCATGCAGTTCCCTGAGGTCCTTCACAGGATCCCAGGATGTTAGGGGCTGGAAGGGATCACTGGAGATCTTCCAGTCCAACCTCCCTGCCAGAGCAGGAGCAGAGAATCCAGCACAGCTCACACAGGAACACATCCAGACAGGGCTGGAAGGGCCCCAGAGGAGACTCCACAACCTCTCTAGGCAGCCTGTGCCAGGGCTCTGGCACCCTTGCAGTCAAGGAGTTCTTCCTGAGGTAGAGGTGGAACTTTCTGTGCTGTAGTCACCATCCCTTGCCCCTTGTCCTTCTTAAACTGAGTTAGACTCAAGGCTGCTGCCCTCTGTCTCCCTGTGAGTGTGCCAAGGGCAGCTCTGTGCCACAGCTGCTGGCACAGGGCAGACAGGGACATGTCTGTGCACAGGCCTGGGTGAGCCTTGTGCAAGGTGTAAGGAAGGATTCACCTGCTCAGACTACTTTCCTCCCATCACAGGAGGGAAGGAAGTGTGGCAGCTTCTCAAACACATGGAGCTGCTTCCAAATTTAACTAAGTGACTCTGTTAGTAACTAAACCTATTTGTTTAGTGCCTTAACTCTCTTGAGCAGCTTCACACATGCACATCCCTTAGGTCCTGAGAGGTTTCCAAGACACTCCAGCCTTTATCCCACTGGATAAGGCACTTGGTGCTATGGTCCACTTGACTGGATAGGGCTGGGTGCTAGGTTGGGCTGGATGAGCTTGGAGCTCTCTTCCAACCTGGCTGATGCTGTGATTCTATTTTATGATTCAGTGATCCAGGGCTAGAAGTAGCCCAAGCAAAGGACAAACCCAGGTGGACTACCAACATGAAAGGGACTTGTAGATAAAGAAAACCTACCTCCTATTCCCTCCTTGGCTCAATCTGAGGAGAGGCTGAGGGAGCTGGGGGTGTGCAGCCTGCAGAAGAGGAGGCTCAGGGCAGAGCTCATTGCTGTCTGCAGCTCCCTGAAGGGAGGCTGCAGCCCGGTGGGGTTGGGCTCTGCTGCCAGGCAGCCAGGGACAGAAGAAGGGGCCAGAGGCTGAAGCTGTGGCAGGGCAGGTTGAGGCTGGATGTTAGGAGGAAGTTGTTGTCAGAGAGAGTGATTGGCATTGGAATGGGCTGCCCAGGGAGGTGGTGGAGTCTCTGTGGCTGGAGGTGTTGAAGCCAAGCCTGGCTGGGGCACTTAGTGCCATGGTCTGGTTGGTTGGGCAGGGCTGGGTGCTAGGTTGGGCTGGATGAGCTTGGAGCTCTCTTCCAACCTGCTTGATTCTATGATGCTATGATTCAAGGGACCTTCACCAGCCTGGCCTAGTGCCCTTGCCCAGGGCAGGGGGGTTATAACCAGATAAGCTTTAAGGTTCTTTCCAACCCAACACATTCTACGACTCAAAAGCTGCTCCTGGCAGGACCCAACCCCTTCCAACCCAAACCATTCTATGAATCTATGAATTTTCCACAGCAGCACAGGCAGCATCTAGCCCAAGGTCAAGCACAAAGACCATGGCCTGAAGGCTTGAAGGATCAACCCAAGCCTTGCAGGACCAACCAAGCCCTTGACTCTGGATGTTAACTAAAAAGACTGACAAGGTGAAAACTCCAGACTTGGGATCTGATGAGCAGAACCTAAGGCCAAATAAAAGCAGCTGTTAGGATATAGTGAGAAAACCAGAAGCCAGGAGCCTGCAGTGGTGAGCCCATCTTCAGGCCAAGATGTGACATCACGTCTCACAGGTCTCCTCATGGAATAAGAGGTTTCTTTCCTGGACTAATAAGGAATAACAGCCTTGAACAGAGCAGTAATGATGTGGGAAAACACTTGTAATGGCCACATCAGCCCAGCCTGAGGGGGATGTGCCTGTCTGCAAACATCCTCATGTGTCAGAGGACACCCTGGTGGGGCTGGTGGAGCACCAAACTGCAGATGGAAAACAGAACAGAGAATGCAGATGGGGTCTGGCCTCAGAAGAGTTAAGATCATGAGGGGCACCTAACTGCCAGGCTCTCCTTAAAAGGAATCTGGAAGGGAATGCATATGTGGATAGGACACATCCTAGTGAAAGGAAAATCAGCCTGGAAGGCAAAGAGTGGCCAGGAGACAGTGGAGCTGAGGTGTTTCAGGCATTGGAATGAGCTGCTCAGGGAGCTGGTGGAGTTCCCAACTCTGGAGGTGCTCAACAAGTCGTTTGGCTGTGGTTTAGGGTGAACCTTGCAGAGCAGGGATCTGGGCTGGGCTTGGTGCTCCTGAGGGGCTTTGCCAGCCTGAATGTTTCTGTGATTCTTTGATTCTCTTTGCAAGCCAGGAGAGGAGCACAGATGGGTCCCTGCACTCTGTTGTGAACACTTTGCACCTTTGAGAAATGAGTAGACCTTGTCTGTGGGCTGGAGGCACCTCCACAGGGGTCACAGAATCACAGAAAGATTCCAGGTGGAACAGCCCCTCAGGATCACCAAGCCCAACCCATATCCCTGCTCTACAAACTTCACCTTTAAACCATATCCTCAAGCACCACATCCAAACTACCCTTAAACACATCCAGGGTTGGGGATTCCATCAATCCCCTGGGTTCTGCACCAGCTCCCACCCCTGTCGTGGTTGCCCTGCCCACTTATCCATCTCTACATCCACTTTCAGGTCCACCCAAGCTGCAGGAGTGGGGGCAAGACATGGGCAGAGGTATCTAAGACCTGCTCCATCTGCCCAGGGAAGTGGTGGAGTCTCTGTGCCTGGAGGTGTTGAAGCCAAGCCTGGCTGGGGCACTTAGTGCCATGGTCTGGTTGCTTGGCCAGGGCTGGGTGCTAGGTTGGGCTGGAGGAGCTTGGAGCTCTCTTCCAACCTGCTTGATTCTATGATCCCAGAGTGCAAGCACAGCTCTGAGCACCATCCCCTGGGACCAAGGGTGCAGCCACATGTTCCCTAAGGCAGCCACCACCCTCAGCTGAGCAGCTCTAAGGAGGCTCTGATTTCATGTAGGTCCTACAAGGCCAGGTTGGATGAGACATCCAACCACATGCAGTTGGCAGCTGTCACCAGCAGTGTGCCCCAGGGATCAGTGCTGGGCACAGTCCTGTTCAGTATCTTCACTGATGATCTGGAGGAGAGGATTGAGTGCAGCATCAGTGAGCTTGCAAATGACAGCAAGTCAGGAGCAAGTGTGGGTCTGTTACAGGGCAGGAGAGCTCTGCAGAGGGACCTGGGCAGGCTGCACAGATGGGCACAGTCCAGTGCCAGGAGTTGTAACAAGGCCAAGTGCCAGGTTCTGCACTTTGGCCACAACAACCCCATGCAGTGCTACAGGCTGGGGACAGAGTGGCTGAGAGCAGTCAGGCAGAGAGGGACAGGGGGGTGCTGATTGGCAGCTGAACATGAGGCAGCAGAGTGCCCAGGTGGCCAAGAAGCCCAATGGCATCCTGGCCTGGACCAGGAGCACTGTGGCCAGCAGTAGCAGGGAAGTCCTTCTGCCCCTGTGCTCAGCACTGCTCAGGACACACCTTGAGTGCTGTGTCCAGTTCTGGGCTCCTCCATTGCAGAGAGATGTTGAGGTGCTGGAAGGTGTTGAGAGAAGGGCAGCAAGGCTGGGGAGGGGCCTGGAGCACAGCCCTGTGAGGAGAGGCTGAGGGAGCTGGGGGTGTGCAGCCTGCAGAAGAGGAGGCTCAGGGCAGAGCTCATTGCTGTCTGCAGCTCCCTGCAGGGAGGCTGCAGCCAGGTGGGGTTGGGCTCTGCTGCCAGGCAGCCAGGGACAGAAGAAGGGGACACAGCCTGAAGCTGTGTCAGGGCAGGTTGAGGCTGGATGTTAGGAAGAAGTTCTTCCCAGAGAGAGAGATTGGCACTGGAATGGGCTGCCCAGGGAGGTGGTGGAGTCCCATCCCTGGAGGTGTCTAAGAGGAGGCTGCAGGAGGCACTTGGTGCCAGGGGTTAGTTAGTGAGAAGGGTTAGAGGACAGGTTGGACTCGATGATCTCAGAGGTCCTTCCCAACCTGGTTCATTCTGTGACTCTGGGATTCCATGTCTCAAAAGCTGCTTCTGAGGCTGCTGGCAGGACCCAGCCCCACTTAGACTTGCTGAATCCATCCCCGATTGCCCCAGGAGCTGGGACCCTGCTAACGGTGCCAGAGCAGAGGGGTGGAGAAATGCTACCCTGCATGCCCTCAAAACTTGGCATCTGGCAGGGAGCACCTGGAGAAGCCCAGGGAGAGAGCCAAGGCCCAGGAAGACATGAGAGGACTGTTGGGAATCTCTGCTCCCACCCCAACCTTCTCCTGCCCCAGGGTGAAACCTGCCAGCCCAGGATTTCTCCGGTGTCCATGGCTGTACCAGAAAGCCCAAGCAGAGGGAAGCAGCTTTCTCTGGCTGTTCAGTAAAGGCACATCAGGCCAAGATCCTGCCTCCTCCAAGAGTTTTGCCAAGCCCTCAATCCCCCTGACCTTCCAGATGCAGCATTAGTCGCTCTCCGAGCCCCCTAATTTGCTCTCGATTTATCGTTCCCAGGATCAGGCACTTTGTTCCCCCCCCTAACTGAAAACACAGCAGAAAGCTGAGTGCCAGGAGGCTGAAGGAAGTCTGTGCTATTCACCAGCCTCCCAGCCACCCACACGCTGGCTTCATTCAGCAGCAGACAAAGCCAGCTCTTTGTCTCCCCGGCTCCCTCTATGCCGCTCATTCATTCCCGGTGAGATATCGCTCCCAGTAATCTATCCCCGGCCAGGGAGAGAGAAGCGGGGAGCGGGGGGGAGAAAAGGAGACAAACCCCTTCTAATCGGGCCGAGACTTAGCCCCATTGTCAGCGAGACAGCTCCTGCGATTAAAACAATGCATCTATGGCAGGGGATGGGGGCTGAGCACCACCCTTGGCACGCCGAGCGAGGTGGTGCCTACGGCAGCGCTGAGCGGCAGCAGCAGGGTTCGCCCCCCGGCCGAGAGGGCAGAGCCGCAGAGCAGGGCAGGGCAGTAAGAAGAGAGTGTAAGAGTGAGGGAGATGTTGGGACAGTAAAAGGGGAACGTTAGAAAATAACAGAGGTGGTACTGGAAAAGAGTAAGGGCGATACTGGGAAAGAATAAGTGTGACACTGGGAAATAATAACGGTGAGACTGGGAAAGAATAAGGATACTGGGAAAGAATGAGGGTGAGACTGGGAAAGAATAAGGCTAAGACTGGGAAAGAATAAGGCTAAGACTGGGAAAGAAAAAGGGTGATATTAGAAAATAATAAGGGTGATATTGGAAAATAATAAGGGTAATACTGGGAAAAAATAAGGGTAATATTGGGAAATAATAAGGATGAGACTGGGAAAGGATAAGGATGATGTTGGAAAAGAATAAGGGCAATATTGGGAAATAATAAGGGTAATATTGGGAAATAATATGGGCAATATTAGAAAATAATAAGGATAATATTGGAAAATAATAAGGGTGATACTGGAAAATAATAAAGGTGATATTAGAAAATGATAAGGGTAATATTGGAAAAGAATAAGGGTGATATTGGAAAAGAATAAGGGTAATATTGGGCAATAATAAGGGTAATATTGGGAAGTAATAAGGGTGATACTGGAAAAGAATAAGGGTGGCATTAGAAAATGATAAGGGTAATATTGGGCAATAATAAGGGTAATATTGGGCAATAATAAGGGTAATATTGGGAAGTAATAAGGGTAATATTGGGCAATAATAAGGGTAATATTGGGCAATAATAAGGGTGATACTGAATAAAAAAAAAAAGAATAGAATAGAATCAATCAGGTTGGAAGAGACCTCCAAGCTCATCCAGTCCAACCTAGCACCCAGCCCTATCCAGTCAACTAAACCATGGCCCTAAGTGCCTCATCCAGGCTTTTCCTGAACACCCCCAGGGATGGTGACTCCACCACCTCCCTGGGCAGCCCATTCCAATGCCAATCACTCTCTCTGGGAAGAACTTCCTCCTAACATCCAGCCTAGACCTGCCCTGGCACAACTTGAGGCTGTGTCCCCTTGTCCTGTTGCTGATTGCCTGGCAGAAGAGACCAACCCCCACCTGGCTACAACCACCCTTCAGGTAGTTGTAGACAGCAATGAGGTCTGCCCTCTGGAAAAGAAGAGTCCTAGCCCTAGTCCTAGCAGCGGTGGACTGGGCTCTGATCAGCACCACCATGCCATAAGGCACAGCAGTCTGCATGCAGACATGTACAGGCTTCTCACTAGCCACAGATGCTCTGCTGTTGGAATTCAGTCTGGAGTATAAACTGAAGTAAGATTTGCAGAAGACACAGAGGACACTCCTAAATCCCCAGGGAGCTACTGGAGAGAGCCCATCGGAGGCTGCAAAGAAGATGAGGGGCCTGGGG
>WAAF01004577.1:0-5000 GCA_013400475.1 Tricholaema leucomelas | reverse complement strand
TTGAGCCTTGTGTTAACCACAGGAGGACTTTACAACAGGGAAGAGTTTTGTTTGACACCAAGCTAGCAGCAGGTGTTGATCTGTTGGAAGGTAGCAGAGGGACCTAGACAGGCTGGATGGGTGGGCAGAGGCCAATGGGATGAGATTTAACAAGGGCAAGTGCAAGAAAAGCCTGGATGAGGCACTTAGTGTCATGACCTAGTTGACTGGAAAAGGCTGGGTGCTAGGTTGGACTGGATGATCTTGGAGGACTCTTCCAACCTGGTTGGTGAGGAGGCTCAGGGGTGACCTTATTGCTGTCTACAACTACCTGAGGGGTGGTTGTGGCCAGGGGGAGGTTGCCCTCTTCTCTCAGGCAGCCAGCACCAGAACAAGAGGACACAGCCTCAGGCTGTGCCAGGGGAAATTTAGGCTCGAGGTGAGGAGAAAGTTCTGCACTGAGAGAGTCATTGGACACTGGAATGGGCTGCCCAGGGAGGTGGTGGAGTCGCCGTCCCTGGAGCTGTTCAAGGCAGGATTGGATGTGGCACTTGGTGCCATGGTCTGGCCTTGAGCTCTGTGGTAAAGGGTTGGACTTGATGATCTGTGAGGTCTCTTCCAACCTTGGTGAGACTGTGAGACTGTGAGACTGTGAAACTGTGATTCTATGATTCTATGATTCAGCTGGGAAAGCCCTGGAAGGTCACTGAGTCTAACCACAGAGCCAGCACCACCATGGCCACCAAACCAAGGCCCCCAAGTGCCTTTCTTGAACACCTCCAGGCATGGGGTGTTCCTTCCAGCACCTCCCTGGGCAGCCTCTGCCAATCCCTGACCACTCTTGCAGCAGAGAAATTTACCTAATATTCAACCTAACCCTCCCCTGGTGCAACCTGAGGCTCCTTCCCTTGGCCCATCCTTTGTTATTTGGTTATTTGTTATACCCTTTGTTATTTGAGCCCAATCCCACCTCACTGCATCCTCCTTTCAGGGAGCTGCAGACAGCAATGAGCTCTGCCCTCAGCCTCCTCTTGTCCAGGCTGAACACCCCCAGCTCCCTCAGCTGCTCCTCACCATTCCAGTTCTCCAGGCCCTTCACCAGCTTTGTGCCACACTGCCCAGCAGCAGTGCAAGGCAAAATCTAGAGCCCAACTGCCTTGATCATAAAATCACAGAATCAAGCAGGTTGGAAGAGAGCTCCAAGCTCACCCAGCCCAACCTAGCACCCAGCCCTGCCCAAGCAACCAGACCATGGCACTAAGTGCCCCAGCCAGGCTTGGCTTCAGCACCTCCAGCCACAGAGACTCCACCACCTCCCTGGGCAGCCCATTCCAATGCCAATCACTGACAACAACTTCTTCCTAACCTCCAGCCTCAACCTGCCCTGACACAGCTTCAGCCTCTGGCCCCTTCTTCTGTCCCTGGCTGCCTGACAGCAGAGCCCAACCCCACCTGGCTACAGCCTCCCTGCAGGGAGCTGCAGACAGCAATGAGCTCTGCCCTGAGCCTCCTCTGCTGCAGGCTGCACACCCCCAGCTCCCTCAGCCTCTCCTCACAGGGCTGTGCTCCAGGCCCCTCCCCAGCCTTGCTGCCCTTCTCTCAACACCTTCCAGCACCTCAACATCTCTCTTGACTTGAGGGGTGATGAGATGTTGAGAGATGCTGCTCTTCCCTTTGAGAACAAGATTAAACCCTACTGAGCAGCTCAGACACCTCCACTGCCTCCTCCTCAAGAAGGACCCACTCGAATTTGCACTGCTTCACCTCAGTCTGCCCAAACCCATTCCAAACCAGGCAAAGGGAAAGCACTTTCCAGGCTTTGCTTTTTTCCAGCACACTTTTTCCTACCCAACAGCACAACAGAAACAAATCTCTGTGGAGCTTTAGCTGCCACTCCTGGGCCATGAAGTTCTGCTATGCCTGCAGGCACAGCCCCAGCACCACCACTCGCTGCAGTGCCTCCGTATGGTTGAACACTTGCTGCCTGTCATAGGCAGCTCACAGGCTGGTGGCAGCAACTTTTCTCAGCAAAAAAAAAACCTCTTCCTTTCAGCTACATTTTCCTGACCTTCAGTTCAGCCTGCAGGGGATGGGAAAATGCCTCACAGACAGATTGGTGCAGGCATCTTTCAAGCACTCGCCAGCGTAGAGTCGTGGAATGGTTTGGGTTGGAAAAGAGCTCCAAAGTTCATCCAGTCCAACTCCCCTGCACTCAGCAGGGACATCCTCCACTAGAGCAGGTTGCCCAGAGGCCTGTCCAGCCTCACCTGGGGCCTCAGTCACCTCCATGGACAACCTGTTGCAGCATTCCAGCAGCCTCATAGTAAAGAGCCTGTTCCTGACATCCAATCTAAATCTGCTCTGCTCTGGTTTGGAGCCATTGCCCTCATCCTGTCCCTGCTGGCCTCTGCAAACAGTCTCTCTCCATCCTTCTTGTAGCCCCTTCAGGTACTGACAGACTGCTATTAGGTCTCCTTGGAGCCTTCTCTTCTCCAGGCTGAACACCCTCAGCCTGTCCTCGTAGCAGAGCTGCTGCAGCCCCCTGATCATTTTCATGGTCTCCCCTGGACCTGCTCCATCAGGTCATAGGATGATAGGATGTTAGGGGTTGGAAGGGACCCAAGGAGATCATCAAGTCCAACCCCCCTGCTGGAGTGGGACCATCCTATCTAACACAGATCACAGAGGAACACATCCAGACAGGCCTGGAAAGGCTCCAGAGAAGGAAACTCCACGACCTCCCTGGGGAGCCTGTGCCAGTGCTCTGTGACCCTTCATGGTCCTTCAGGTCCATGTCTTTCCTGTGGTTGAGAGCTCTAGAGCTGGACACAGTAGTCCAGGTCAGGTCTCAGCAGAGCAGAGCAGAGCAGAGTGGCAGATTCTCCTCTCTCCATCTGCTGGCCACACTGCTTTGGATGCAGCATCATTGCTGTTGTGAGTGACTGCCTGTGTAAGGCTCCTCAGCTGCCATCTGGGTGAGCACACACACATACACCTGCCCAAATACCACATCTGCTGCTTCAGCTTGCACTGGGGATTCTTAGAGTCACAGAATTGGTTTGGTTGGAAGAGACCTTCCAGCTTTGGAGAAAAAAATGTGCTCAAATACTCCTGGAGCAAGAGAAATCACAGAAGCACAGAATTCACCAGGTGGAAAAGACCTTCGAGATCATTGAGTCCAACCTATCACCTAACACCTTACAACTAACTAAATCATGGCACTAAGTACCTCATCCAGGCCCTGTTCTAAATCACTGCTGAGAAACAGACCCTGAAACAAGACTGGGCAAAGGGGATGGAAGTGTCTGTCTCTGGCAGCAGAGCCACTAAGGTCCTTCAGAGATGTGCTGAGCCAATCTCTAACACTGCCTGCAGGAAGCTACCTCCAAGCATTTGGTGTTCAGGCTGCCCTCAGCAGCACCAATGGCAGCACTCCTGCAGCACTCCAGAAATCACACAGAACCACAGAGTCACAGAACCACAGAGTCACAGAAACACAGAGTCACAGAAACAAAGAGTCACAGAAACAGAGTCACAGAAACACAGAGTCACAGAGTGGCAGGGACTGGAAGGGACCTCCAAAGCTCAGTCAGTTCAACCCCTCTGCCAGAGCAGGAGCACCCAGAGCAGATCACACAGGAGCACATCCAGGCAGCTCTTCAATATCTGCAGAGAGGGAGACTCCACAGCCCCCCTGGGCAGCCTCTGCCAGGCTCTGGCACCCTCACAGGGAAAAAAATCCTCCTCAGGTTCACATGGAACCTCCTGTGCTTCAACTTCCACCCAGCCCCTTGTGTTGGCACTGGCATCCCCCAGCAGAGCCTGGCCCCAGCCTCCTGCCACTCACCTGCACACATTGATAACCACTGCTGAGGTCACCTCTCAGGCTCCTCTTCTCCCAGCTCCCAGCCCCAGCTCCCTCAGGCTCTGCTCCTAACAGAGGTGTTCCAATCCCTTCAGCATCTTTGTGGCTCTGTGCTGGACTCTCTCCAGCAGTTCTGTGTCCCTCTCGGACTGAGTGGCCCAGAACTGGACACAGACTCCAGGTGCAGCCTCAGCAAGGCAGAGCAGAGGGGCAGGACAACCTCCCTTGACCTACTAACCAGGCCTGCTGCTTTCCAGAGTGGCAGAGATGACAGAACTGCAGAATGCTGAGGGGCAAAAGGGACTTCTGGAGATCATCCAGTCCAAGCCTTCAGCTAAAGCAAGGCACTCACAGCAGCTTGCCCAGGTGGGTGGGAATGGCCAGAGGTGGGTTTGGCTTTGCCTCTCTGCTGCAGCCAGCCTGTGCCTTGAGCTGACCTGGGCACTGCACACTGCACAGTGCCTGCTGAGGGATCTGCTGCTGCTTCTGGTCAGCACATGGCAGCTCTCTGCTGCTGAAGCTATTTGCTTTCAGCAAGACCTGTCTCAAGTATGCCTGTGCTCTGGAGCTGTGGCTCACACCTCTGCTCCATGCTGTGGCCTTGGAGGCTCTTCAGTATTATTTGCTCAGTCTCAATTCTTGTGTTGTTTCTATGAGGAAAAAACCCAAGCCCACATCTCCTCCTAGACCAGGAGGAGTTTGTGCCCCCAGCATGGGGAAGGTTGGAAGGGACCTCTGGAGACCATTCAGTTCAAGACTCCTGCTCAAGCAGGGCACCCACAGCAGCCTGCCCAGCAGCACAATGCCCAGAGGGGGCTGGAATCTCTCCACAGAAAGAGACTCCACAACCTCTCTGGGCAGCCTGCTCCAGGCCTCCAGCAGCCTCACACCAAACAAGTTTCTCCTCCTGTTCAGATGGAACCTTCTGGCTTCCAGTCTGTGTCCTGTCCCTGGGCACCACTGACAAGATTCTGACCCCTTCTTCTTGCCCTCCACCTTTCAGATATCTGTAACCACTCATCAGATCCCCTCTGTGGCTGCTCTTCTCCAGGCTAAACAGCCCCAGGGCTCTCAGCCTTTCAATCTCCTTCTCATCTGCAGCTCCTTCAGCAGGCAGATGGCAAAACTGGGCTGGAGGGCAGAAGGGCTCTGCAGC
>WAAF01004576.1:0-10778 GCA_013400475.1 Tricholaema leucomelas | reverse complement strand
GGGGGAGGATTGGAGCACTGGGGAAGGTAAATTTAGTTTTTCTGGGGATGGGGAAACTTCAAGGGGGTTTGCCATGGATGGGGAAATTGCTTTGTAAGATCTGTCAATGTATTTCTCTCTAAATACAATTCTGTATTTTCTCTGCAATTTGATCTGAGAGTTTAATTTCTGTTGCATATCTTTGGGAAAACCATGACAACCAGGTGTGTTCAGTAGGTAGGACTATAGAACCAGAAACTTCACAGGAAACAATAAGCCACATCACAATTATGAGGGAAGAAGATGGGATCTAATAATGCTTGCACACTGCTACCCATTAAAGTAATTTCAAGAGCTTTTTCTTACTGCCCTTGCCTTTCCTGGTCCCAGAGGGGATGTTAACTTTTAGAATTATTTGTGATTATTTTAGCTGGATGTCTGATGCTAGAAGTCGTATCATACTGCTCACATAGCAGTAAATGTTGATTTAACAGATTGCAAATGTACAGTTTTAAGTGGGAAGCCTGTCTTTGTCTGAGAAGTTGTATCTTTGCATAAATGACAGCAATCTACTCTTAAAATCATTGCCTGTATTACCTTATCAGAAATACTAAATGAATGCAATGTGATTTATCTAAACATAGAAGCTGCCTTTTTAGCTTATGATGCTGGACACCTCTGATGTCCCCATTTTTCCATACTGTGTCTAGATCAACATATATTTGTTACTGTTTTTCCTGAATGCTTAGGTGGTGCTATTAGGTTGTATACCTATGATTGGATTCTCTACAAATATCAAAAAGAGATACCCGTCCGTCCCCCCCCGCCCTTTGGAAATCACCCAGACTAGACTCAGCCGGCTCTGGAAATTGAATGAAGCTTATTATTTATAGCTTAGCACAACATACAAGCAGATATTTACAGTATATACAGTTATATACAGAAATATACAAGGTAAAAGGTAATACAAAAACACAACACCCCTCCCAGAAACCTGAGTCCCCAGGAGGGGCTCCCAACCAACCTTCCACCTTCTCCCACACCTCAGCCTTACCCTAGACGTTGCCTTGTGCCCCAAGGAAGAATGGAGGGTTGGCCAGGAGGGTTAGGAAGCAAGTGGATTAATCAGAGAGATGGAGAGTGAGGTTAGAGAGAAATGCAGCTCAAAGCCCAGGCAGTGCTCGAACACCCAAACGCCCTATCTATGTTTATACTCTTGTTCTTATACATCTCAGCAAGCCTATGAGTGAAGTAGACATCACCATTGTTTCTCTTTCACAGCCTGCGACCTAATCTCTCTCACCAAAACATTCTAGCTAGCTTCAAACTAGCACAATGTAGTATTTTGTAAAACCCATTTTGCTCCACAGAGCAGCTGCTGTTACTCCTGCTGTTTACAGAGACGTGTACCTGGATCTCCAACAAACTTTCACTTAATGGAAGTATAATTTGCCATCACCTTGTTTTCAAAACAGTACAGATTTGTTAATTTCTCTAGCTAAATGAAATGGTAATTGCTTGCAATTCTTGCATGCCAAGTAAAGGATGTTGCTTGAAGTGCTGTAAATTTTGTGAAAAGAAAGTAACAATGAATTGTTGTATTAACTTCATAGTATGATCTAAATGTTTAGAACTGTATTCTCTTTAATGTGATTTCTAAGTGTTTATTTCCAAAAGATTCAGTGGATGAACTACCCACTTTTGCACAGCTACGTGCTAGGGCAGATTTCTGCAGTCTCATATAAACTGCATCTGAATTGGCAAGAATTATTATGTAAATATGAAAAGTGTGGCCTACTACTGCATTTGTACACCTGTTATGGAGGCAGGAATTAATTAGGCCGAGTCAGGAATTTAAAAAAATAGTTATTTTATTTTCCCAAAAACCTGCCCCCAAAACTACATACAGAAGATAATTTAGATTTAATTAGCAGGTTTGTTCTTAGTTGGTTGAGAATATCTACACAATAGAATGCCACAGGTAAACTTGACTAATTTGAAGTCAGGAGTTGNAAGGCGGGAACCCCTCAATATTTATACCTTTTTTGGACAAAGAGACAAGTTACCACTTCCTAGGCGCGAAAAGCACACAGCCAATCCTCAGCCGAGTGCAGCGCGGGCCCGGCACAGGGCACCCCTCGTGCCAGAAGAGTCCCCCAGCTCCCCCCCTTCACGCCTGCAGGGCAGGGAGGGGAAACAGGTCTTTTCACGCCTTTTTCCTCTCCCATTCAAACCACAGAGGGAGAGGAAATTTCTGGGGTACACGAGACCTCCAGGACAACACCAGACACAAGTTTTCTAAAGGTAGTCTTGTTCTTCGTAGAAATAATTCCTAAACTTGGAATTACTTTACTTGCCAAATAAAAAAAATCTGTAAAAACTAGGTTAAATCAATCAATGACCCTTAACTTCCCCCAAAGAGATGTTTTGCTTGTCAAAATAGGAGTTCTGCACAGAACAAACTTTGAGTGAAATGACTCTCTTCTGCACTCTGTTTCCATCATCAATGAGAAAAATTAATGGATTTCTATAACTGATGCATGTATTTATATTTGCAGGTTACTATCTTTCCTTTTTTCTTTAATGAAATTACAGTCTTTGCAAGTCTTAATTGCATCTACACTCCTGTATTCATTCAGGAGAGAACTGACATTATTTTTCATGGATTTTTCACTTTTAAAATGTTATGTGCAAGGACACATATAGAGCCATTCAAAACCATTATTTTCTTAACTAACTTAACCAACTTGGACTTCAGCTTTAAAAATTCGAGTGATTTTTATGTACACACCCCCCCCCCCCACTTGCTCTTTATTTGCTAGAGCTGCCTGATGCTATTTTTGTCTTTGCCTGAGTCATAGTTGAGTTTGTCTCTTCTGCTTCACTTCAAAGTTATGCATTTAAAATAATTCCATGAACAGAACTTTACAGAACACTTAACGTATCCGTACAGTTTGCTGTTTTAAGTATTCTTGCTTATTCATTGTCCAACTTGACTGCTGCTACAGAACAAGGGAAACCGTTCCTACCAGTTGCCAGTGTGCTGGTAAATTCCTGCATTCTGATTGTCTGCATTGCTCTACTGTGATATGTTACTGGAGAAACCTGTAAGGTAGGAGAGCAAGAAATCTCCTTATAAATATATATGTATTTTTTTATCTTAACCCATAGGTTTACAAGTTCTAGGAAGCACAGTTAATGTTAAATTACTTGCTGGAGAAAAAACAAGTAAATAATAAAATCAAGGATGCCTAGTTATGTGACTTAATTGTCGCTATCCATTCATGTTACTGTAGTGTGGACTTTAGAAAATGTAATCATTTATGTTTAAATTATATGATAATGAACTACCCACTTCAAACTTGAATTAACTCCACCAAAATGCTGGCTTACTTTCTCGATTTGATGGGTAGAAATTGGCTAATGGTAAGTTCCTAGACACTGTATTTAACCAGGCCCAGAAAGGAGGACTGCTGTCATCTGGCATAGATACACTAAAGTAGTCCCTTGCTCCTAGCTTGTGTAGTTTCTGCTGACTTGCTAGTAAAGCAGCTCTGTTGTGTCCAGAACGTAGAAATGTGTATGTCTCTGCACAGTTCATTTGTGGGCCAGTGCATGGATGATAGACAGAATTTGCCTTTCTAACTTGAGTTCAAAGTGTAAGAAGCAGTAACTATAAACAGTCTTTTCAGGATAATCAGCCCCAAGGAAGAGTTGCCAACTGTCATCCAAAATGTACAGCTACTTCCTAGCAAGTAGGAAAATTACTGGGTATCTTTGTTCTTGTCTATGTGAGAGCCGCAAGACAGCAGTTGTGGTGTGTTAAGACTGCAGTTGCTAGTGCTGTAGCCAGGTGAAATTAACTCTGACAGGCAAGAAGAATAAAACTGTATATAAAGGAACCAAAATCTGCTTTTTATGGAAGAGCAATCACAAGGTGTAACTTGATGGTTACACAATACTATTGGGAAATGAACTTCACATATTTATACTGGAGATTGTGCCTTTATCATGTTATTGGTGGAAATTATTTGAACCTGATTTCAATTTATCAGCCTTCACTAAAGGGATGATTCTGCATTTAAAGTTTTGTCGACCATCAGCATATAGATTTGACCACGGAATTCTGAGCAGTTATCTGTCTTGACTTGCAGAACTTAACGATAAAGGAAATGTTACGTCTTGGTTGTTACAGATCAACAGCTGTGGGGAGGGAGATGAAATTCCCCACTTCAAGATTATCGATACCATGTAGGTCTAGTGCAGACACATAGAGATTAATTTGCCGTTAAATATAATTGTTTTAAAGTGCATAGCCTATTGTTTGCTTTTTGCATGGGTCTAGAAGGAAAAGAAAGAGGGAAAAGAGATGTGTTTCGCTTTTACAGAGCATTAACCTGAGCTTGCCTACACGCCGCAGTGCTTCCTCGGTGGTGGGGAATCTGTGGCTTCGCTGCAGTTGCCAGTACTTACCTACCTAGAAAACTGGACTGTGAAAGGGGGACACCTCGGGCGCGAGCGGCCGCTTCAAGGGCGACGCTGCCGGCGAGCCACATTCACGCGGTCTATCACGCTGATCATGCAACCCTGTGATTCTCACACGCCTGCCAGAAGCAGCCCGCATCCTGCCTCGCTGCCTGCCGACGGCAAAGCCCGCAGCAGTGTGTGAGGGGGGCCTATGGCCAGGTGAGGACCTCACCAACTTCCTCTCGCGGCTTCCCTGGCGCTGCCGGGATACCCTGCCTGGCTATGCGCCTCCGCCTCCAGGCGGCGGGGGGGCGGGGGACGCGCCGCCGTACCACACAAGCTGGGCACCGCGTTCCTTCCGGCGGTGTGGGGCGCCTGCGCGACGCCGGGGCGCGGCGGGGCCGTGACGCGCTGCGGCTTGGGCAGGTTTTTCTGCCGCTCGCGTGAAGACGTTGGGGCTGCACCGCCGAGCCGCTGCCCCACCCTGAGCGCTGTGGGCTAGCCTTCCTGCCGCCTCGCCCGTTCCTTAGAGGGGTTACGGCAAAGGTGAAGTCCAGCGGACGGTATCACCCTCGGCAGCGCGGGCCGGGCTGCAGCGGGAACAGGGCTGGGCGATGTGAGGTGCGGCGCAGGTCCGCGGGGAGGGGCCGAATTTGAGCCGACAGGGGTGCCAACGAATATTCCTTGTGCCAGCTCTCCCTTGCCAGGCGGTGCCGGCTCCCCCTTGCCAGGCGGCGGGCCCATCTCTGCTGTCGAGCGACGGTTGTGCGCGGGGACACACGGCCACAGCAGCTCTCGTTGGCAGCCGCACCCTGCACGTCCCCACCTGCGGGGACGATTACGGGCCCTACCGTAGGAGCGGTGCGTAGTTTCGGGGCCTGGCCAAGTGGTCGGTCAGCCCGCGATAAAGCAGAGCCGATAGCTTGGCGGCGCGGAGCTCGCCGGTGCCGCAGGGTGCACCCTGGTCGGCGCTCCGTGGTGCGGACGCGTTACGGCAAAACTCCTACGCTCCGCGAAGTGGAAAGGAGATGTGTGGCCCCTGTCCTGCTAGCCTCGTAAAGCCCTATCGAGCGGGATAACCTTGTGGGAATTTAGTGGAAAACTCGTCGACTGGAGTAACCCTTGCCGTGCAGTACAGCTTAACACTCCATGGGTACCAGTTTATTAAAATGTGGTCTTTTTTTTTTTTTTTTTTTCTTGGCTCTTGCGTGCTCCTCACAGTTGTGGAAGTACA
This sequence comes from Tricholaema leucomelas, assembly GCA_013400475.1. Lineage (NCBI taxonomy): Eukaryota > Metazoa > Chordata > Aves > Piciformes > Lybiidae > Tricholaema lacrymosa > Tricholaema leucomelas. The sequence continues at coordinate 5,098 of WAAF01004576.1, read as the reverse complement.
GCTTGGCGACTGTTTCTCTAGGTGTCGGTTCAAGTGCTTGGCAGAGAATCTGAGAAGTAGGCTGTCTGTCGGGGGATGAAGTGGTGTTCTTTTTAAGCATAAACGGTTTTCAGAGGCTTGTCTTTGTCAGATGTTTAGGAATCCTGAGCTGAATGAACTTCTGTTACATGCAGTTACAGCTTTAAGCTTTCTGTGGTATGTCGTAGACAGGTAAATTTTTTCTAAGTACCTGCATGATGTAAAATCACTATGAAACTTCTGGATAGCTTTGTGGTGTGAATGTTGATTTTTTATTTTTTTTTTCCCAATTTTTAAGAGAAATAAATGTGTGAACTACCTTTATATTTAACGAAACCGGCTTTCCTATGTGGCAGGTTGCTTTCAGTGTGTATTTGGCAGGTGCATATGTTGATGTGTAATAGGATGCTGCCGATAGGATAGCCCCACCTTCTGGTTAATCTTTCAGTGAAATAGTGCCTGGCACCGGAGAGTTTTTACTGGAAATTATAGTGTGCATTACGAGTGCTAATGCAAGTCTACACTGGAATATCTTCTTTCTTTTTGGGGCTGGGAAGTGACTAGATGATCTCCTGTTTTGGAGAATTTTTCCTATTTAACATCAAGATAATTTTAGCACATGCCCTTGTTTCATCAGGGCAAGATTTTTTAATTGTTAGATTCTTATGTCTCNCCAAAAAGTATTCTTAGTGGGTGAAGTAATACCTTATCCATGTTTGCATGAAGTGATTCCTAATCTCAGGCTTATTATTAAGGTCTCATGGCAGTGCTCACTGTTTTCGTATTGAAGAAATTCACAGATTGTCTTCCAAATGAAAGCTTTTGAACCAGAAAAATATGTAGTTGTCTTGGTAGTAGATTTAAGCACACAATCAGCAGATTTATATTAATTACCTTGCTACTGCTGGCAACAACTTACTAAACTTATGTGTGAGAAGCTACAGTTAGAGAGTAAAAGCCTTGCCAGAGGCTTTTTGAAGTCCTTTTGGCTTACAGAAGGAGACTGCTATTTGGCCTCGTATTTAGGTTTTATTCTAGGGAAGACATTGAGCTTGTCACTCAACAACTTGGTGTATCTTATCATTAGAGTCTTGGCAGGCTCTAAAATTATGGTGATGCTCTAATGGACATACCTGGGAGCCACCTGTTTTTTGACTCTCAGTATGTTACTTGAAACTTCTTGAAGTATCTGTGGGCTGCCTGCTCTTCAGAAGTGCTCCTGTGATACGAATTGCTAATGTCCAAAAGAACTGAATGTAGCTCAAGACACCCTGGCCATGAAGTGTAATTGCAGTAATTAAAGACTTTGAACTCCTTAAACAACTTAGAGAGGAAGTCAGGTTTCTTGAAGTGTTGAGCAAGGCAGCTGCTTGTATTGAGTGCTTAGGAGGGATTTGTAAGTGCAGTGCATCTCTGGATATGTTTCAAGTGCTGCCACTATCCAGAGCTTAACTGTCCAATATCCTATGCTAATCACGAAGATTATGAGCTGTTCAGTGTGTCCTGGGTACATGGATGATTCAGTATGGTTTACATTTGGAAATAGTGTTCTATAACCCTTAAAGATAGAAAGTTATGGAGGAGGAGGGGAGCACCAAACAGTGCTGTAGAGCAAACAGTCTTGAAGCTGTCATCCTAAAAGCTTAATGCATTTTAAGCACACGTTCACTGTCTCTTTAAAAAACCTTACCATTTATGAGAAGCAGAATGTCCAGGGCTTTGCATATTGCAGGGAGGTAACACTGGTTTAATAGCTTCAAGTATAATTCTTAAGCTAAATGATACAAATCAGGTACTTGAAAGAATGGTTGCTGAGAGTTCTATGGATTGTTAAGTGATTATGTTTCTGAGTACTAATGATGCTGAAGGGTTAGAAGTATATTTGAGTAGATGAAAGAGAAGAGTCAAAGATTTTTTTTTTTCTACTGGATTAAAGTCAGACTTGAGGGTTTGGTTTAATATAGCTAGTGAATTAGCATATGGTGGATAAAAAGATTGAGGAGCAGTCAACATGGGTTTACCAAGGGGAAATTATGCTTGACCAATATGATAACCTTCTGTGATGGTGTGACTGGCAGGGTTTATGAGAGGAGAGCACCTACCTTGACTTCAGCAAAGCTTTTAATTCTCTCTTAGTGTCCTCACAGAGAAGCTTAGGAAGTGTGAGTAGAGAGTGAGATGAATGGAGAACTGTCTGAGTAATAATAAAGCTCAGAGGGTTGTTATCAGGGTCTAGTTTGAGGCCTGTAGTTCGTGGTGTTCTCCAGGAGTCATTACTGGGTCATCTTGTTCAACATGCTCATCAATCACATGGGAAAAATGGCAGAGTGTACCCTCAGCAAGCCTGATAACAAACTGGGAGAAGTGACTGTCTCACCAGAAGGCTATGCTGTCATTCAGTGAGACCTGGACAGGCAAGAGAGTTGGGCAAAGGGGAACCTCATGAAGTTCAACAAGGGTCCTATATTAGGGGACCAGCAGGTCGAGGGAAAATCTCTTCCCCCTCTACTCTGCCCTAGTGGGGCCTCTTCTGGAGTACTGCGTCCAGTTCTGGCTTCTCCAGTTTGAGGGAGATGGGGAATTACTGAAAAGAGTGTAACAGAGGGACACAAAACTTTATGATTAGGGGAGCAGAGCATCCCTCTTACAAGGAAATGCTGAGAGACCTGTGTCTGTTTAGCAGGAAGAGAGTCTGAGGGGATCTGGTGAAGGTTTGTAAATATCTAAAGGGTCACAGTATCACAGTATGACCAAGGTTGGAAGAGACCTCACAGAGCTCAAGGCTAGACCATGGCACCAAGTGCCACGTCCAACCTTGCCTTGAACAGCTCCAGGGACGGCGAGTCCACCACCTCCCTGGGCAGCCCATTCCAGTGGCCAGTGATTCTCTCAGTGAAGAATTTTCTCCTCACCTCGAGCCTAAACTTCCCCCGGCGCAGCCTGAGGCTGTGCCCTCTCGTTCTGGTGCTGGCCACCTGAGAGAAGAGAGCAACCTCCTCCTGGCTACAACCACCCCTCAGGTAGTTGTAGACAGCAATAAGGTCACCCCTGAGCCTCCTCTTTTGCAGACTAAACAATCCCAGCTCCCTCAGCCTTTCCCCGTAGAGCTTGTGCTCGAGGCCTCTCACCAGCCTCGTCGCTGGTCAGGCACAAGGGGATGAGGCTATATGCTTTTCAGTGGTGGCCAGTGATGGAATAAGTGGCATATGCTAGAACATGGGAATTTCCACCTAAATATGAGGAAACCCTCTTTACTTTGGGAATTGGAGAGCACTGTGACAGCCTGCCCAGACAGGCTATGGCGGGTTCTTCCCTGGAGATAGGTGGGTTCCCAGAACCCACCTGGATGACTTCCTATTCAGCCTGCTCTAGGTGAACCTCTTTTACCAGGGGAATTGGACTAGGTGATCTCCAGAAGTCCCCTTCCAACACTTATCATTCTGTGTGTTTAGGAAGTTTAGATGTTTTGATTTCTTCACAGACTGTCCTGAGCCATCAAGACAGTGTAAGTCAAAAGAGCTGTCACCAGAATAGGTGCTGAAGATTGCCTCTGACATTGAACACTGCGTCTGTGGAGCACTTCGAAGTGCTGGATTTGTGATTCAGTTTTTAGTGTAGGGAAATACTTTTCCTCCTGTCTGTTTTTACTGCCTTCTTCTCCCTCCCTGTGACATTCACCTTCTACCAGATAAAAGGACTATACTAGGCAAGAAGAGTTGACTTCTGCAGTATTTCTGTCAATTCATAGAAGCTTTGAATGTGGTGCTCCATGAACCTGATGATGTCAGGTTTGTCATGTCTTGTAGAGTAACCTTGTGCTTGTTGTACCAGTCCTTCCAAGCAAGAAGTGGGGTCCTTTTTTCTTATTTTGCATTTTTCCTGATAAATCACTATTAGGTATTTACAGCTTATTTTTGCCTACTTAGATCAGACTTTTTTGTCACAGATGTGTGAGCTGGTGGTAATAAACTGCTTGATGTAATTGGCAAGCTGCTGTACAGGTTTTTTGGTGTTTCAAGTCTTCTATGAAGGTGTATGTATGTAATTTTGAATGTCTGATCATACAATGCAGTTTATCTGGTCATGTCAAAAAGGCAGCACTTTGCTGCAGTGCAGCAATAGGTAAACTAATCAGCATCCTTTTTTTTTTTTTTTTCTTCCTGCTATAAACATTTATAGCAGAGGGTACAAGCAAAATAAAGCAGCTGATTTTCAGAAGCGTTTTTTCTTTTATTAGTGAACGTTGTTAACCTTTTGCGTGTTATTTTGCATTTGAAGATTAGATTATTTCATAAAAGCTTAAATTTGTTGTTGGTTTTTTTTTTTGGTTGTTTGTTTTTTTCCCCGTTCTTGCTACATAGAAGAATTGATTAGTTTTAGTCATTAGATAAAAGGTTATTTTCTGCCATTTCCACAGAAAGTTTTGCAGTTACTTTTGGAAGAAATGTATCACTATCTTTTGTATTATCTTGAGCAAAGTTTTTTTTTTTTTCTCATGAAAGAAGTACCCTTAAGAGAGAGATACTACCATTTTGCTGCATATTAAAGTATTGGTAAGGGATAACTGTTTAGTGTGTACTCAAAGCCATTCTGTCCTAATTTACAATTTAATTTAATAAATAGCTGGTCCTCTCTGGGTTGTTGACTAGGACTTTAATTGCTATGAAACTTCTACAGAGTAAGACAGGGGATGGAGTGGGAAGTCAGTGTTGTTTCCTAGTGCTTGTAGAACACAGGTTTTCACTGCCACATTAGTTACAACTCTTCATGTATATGGGTTCTGTTTTCTAGGTTGTGATGAAGTATAATGTTGTTTGGGATTTGGGGGTGAATGGAATGTGTAATGAAAAGAAAATGCAAAGCTACCTTAATTTTTTTTGTTACAGTTATACTTCCAAGACAGGCACATTCCTTGTTAAAGTATTTTGGTAAGTGGAGCATACAAATTCTGCTTATGTAAACTCAGAATACCTTTCATGTTCAGTAGGAGAAAGATTATCCTTGTTTTCCCTAACAGAGACTTCTAATAGCAGTGTTCTAGCATGAAAATGTATATTAAGGAGTCACTCCTTGCCACTGA
>WAAF01004573.1:0-42322 GCA_013400475.1 Tricholaema leucomelas | reverse complement strand
GTGGTTTCTCACCTCCACGCTGGCAATGTGGCTTTAGAGATACTTGAGAGGGAAGATCTCAGCCAGCACCACTGCCACCAAAGGCTCCTTGGTGAAGTTGTGGAGCTCCTATTACAAGAGGGCTATGGAGGTGCTGGAAGGTGTCCAGAGAAGGGCCACAAGGATGAGCAGAGGGCTGGAGCTGCTCTGCTGTCAGGAGAGACTGAGGGACTTGGGGCTGTTCAGTCTGGAGAGGAGAAGGCTCCCAGGTGACCTTATTGTGGCCTTTCAGTATCTGAAGGGGGCTACAAGAAAGCTGGGGAGGGATGTTTTAGGCTGTCAGGGAGTGATAGGACTGGAAGGCAATGGAACAAAGCTGGAAATGGGGAGAGTCAGACTGGATCTTAGGAGGAAGTTCTTAAGCATGAGAGTGGTGAGAGCCTGGCAGTGGCTGCCCAGGGAGGTGGTGGAAGCCTCATCCCTGGAGGTGTTTAAGGCCAGGCTGGATGAGGCTCTGGGCAGCCTGATCTAGAGTCAGGTGTCCCTGCCCATGGCAGGGGGATTGGGTCTGGCTGATCTTTGTGGTCCCTTCCAACCCTGACTGATTCTATGATTCTATGTTCAAGTTTGTGCCTGGTGCCCCTTGTCCTGTCACTGGGCACCACTGAACAAAGCCTGGTCCCATTCTTCTGACTCCCACCCTTGAAGTATTGCTCAGCATTGGTCAGATCCCCCCCAAGCTGCTCTTCTCCAGTCTAAACAACCCCAATTCTCTCAGCCTTTCCCCATCACTGAGCTGTTCCAGTCCCCGAATCCTGTGACTCAGCATTTATGGCAGTAGTTCTGGCTGAGAACAAAGCCGAATTCTGAGATCATGCAGTAGTTCTCTAGGAGCAGATCCAAAGTGATTTATTAACTACTTCTGTAGCAAATATAGCATTGTGCCCTTCAGTGATGTGAAATGCAGCTTGGCACAGCTGTGTGAGGGCAAGCACCTTGAATGGCAGCATGCAGGATACACATTTGCATAGAGAAGGCAAAAGCCTTTCCTCAGAGCTGATAATGCACATTGTAAAACAGTTACAATAACATCCACTGCAGCCACAAAGACAATTTTACAGCAGATTAAACACTTGGGGAGGGGAAGGAGTGAAAAGATGAGTGAGAAAGCAATACTGACACTGAATTAGGGGTTAGCAGCAGAAAGAACATCGGGGGTAATGCGGAAATGCTCCAAGTGTCCTGTCTAGGCCGTGGTTTGTTTTCCTCCTGCCCCAGGCCAACTCTGATCTGTGTTAATCTGTTTTGGTGGGGTGCCTTTTAAGTTGAGTTTTGCTGCTAAGACCCTGCCTGTTGGTGGGGAATCATAGAGCTGTTTCAGATGGAAAAGATCTCTGAGGTCACTGAGTCCAGCCACCAACACAGCACCACCACGATCATGAAACCAAAGGGCCATGGTCATATATTTGAAGGAGACTGGAGCCAGGTGAGAGGTCAGTCTCTTCTTCCTACTATCAAGTGATTGGAGAGGAAATGGCCTGAAATTGTGCCAGAGGAGGCTCAGGTTGGACATCAGCAACAAATTCTTTGATGCAGGAGTAGTCAGGGATTGGCACAGGCTGCCCGGGTTGGTGGTGGAGCCCCCATCCCTGGAGGTGTTCAAGAAACCTGTGGCCATGGCAATGTGGGACATGATTTAGTGGCCATGGTGGTATTGGGTTGACAGTTGAACTGGAAGGTTTTTCCCAACCAAAAGAGGAGCAACTGCCCAGCTGCTGGAGTCCTGTGCCTTGCTGAAAGCTTCCAGCAAGTCCCCACTGCTGCTTCAGCCTGGGAGGTCAAAAACATTAGCTTCAGCTGATTGCATCTGGTCTATAAACCCTCCATTAATGAGCAGTTGCTTCTTGCCTTTCCACATGTGTGAGGGCTGCTGGGGCAGGATTATCTGCCTGCAGCACAGGCACCTGTTATAAAGGGAGTAATCTTGTTAGAAGTGAGAGCTCATCTGATCGTTAAACACGGTGTGCTTACAACACACTTTGCTCCGCTTGGCGCAGCATGCAGGGCTCTGTCAAAACATCTCTTGATTCATTGGGGTTGTTTGTCACTTCTGTAGATATTCATCTCATGTCTGTGATAAGCTGCTGGGCTGGTGCAGGAGAAGAAGAGTTGGCCATAACTGCTACAGGCTATGGTGTCTCCTAGGCTTGGGAAAGAGCAGAGAATCTCCTGGTGGGAAAAGAGCTTAAGATCACTAAGCATGCATGAAACAGGATCACGGAATGTGTCTGCTTGGAAGAGACCTCAAAGATTGTCAGATCCACCCCTTGACCCAGCACTGAGGGGTCTACACTAAATCACAGAATCATAAAATGGTTTAGGTGGGAAGGGACCACAAAGCTCATCCAGTTCCAGCCCCCTGCCATAGACAGGAACACCTCCCACTAAAACAGGACACTCAAAGCCTCATCCAGCCTGGTCCTGAACATCTCCCTGGGCAACCTGTGCCAGTGTCTCACCACCCTCACTCGAAAGAACTTCTTCCTCACATCCAGTTTCAATCTCCCTTCTGCCAGTTTAAACCCATTTCTCCTCCTCCTTTCATTACAAGACCTTGTGAATAGTCCCTTCCCAGCCCTCCTGTAGATGCTGGAAGGCCACTCCAAGGTCTCCTTGTAGCCTTCTCTGCTCCAAGCTGCAGAGCCCCAGCTCTCTCAGCCTGTCCTCATAGCAGAGCTGCTGCAGCCCTCTGAGCATCTTCATGCCCTCCTCTGGACTCACTCCAACATTTCCATCTTGTGTTCTGGGAGCTCCAGGACTGCACACAGTGCTCCAGGTTAGCACCTAACATCTCCCTGTACATAACTGCTAGGCCATGTCCCTAAGGAGAGTTTTTTAAACACCAGGGATGACGACTCCACCACCTCCTTGGGTGATTTGTTCCAGTGTCTCACCACCCTCACTCTAAAGAATTTCTTCCTCATCTCCAGTCTCAGTCTTTCCTCTTCCAGCCCAAAGCCATTTCCCCTCATCCTTCCACTCCAAATCCCTGTGAAAGACCCTCCCAGCTCTTCTGTAGCCCCCTTCAGGTACTGGAAGGCTGCTCTGAGGCTCACCCAGGGCAGGTTACACAGGAACACATGCAGATGGGTCTTGAAAGTATCTACAGAAGGAGACCACAGTCTCTCTGGGAAGCCTGCTCCAGGGCTCCAGCACCCTCACAGCAAAGAAGTTTCTCCTCCTGTTGAGGTGGAACCTCCTGCATTCCAGTTTGTGTTCATTATCTCTTATGCTGTCACAGGACACCACTGAACAGAGCCTGGCCCCTTCTTGTCCTCCACCCTTCAGGCATTTGTGAACATTAATAAGTTCCCCTCTCAGCCTTCTCTTCTCCAGGCTGAGCAGTCCCAACTCTCCCAGCCTGTCCCCACAGGGGAGGCTTTCCAGCCCTCTGATCATCTTTGTGGCCCTGTACATGCATTTACTTGAGGATAGCTGTGGTGGAATATTACAGAAGTTTTAACTATTGAAGGATGAAAGGAGGTTAAATGAAAGTCAAGCAGTTGATTCTATCAAGATCTTCTGGGATTTTCCAGTCTGGCAGATTCATTACTTCTAGAAATGATAACTGATTGTATCTGGAGAGGTGAGGGAAGGAGGGATTTAGATCTTGTCCATTACCTGTCACCACATAATGCTACATACAGCTGTGAGAGTGAAATGAGTGCCTCTGACACTCTTGGTGGCTCTCCTATTGGACTTTTCTAGGAGAGCTGCTACTTGTGCTTCTTTTTCACACCTGTGCTTCAAGACAGTTTCACTCATCATAAACTGTCTCTTGGTGGGGAGAGGTACCTGCGTCAGTAGTGTTCATAGGTGAGGAAGAGAAGTAGAACAAATGAAGTGGCTGAGAGCCCTGGGGCTGTTCAGCCTGGAGAAGAGCAGACTGAAGGGGGAATCTTCCTAATGGTTATAAATATTTGCGGGGTTGGGGACAGGAAGAATGGGCCAGGCTCTTCTCAGTGGAATCTTGTGATAGGACAAGGAGCAACGAACACAAACTGGAACCCAGGAAGTTCCACTTCAACGTGAGGAGAAACTTATGAACTGTGAGGATGCTGGAGCCTTGGAGCAGGCTGCCCAGAGAGATTGTTGAATCTCCTTCTCTAGATACTTTCAAGACCCATCTGGATGTGTTCTTCTGTGACCTGCTTTGGCAGGGGAGTTGGACTCAATGATCTCCAGAGGTCACTTCCAACTCCTACCATTCTGTTATTCTATGAATGATGGGCAAGAGGCTCTGAAACTGTCTTACAGGAGAGTTACTGCTAGTTCACCTACTTTCCAGAGGGGCAATACAATGCCATCAGCACTGCATTACACCAGCAGAGAGTGGCGTCTCCTTTGGACACTTTCAAGACCCACCTGGATGTGTTCATGTGTGGTCTGCCTTGGGTCACCCTGTTTTGGTAGGGGATTTGAACTCAGTCTCCAGAGTTCCCTTTAAACCTCTCCTATTCTGTCATTCAGTGCAATGGGAGTACTTGAGGGGCTAAGTGGTTAAGAATTTTATTGTTTCTTATTTATATTTAAAAAGCAGACCACTCCCACTCATGACTTCTCCTTTCTGGGCATGTGAAGAGTGATTGAGTGCAAAGGTGCCAAGATACCAAATATCACAAAACTGAGTGTGATGGTTTGGGTGTCCCCCGCCCCCCCACACTTTTAGAAATCACCCAGACTAGACTCAGTCGGCTCTGGAAATTTGAATGAAGCTTATATTTACAGCTGGCACAATTTACAAGCAGATATTCACAGTGTATACAGTTATATACAGAAATATACAAGGTAAAAAAGGTAATACAAACACAATTCCCCTCCCAGAAACCTGAGTCCCCAGGAGGGGCTCTCAACCACCCCTCACCTTCCCCCTACCCCTCTCAACCTTACCCCAGTCCTAAGGAAGAATGGAGGTTCGGCCAAAAGGGTTAAAAGCAAGGTGAAGCAGCCAAGCAAAGGAGGGTGAGGTTAGAAAGCAAGATGGAGTCCAGCCAGCAGCCACGAGCTCCCCAGCAGGCAAAGTTCCCCAGCGAGGAGAAGAAGCAAATGCCCTAATCTTTGTTTTGCCTTTCTTCTTTTGTATACATCTCAGCAAGACTGTGAGGGAAGTAGACACCATTGTTTTCATTCTACAGCCTATCATCTAGTTCTTCTCACCAAAACATGCTAGCTAGGCTCAAACTAGCACACTGAGGATGAAATTTTGGAGTTAAAGAGATCATGATGGTCTATGCTGGTGGCTAGCTCCGTCATAACTGTCGCTATCTGAAAGGAGCTTGGAGTCAGATTGGGTGGTGTTGGCCTCTTCTCCCAAGTAACTAATGACAGAACAAGAGGGAGTGGCCTGAAATTGTGCCAGGGAGGTTTAAGTTGGAGATTAGGAACAATTTCTTTGCTGCAAGAGTGGTCAGGGACTGGAACAGGCTGCCCAGGGAAGTGGTGCAGACCCCATCCCTGAAGGTGATCAGGAAATAAGTAGATAATCGAACCCTAGATTGGAAGGGAGCCCCTTCAAATACTACGAGGCCAGGATAAGGTCTCTTTTGAGCCTTCTCTTCCGCAAACTGAGCAACCTCAGTTCTCTCAGCCTGTCCTCCTAGGAGAGGTGCTCCAGCCCTCTGATCATCCTCATGGCCGTTCTGGTCCAACCCTTCTGGGCAAAAGCACGAAGTGGACAAGCTGCCTCAGCAGCCTGTTCAGCTGAATCTTCAGTATCCAATGCTGGGGGCTCTGTCACTTACCTAGGGAGATAATTCCAGTGGCTGATTATTCTCGTTGTGGAAAATTATCCTTGGTGTCTAATTGAAATCTCCTCGGGAGTAACTTCTGCACATGGTCATAGAGGTGTTGGGCAGAAGGCTAGACTTGATGAACTTAGAGGTCTTTTCCAACCTTAATAATTCTATGATCATGGTAAAGAAATAATCCTGCTCTGGACATGTGTGGCTGGAAACTAATTTTCTCTTGTGCGTAGCATAGCTGTGGATTTAGAGAGCCTGGGCTGCGTGGCAGGCCTGAGGGGGATTCATTTACATACAATTTTATTTTCATCCTCCTTTTTCCTGTTTTGACACCTCTTGGCAATTTTCCTAAGTGCTTAAGCTCCACATTGCAGTGAAGAATGTTTTTAAGCAGTTCGGCGTTTAAATTGGGTAAGGCTTATTTACTGTTTGACTTCTGCCTCTGACAGCATTTACTTCTCCGAACGATTTCTGCTCAGTGAGTTGTTTTTCAGTTAGATTGAGCAGGTTCCCACTCCCGCATCTTTGCCATTTGCATTCCCTTTCCTTTCTGTCAATGTCACTCACACGGCTCCCCAGGTAAAGGATGCTTCTAGAAGTCAAATGTTGCTTGACACTGATGGAAAGGGGCAGAAGTCCTTGCAGGTTTCAGCTGCTGACTGACAGAGGCAGCTGAATGAGGACATCTGTATTGCACTGCCCCTTTTTGTATCCTGATGAGTGAAAATGCATTTGTGAAGCAGAGGAGAGAGGCAGGGCCCCAAATAATGATATTTACAGGTTCACAGATGACATCAGGTTGGAAGCAAACCTCAAAAATGCATCTTGTGCAATGCCCTCTGCAGTCAGCAAGGACACCTCCAACTCAATCAGGTTGCTCAGGGTCACCTCGTAGAATCATAGAATGGTTTGGGTTGGAAGGGACCTCCAATGGTCGTCTGTCCAAACCCCCTGCACTCAGCAGGGACATCTCCAACTAGATCAGGCTGCCCATGGTCACATCAAGTCTGATATTGAATATCTCCAGGAATGAGGCCTCAACTACATCTCTGGGCAACCTGTTCCAGCATTTTACCCCTCATTGTGCAGAACTTCCTCCTTCTGTCAGGAAAATGGCTTTAGGTTGTCATGATTAATAAGCTTAATGTGACAAAAATTGTATATCTGAAAACCTCACTGCACATCGACAGTGTCCAGGAAAAATATGGAGTGAACAGAGATGCTTAGACACCCTCTGAAGGGCTGCTGGTGTGTGCTGTCTTCACTCTCAGCTTTAGACTCCTTGTGCATTCCAGTGTGGAATGTCTGCAAAGTTCTGAGGAGGCTGTAGTGAGTCGTGGAGGTTTTTTCCCTAGCATCAGGTGATAGGAGAGGGAATGGCCTGGAATTGTGGCAGGGCAGGTTTAGGTAGGAAATTAGGAACAATTTCTTTGCTGCAAAAGTGGTCAGGGATTGGCACAGGCTGCCCAGGGAGGTGGTGGAGTCCCCATCCCTGGAGTTATTCAAGAAAGGTGTGGCCATGGCACTTGGGGACATGGTTTAGTGGCCATGGTGGTACTGGGTTGCTGGCTGGACTGGGTGATCTTAGAAGTCTTTTCCAACCAAACACTTCTGTGATTTTTTTGTTTATTATTAGATTTTAAAATTATTTTTAATTATTAATTAAGGAATCACTGTCTCATTGTTGTAAAATTATTTCTCTCTAGCGTGCAGTGAGGACTTGATTTTCATGCCAAGCTTTCTGTTATGGTGAGATATTTTCCTTTGCATTTCATGAGCTGAATGTCTCTGCTCTTGGCTCAGTAAGATTTGTGTCCCTTTCTTAGCTCAGGCAGAAATGTGCCCTTTGTACATCAGATTTGTTAAATAGAGGAAATAAACCAAGCTGAAGATCTCAGGGCTGGGTGTGAGACTGGGCTGATAAATCATTGGATGAAAGAACTGGAGCACTTCAGCCTGGAGAAAAGAAGGCTTCAAGGAGACCTTAGAGCAGCCTTACAGTACAGGAAGACAGGGGAGGGACTGCTTAGAAGCGCTTGAAGTGACAGGATGAGAGGCAATGCTATGAAACTGGAGCAGGGGAGGTTTAGATGAGCATTAGGAGAAAGATCTTCCCCCTCCACTCCTCACTGGTGAGACCCCACCTGGAGTACTGCATCCAGTTCTGGAGCCCCTATTACAAGGGGCTATGGAGGTGCTGCAAGGTGTCCAGAGAAGGGCCACGAGAATGAGCAGAGGGCTGGAGCTGCTCTGCTGCGAGGAGAGACTGAAGGACTTGGGGCTGCTCAGTCTGGAGAGGAGAAGGCTCCCTGGTGACCTCACTGTGGCCTGAGGGGGCCTACAGTATCTGAAGGGGGCTACAAGAAAGCTGGGGAGGGACTTTTTAGGCTGTCAGAGAGTAATAGGACTGGGGGGGATGGAACAAAGCTGGAAACGGTGAGATTCAGACTGGATGTGAGGAAGAAGTTCTTCAGCATGAGAGTGGTGAGAGCCTGGCAGGGGTTGCCCAGGGAAGTGCTGGAAGCCTCATCCCCGGAGGTGTTTCAGGCCAGGACGGATGAGGCTCTGGGCAGCCTGATCTAGTGTGAGGTGTCCCTGCCCATGGCAGGGGGGTTGGAACTGGCTGATCCTTGTGGTCCCTTCCAACCCTGACTGATTCTATGATCCTAAGGCTCCAGGGAGACTTTAGAGCAGCCTTACAGTAGCTGAAGGGGACCTACAGGATGACTGGGAAGGAACTAGAAGGGCTTGGAATGACAGGATGAGAGGCAATGGTCTGAACCTGGAGCAGGGGAGGTTTAGATGAGCATCACAATGAGAGTGGTGAAATGCTACAACAAGTCGCCCAGGGATGTGGCTGAGGCCTCATCCATGCAGATATTCAAGGTCAGACTTGATGTGGCTCTGCTCTTGTTGGAGGTGTCCCTGCTGACTGCAGGGGGTTGGACAAGATGCATCTTTGAGGGTCACTTCCAGTCAGATGCATTCTGTGAATCTCTGTGCTAAGGAGAAATGCTGCAGGTCTCCTATATAGCACAGTCCCTAGCTCAGGGCAGGAAAGAACTCTGTGTGTGGTGCTATTGAAAACTTCCCAGCCTTGCTGTCTGCAACAACCTGCTGCATGACTTTTCTACATCCTGTCTCTTCTTAGTCTCAACTTTCTGTTACACAGTAAAACGTTACTGGGCTCAGAAGAATATTGAGATAAGGCTGGGCCATTCAGAAGCAGACAGATAACATCCATGTGCCTCAAAGTTCAAGCTGGTTCATAAGGAATGTGACCTGCTGTCCCCTCTGTACATGCTTGTGTCTGGTGGTGGCAGAAGCAGGCTTCTTGGAATTGCTGTTCTAAGGAACCCTGGTTTGTGCTCTTGGCCAGGCTGCCCTTACAGCCTGCTTAGTGTTACTGAGCAGTGCTGTTCTCTCAGAGCATTGCATAGACCTAAGATCATCCAAAGCTTTCCTGCCTCTGAAAACCAAAACTTGAGCAAGAAAACCCAAAAACTGTAGCATTAAAAAGGGTGCACAAGAGCCAGATCTGACTTCTTTCTGAGTTGGTCAGAAGAGACCTTGAACTTCACACTCTGACTTAGAATGTTTCCAAGCAGGGTAGGGGTGAGAGCTCCTTTGTGTGGTACTGGTGTTGTGATTGAAAAATTGGAACTTGGCTGTAGTGGCATTCACAGAGTGGGTTGGGTTGAAAGTGACCTCAAAGATCATCTCATTCCAGCCCAATGCTATGGGCAGGGACACCTACCACCAGCACATCCAACCTGGCCTTGAACACCTCCAAGGAGGGGACATCCACAATGTCCCTGGGCAACCTGTGCTAGTCTCTCCCCACTCTCACTCTCAATAATTTCTTCCTCATCTCCTCTCTCAATCTCCCCTTTCCCAGCTCAAAGCCATCTTCCCTCATCCTGTCACTCCCAGCCCTTGTCAAAAGTCCCTCCCCAGCTCTCCTGTAGCCCCTTCAGGTACTGGAAGGCTGCTCTGAGGTCTCCCTGGAGCCTTCTCTTCTCCGGGCTGAAAAGACCACTCTGTTCAGAGCTGCCTCTTTAAGGCTGATTTGCTTAGGAGAAAAATATTCAGAAAAATATTTGGAGTTTCATGCTAGGAAAATTCTGCTCCTTTGGTAATTGGACCAAACAATCAATAACAAATATCATAGAGTACCAATCTGTTCTGCGAATTAATTGGAGATACTTAGACAAAATGAATAATGAATGCTCAAATTATAGTTCCTTCTAAACTTTGCAAGAATATTAAGGCAAAATAAACATCAGAGGAATTAGAGTAAAGCAGTGAAATGGGGGAAAATTAGGTATGCAAACTAGGAAGTTGCATAAATCTGCGTGTCATTGATTAGGGGAGAGTTGCTGGAATTATGGGCTGAATATTAAGTATAATAAACACCAAAATGAAATGAAGAGGTGCTAACATTATTTAGTTTAATTTATTTATGTATTTATTATTTATTATCTACAGCTCCCTGGAAGGAGGTTGGAGGGAAGTGGGGCTTGGGCTCTTCTCTTTAGGATCTGGTGATAGAAGGTGAGGAAATGGCCTGAAATTGTGCCAGGGAAGGGTTAGGTTGGAGATAAGAAAAGATTTCTTTGCTGCAAGAGTGGTGAGGGATTGGCACAGGCTGCCCAGGGAGGTGGTGGAGTCCCCATCCGTGGAGGTGTGGCAGAAACCTGTGGCCATGGCACCCTAGTACATGGTTTAGTGGCTATGATGGTGTTGGGTTGATGTTGGACTGGATGCTCTTAGAAGTCTTTTCCAACCCAAACAACTCTGTGATTCTCTGAGGAGAGTGAAAGTGTCACAGTGGATGAGCAGAAATACTGCAGGCATCCATTCAGTGCTGGATGCTTCTGTTTCATTTTGTGACCTTACATCTGTTGCTTCCCATTATGATATCCTCTTCTCTCTGCAAAAATGATTTTAGCTCTCCCACACCTACAAAAGCTGTGATTGCAAAAAAGAAGCAACAAATGTAAGGTATAACTAGACTGACATTGCAGTAATGTTGGAATTTTGAACATTCATCTAAACAAGATAGAAATATCAGAGAGGTGCTGCAGTTCTGGACTGGTGGCTTCATCTCCTTACCTTGGTGGTAATGGTACCTTGGAATGGTTCAGGTTAGAAGAGACCTCAGAGACCATCTGCTCCAACCTTTCCTCCATGGGTGACGATGCCTCATCCAACCTGACCTTGGACACCCCTAGGGAGGAGGCACCCACAACCTTCCTGGACAACCTGTCCTGGACTCTCACCACTCTTGTACTGAAGAGTTTCTTCTTTAGCTCCAGTACAACCCTGCTCTGCCTCAGCTTCAAACCATTCTCACTTGGCCTGTCTCTGGACACCCTCAGTAAAAGTCTCTCTGCAGCCTTCCTGTAGAATCTCTTCAGGCACTGGCAGGCAGCTCTCAGCTCCCCTTAGAGTCTTCTCTCCAGAGTCTTCTCTCAACTCCCCTTAGAGTCTTCTCCCCCATCTCCCTCAGCCTGTGCTAGAGCAGCTCTAGATCATCTTTGTGGCCTCCTCTTGACTCACTCCAGCAGCTCTGTGTCCTTCTACTGGGGACACCAGCACAGGAGGCAGGATTGGAGGTGAGGTCTGAACAGAGCAGAGCCAAGGGACACAATCCCCTCTCTTGTCATGCTGCCCACACTCCTCTGGCTGCAGCCCAGCACACAGCTGCCTGCTGGGCTGTATGAGGGCACTGTTGGCTCCTGGGGAGATGCTCAGCACCCAACACCCTCAGGTCTCTTTCTCCAGGGCTGCTCTCAACCCACTCTGCACTCAGCTTGAACTAGGTGAGGGGGTGTGGGGAGCAGCCCCACACAGACGCAGGACAAGCTTTCTTGTCTTGAGGTTTAGACTGTAATTGTCACATGGAAGTGAAGATCTATTCAGGAAAGGAGAGAGCAGCAGAGTACATGGGAAGTGCCTGACTTGCTGTGGTCTTTCATAACTGATATTAAATCTTCACCCAGTGTGTGTATTTTTTTCCCAATTAAGTTTGAAATATGACTTTCATTCTTCTCTACTATGTACCTAAAATTAAAAAGCACCTAAAATTGCTTGAATATGTGACTGGAGTCAGTTGTCTAGGGAAATATTTTTTGGCTTTATGCATTCCTCTGGAAAAAAAATTGCTTTTGTGCAAAGTATTATAATCAATTAAGCAGGAAATTAACATGTGGTTGTGTTACAGTAAGTGTGAAGAGATTGAATTTCTGCTGTCTCACAGTTTATTATGAGCTTCAAATATGACAGTGTTAAGATACTGAGGAAAGTGATGCCAGGATTCATGAACAGGCTTCAGGGATGGTGAGGAATAGAGATGGGAAAGGATCCAGAAAGGACCCTTCTTATTAGCATCACTTAGTTGTGTGCTTGCTCTCCCCTTTTCCAGCTTCCAGCTGCTTGTATCTGTTTGGTGATGTAAAACAGACACTGCCTTTCCTTTGACACATGTCCTCATCTCCTGCAACTGCAACGAGCAAAAAAAAAAAAAAAAAAGGGAGATAACTCAGTAGTTTATTGGTTAGATTTCAACACTTGTTCTGCATCTGCAATCTGAGTGTGTTAGAAGACTGTCAGATTTATTGATGCTTTGGTGTTCCTAGTTCTGCATAGATATTCTGCCTGCCTATTGCTCCATCCATGCATGGCAGTCAAACAGCTTTGGGATGGCATGTTAAAAGCAGGGGCATTTAAAGGCTAAGTTGAAGGGAGGGGAGAGGAGGGGCTATTACATATGCAGCGAGAAGTTTCTGATTAAACACCCTTTTGGACTCCCCTTAAAAGAAATTGTTCATGACAAGTAGTGGAAAGAAGTATTGGAGTTCAGTTCTCATGCTCCCAACATAAGAAGGACATGGAACTACTGGAGGTGGTCCAGAAGAGGCCATCAAGATAATCAGAGGACTGGAAAACCTCCTCTATGGAGATGGGCTGAGAGACTTGGAGTTGTTCAGCATGGAGAAGAGAAGAAGACTTCAGGGAGACCTTAGAGCAGACTTCCAGTGGCTCAAGGGGCTACAGGAGAGCAAGTGAGGAACTTTTGACAAGGGCTGGGAGTGACAGATGAGGGACAATGGATTTGAGCTGGGAGAGGGGAGATTGAGAGTGGAGATGAGGAAGAAATTCTTTAGAGTAAGGGTAGGGAGACACTGGCACAGGTCACCCAGGGACTTAGTGGATGTCTCCTGCCTGGAGGTGTTCAGTGCTAGGATGATTGAGGCCTTGAACAACCTATGCAGGTGGGAGGTGTCCCTGCCCATGGCATTGGGTTGGAACTAGGTGAACTTTAAGGTCCCTTCCAAACCATTCTATGAATGAATCTATGAATGAGTTGTTGAAGGGGTTTAGCTTGGGAGCTGAACATCTCTAGGATAGTGACAACAATGCTGTGCAATCAGCTCTGCAGGCAAGGATCAGTGAGGACTCTCAGCGATGAAAATTCCCTGGTTGAGTCTTTCTGCTGTCTTATTGATCTTGTAGGTAGCTGTCACTGTACTGTCTGCATCTGTAGCACATAGCCACAAGGGCAAGGACAACAACTCCTTGTCTTTCATCCTGAGTTGGGGTCTCAGAGGGGCAGAATCACCTCCCTCCTCCTGCTGGTTCTGGAGCAAAAGATGGAGCTGATAACCAGCTGACAGTGCTTTCAGGTTGCCTGCACATGAGGATATTGAGCTGCTGGATGGCTGTGACAGTGCTGGGTTGAAGTCCCTCTTCAAGGGCCTGTGCATCACTAGTGGCATCTAGCAGCTGGTTCTGTATAAGCAAGGCAGAAATAATGACAAACTTTGACCCTCTAAGTTCAGAATGATCTATAAGATGCAGCTGCAAAGCTGCCTGCCTGTCACCTTCAGCGATGCATTTTGCTCTCTCCATTCCAGGCATTAAAAATAATGTGAAGGTGTCACAGCAGAAGTTGAACTATCATTGTACTGACAACACAGTTTTAAGGAGACATCTCTTATGCTTGCTTTAAAGGCCATGGACTTGGAATATGACTGGACACAGCCTGCTGAGTGAAGGAAGGCAAAAGCTTTTGGAGGAGTTGGAATGTAAGAGGTAAAGCACATTATGGAGCAGCCTGCACTGTGGATTTGTCAGTTCAGTGTTCATGCTCCCTCCATGTGCCCTAGCTTTTGGCAAGTGGCAGGAAGAGTTCTGTTCAGGTGTTTGAAGCTTTTCCCCAGTTCTAAATCTGGGTAATTAGTCTGGAATTTCAGTGAGGTTTGCTAACATGTTTGACTCAAGGCTCCACTTCATCACCCCTCTTTTTCTTTTCTTATTTTCCTGCAAAAGAGTGTAAACCTCACTGATTGGTGTAAAACTGCTCCTAGCTCTGACTCTGCCACAGATCTGAATCCCAAAGTGCCAGGTTGAAGTTGAGCCCAAGGATCATCTGGTTCAACCTTTCTAGGTAACAGTAGAATTGCATTGAGCTGGCCCAGCAGCCTGGCAAGCTGAGTCTTAAAGCTGTCCAGTGTAGGGGACTCCACTGCTGCCCTTGGGAGATGATTCCAATGTCTGGCTGTTCTCATGGCAAAAACTGTCCTCTGGAGTCCAGTGGGACTCTTCCCAGCAGTAGCTTGTCCCCGTCACCCCTTGTCCTTTTCATGGGACCTCTTGTGCAAAGGGGTAGCCAGCCTTCATGTCCTGGTCCATGCTGGTAAGGTCTGCCCTCAGCCTTCTCTGCTCAAGGCTGAACACCTCCAGCTCTCTTGGCCTTTCCTCACATGGCAGGGCTGCCAGTCCTCTAATCAAGCTCATGGCCCTTCTCTGCACACTCTCCAATCTGTCCACATCTTTTTGGTATAACTTGGACCAAACCTGAACTCTGTTCTGCAAAGGAGAGATGCAGTATAAAGGAGGCCATGCTTGTGTTCTTCCCTCCTGGTGGGGTCGCTGTCTATGGCATTGCCTTGCCCCTGTGGAAAGTAGGTGACCTAAGCAGTAACAGTGCTGTAAGACAGCTTCAGAATCTCTTACCCAGCATTCATAGAATCACAGAATGGGAGGGGTTGGAAGTGACCTCTGGAGAGTATCCACTCCAAACCTCCTGCTGAAGTAGGACCACCCAGGGCAGGTCACACAGGAAGACATCCAGGTTGGTCTGGAAAGTCTCCAGAGAAGGAGACTCAACAACCTCTCTGGGCAGCCTGCTCAAGGCCTCCATCATCCTCACAGTTAAGAAGTTTCTCCTCATGTTGAAGTAGAACTTCCTGGGTTCCAGTTTGTGTCCATTGCTCCTTGCCCTGTCACAGGACACCACTGAAAAGAGCCTGGCACCTTTTTCTTGCCCCCTACCCTTCAGATATTCATAGCCATTAATAAGATCCCTTCTCACCCTTCTCTTCTCCCACACAGATGTTCCAGTCCTTTCAGCATCCTCATAGGCTCAGTTGGACTCTCCAGCATATCTCTGCCCCTCTTGAACTGGAGAGCTCATAACTGGACATGATGCTCTAAGCAGGGCAGAGCTGTGTTCTCCAAATCCCTCTGCTAAAATGCTGTGTAATCCATCTGTGGAACTGCCTTGCCACGGGTGGCAGGAGGAAACAAAAGCTTTTGAAGTGTTCAGCACTGCTGCCTCTGTTCTCCTGTGACCCTCCTGCAGCACCTAATGTGTTTGTAAAGAGAGAGCAGACCTTGGGGCTTGTTAATTAGTGTCCCTGCTTGATCTCAGTGGCTGCCCTTCTGCTTGGCAGGTTGATTGGGGCTGTAAAAACCAGGCAGAAAGTGATGCCTTTCTAATGAACTGTTTAAAATAAGCACCAATTAAAGCATTAAATGAGCTCTGCTCCTGAACCTGCCAGGCACAAGTTGTTTGGTGGTTATTAAATTAGATTGCCACAAAAGAGGAGGCATCAACAGGGACCATTTGGAGCACAGTGGCCTTGCTCTTGTTTTCCATTTGCTGAAGTGGACAAAGGGGAAATAAGGGGCTGTAGGACCATGGAGAAAATGGTATGGTTGCAGGTTTCACCCTAAGGCTTGCTCTTAACTGGACTGGAGTTTAGAATCACAGAATGTCAAGGGGCTGGAAGAGACCTCCAAAGCTCATCCAGTCCACCCCCCCTGCCAGAGCAGGATCACCCAGAGCAGATCACACAGGAGCGCATCCAGGTGGCTTTTGAATATCTCCAGAGAGGGAGACTCCACAGCCCCTCTGGGCAGCCTGTGCCAGGGATATGTCACCCTCACAGGGAAAAAATTCCTCCTCATGTTTACATGAAACTTCCTATTCCTCATCTTCCAGCATTGCCCCTTGTCCTGTCATCAGTGGTTTAAAAGAAAGCAAGCTCAGCCACAGGGAGGTTTGCCTTGGGCTTTATAGGTGGGCCTGGGAAATACACTTAAAAATAAAAATGTGGCAGGGTTTGAATGCCTCTGATTTTGCTCAGCCACCCTGGAGAAGAGAAGGCTTCAGGGAGATCTTAGACAAACCTTCTAATTACCTGAAAGGGTGTACAGGAGAGCTGGGGAGGGACCTTTGATAAGGGCCCCCTAACCACCTCCCTGGGCAACCTATTCCAGTGTTCCTCTACCCTCATGGTAAAGAACTTCTTCAGCTTTGAGAACAGAAGGGGAACTAATTTTTACACCACAGCACTGGATTTCAGCATGGGATGCTCAGCAAATACTCAACTTGTTGATCATCTGCTTGCTGAAAGGACATTGTAGAAGATCTTGGAGTGATAGGCTGAGAGACAATGGCTTTGAGCTGGAAGAAGGGAGACTGAAACTGGAGATCAAGAAAAAATTCTTGAGAGTGAGGGTGGAAAGACACTGGCACAGGTTGCCCAGGGAGGTTGTGGATGCTCCCTCCCTGGAGGTGTTCAAGGCCAGGCTGGACGAGGCTTTGAGCAACCTGTGCTGGTGGGAGGTGTCCCTGCCCATGGCAGGGCCTTGGAACTGGCTGAGCTTTAAGGTCCCTTCCAACCTAAACCATTCTATGAATGAACCTATGAATGAGTGAGTTGTTGAAGGGGTTTAGCTTGGGAGCTGAACTTCCCTAGGGTAGTGGCAACAATACTGTGCAACCAACTCTGCAGGCAAGGATCAGTGAGGACTCTCAGCGATGAAAATTCCCTGGTTGAGTCTTTCTGCTGTCTTATTGATCTTGTAGGTAGCTGTCACTGTACTGTCTGCATCTGTAGCACATAGCCACAAGGGCAAGGACAACAGCTCCCTGTCCTTCATCCTGAGCTCACACAGCCCCTACCTACAAGTCTTTTTTTTTTGGCAAGGTTCTATCAGTCATCACCCTTGCAGCTAACAAATATTCAGCAGTTAACAAATGCAGCAGGAAGTGCTGGTAAAACACAGATGGGTGTCTGATACCACTTGGTTTAGATGCTGAGCTCCTTCAGTTCTTTATTTTCAGTTGGGTTATAAGTGCCAAGGAGTGTTTGACAGTGAGGAAAGGAAGAGAAGCTGCCTGATGTTTTGGTTTCTTTTCAGTTTGGTTAGACTTGGAATTGTTGGTGCATAATATGTGTGGTATGCTACTGAGCCTCTGAGGGTGCTAAATGAGTACAGGGTTCCTGTGACCAGCAGGACTGGCGCAAGGGCTGTACCCTTTGGCCACTGGTGAGACCACATCTTGAATTCTATTTTCAGTTTTGGGCCACTCAATCCAAGAAGATCATTGATGGGCTGTTGCAGATCCAGAGAAGAGCACCAAAGGTAGGGAATGGTCTGGAGAACAGGGCTAGGGAGGAGCAGCTGAGGGACCTGGGGGTGTTTAGTGTGGAGAAGACGAGGCTGAGGAGAGACCTCATTGCTCTCTGCAGCTCCCTGAAAGGAGGCTGCAGCGAGGTGGGGGTTGGGCTCTTCACCTTAGTCTCAGCTGATAGAATGAGAGAAAATGGCTTGAAATTGTGCCAGTAGAGGGTTAGATTGGAGCTTAGGAACAAATTCTTTGCTGCAAAAGTGGTCAGAGATTGGAACAGGCTGTCCAAGGAGGTGATGGAATTATAGAATCATAGAATTGTTTGGGTTGGAAAAGACCTTTAAGATCATTGAGTTCAACCTAAGACCACCAATGGTCACCAAACTATGTCCCAAAGTGCCATGCTCTTGCTTGGGAGGGTTTAGCAGGAGCAAGGGTTGTAAAAGAGGTAAACAGTCTGTTCAGTTTCCCTTTCAACTTGATCATCTGGGGATACTTCGCTTGTGTGAGATTGGTTTGATTTGCTTTAATTCACTGTTTTTATTACTTTTTTTTTTTCTTTAGCTAGCACTGCCTCAGTCTTTACTTGGAAAATAAACCCAGAAGTTCATAGAATCATAGAATAGGTTGGAAGGGACCTCAAAGGTCATCTAGTTCCAACCCCCTGCCATAGGCAGGGACACCTCCCACTAGAACAGGTCGCTCAAGCCCTCATCCCACCTGATCCTGAACATCCCCAGGGAGGCAGCATCCACAACCTGTGGCAGTGTCCCCCCACCCTCACTCTAAAGAACTTCTTCCTAACATCAAATTTAAATCTCCCCTCTGCCACTTTAAACCAATGGGTTTAAAGTCATCTTGTCATTGCAAGACCTTGTCAATAGTCCCTCCCCAGCGCTCCTGTAGCCCACCTCAGATACTGGAAGGTCACTCCAAGGTCTCCTTGAAGCCGCCTCTTCTCCAGCCTATAACCTACCACCAGGACATTAGCTAAATCGTGCTACCAAGTACCACATCCAATCAGTTCTTAAACACCTCCAGGCTGGGTGACTCCAGCACCTCCCTGGGCAGCTCTTTCCAGTCCCTGACCACTCTCTCCATTAAAAACTTTTCCCTAATGTCCAATCTAAACCTCCCCAGCCTCAGCTTGAGGCCATTCCCCCTTGTTCTGTCTCCAGTTGCCTGTGAGCAGAGCCCAGCAGCAGCCTCTCCACAGTGTCCCTTCAGGTAGCTGTAGACAGCAATGAGGTCTCCCCTCAGCCTCCTCTGTTCCACACTAACCATCCCCAGCTCCCTCAGTCGGTCCTCATAACATTTATTCTCCAGGCCCTTTCCCAGCTTTGTTGCCCTCCTCTGGACCTGCTCCAGCAGCTCCACATCTTTCTTGTATTGTGGTGCCCAAAACTGAACACACTTGGGGTGTGGCCTCACCAAAGCTGAGTCCAAGGGGACAATCACCTCCCTGCTCCTGCTGGCCACAGCATTTTTAATCAAGTCAGGTTGCCTTTGGCCTTCTTGGCTGCCTGGGCACATTGCTGGCTCATATTCATCTCCTGTCTATTACAAGCCCCAGGTCCCTTTCTGCCAGGCAGCTCTCCAGCCACACTGCCCCAAGCCTGTAGCATTGCTTGGGGTTGTTGTGATCCACAACCTTGACTTCCTTGACTTCTGTGGGATACGTGGAAGTTTATGTCTGGCAGCCTTCCTAGAGCCACCCAGAGTTGTTTAAACTACCCATTCTGACCAAAGATCTCTGTGTTTTGTGTGTGAGTCTGGAGAGAAGAGATGCTGAAGCCCCTTAGGAGGGTTTGGGCTACCTGGATGCAACATGGAGAAGCTCAAAGACTAGTGGAGGGTCTAGAGAACAAGTCTTATAAGGAGATAAGGAGCAGCTGAGAGAGCTGGGGGAGTTCAGTCTGGGGAAGGGGAGGCTGAGGGGAGACCTCATTGCTCTCTATAGCTCCCTGAAAAGAGACTGCAGTAAGGTGGAGGTTAGTCTTTTCTCCCTAGGATCAGGAGATAGAAGGAGAGGAAATGGCCTGAGATTGTGCTGTGAGAGGGTTATATTGGAGATGAGAAACAATTTCTTTGCTGCCAGAGTGGTCAGAGATTGGCACAGGCTGCCCAGAGAGGTGGTGGAGTCCCCACCCCTGGAGGTGTTCAAGAAGGGTGTGACCATGGCACTTGGGGCCATGGTGGTGTTGGTTACTGGCTGGACTGGGTGCTTTTAGAGGGCTTTTCCAATCCAAAGAATTTTATGATTGTATGAGTGTAAGTGCAATTTTGATTGCATTCTTGCCTTTACTACTGAGCAAGAAGAAAGTTTCTCTTTTCATCTACATTACCCTGATGCTGTGCCTCTTTCTATTCTGATAACCAGTTTATTGAGCTCATGGGCAGGTTTCTCTATTCCCTGCCTGTGTGAGGGAGCACACAGCGAGCATGAGGACATATCAGTGGCCTTCTTCCCCTAAGGAAGAAACACCAAGCTTAGATTTCTTTTGGTTTCACTGCTACACAATCACCTGATGTGTTTTTTTCTACTCTGAGGGTAGCTTTCCCTGTATGAGCTGGAAGGCAGAGTGCTCTCCAAAGCAGGAGAGAGACTTAAGTTCCCTCTGGGCCCCTTGCTGCTGTGCTTTCCCCAACCACTGTTCTTTTGATGATTTATAATTGTTCTTATTGCCTTAAAAGATGGGTTTCCATACCTGCTATGACCTTCACCAACTATAGACTCATTTTGCTGAACTTGTATTCCTTCTCTTTTCGTGGAAGTTTGAGCTGTAATTTTCCTCTTCTGGTGTGTTTAATACTGAAAGGGTTTTTGGGCTGGTGCCACACATCTTGGTGCTCAGGAGGAGAGACCAAGGAAGCAAATAACCCTCCCGCTTTAAAAATTATTCTCTTCTACTTCTCATTGAGTACAATTTTCTCAGGGTTCTTTCCTTCTGAAAGATTTCAGGGACCCAGCTCTCAAACCTATGTTTTTCTGCTTTTGTTTCAAGGTGGAAGTTTCCAAGCGTCAATTAGGGCTGTGGCGCAATTCCATGCAGGTTCTCAGTTCTTGACCTTGCAGTGATTGCAATGTCAAAAGGAAATCAGAATATGAAAAGGAGTGATTGGAAACATGACTCACCAGGGCAGCCCAGCCACCCAGTGTGCGGGCTTTGATAGGAGCTGGCACTGGGAGAAGAAACACTTCCCTCGATTCATCAGCCCTCTAATGTACAATGCTACAGCCATCCATAGCAGAGCTAAATACAGCTTTGGAGAAGTTAAAAAGTACCTGCAAAAAGTCAACTTCTTTTTCTGGTCACTATCTTAGGCTATCTTGACTTTTTTTGGCATTGCTTTTCTCAAACACCACCAGCCTGACAGCTCTGCCAATTGCCTGTCTAGAATGGTAAAGAGCTGATTGGCATCGAGTCGGAGAATGGCTCAGGTTGGAAGAGACCCCAGAGATCATCTTCTCCAACATTACTGCTGTGGGCAGGGACAGGTCTCAATCAGGCTCAGCTAGTCAAGGTCTCATCCAACCTGGCCTTGAACACCCTCAGGAAGGAGGCATCCACAGCCTTCCTGGGCAGGCTGTTCCAAAGTCTCACCACCCTTGTACTGAAGATCTTACTACTCGGCTCCAGTCTAACCCTGCTGTGCCTCCGCTTCAAACCATTCCCATTTGGCCTGTCTCTAGTCTCCCTTATGAAGCCCCTCTGCAGCCTTCCTGCAGAATCTCTTCAGAAACTGGCAGGCAGCTCTAAGCAACTCTCAGAGTCTTCTCTCCAGACTGCACAGCCCCAGCTCCCTCAGCCTGTGCTCAGCCCTTGGATCATCTTTGTGACCTCCTCTTGACTCACTCCAGCAGCTCAAAGTCCTTCTCATGCTGGGGACAGCAGAATTGGAGGCAGTATTGGAGGTGAGGTCTGAGCTGAGCAGAGCAGGGCTCCTGCCCTGCTGCCCACATTCCTCTGGCTGCAGCCCAGCACACAGCTGCCTGCTGGGCTGCATGAGGGCACGGCTGGCTCTCGGGGAGCTGCTCAGCACCCAATGCTTTCAAGTCTCTTTCTTTACGGCTAGTCTCAACCCACTCTGCACCCAGCCTGGGTTTGTGAGAGAGTTGGTCCCACTCACATGCAGGACCTTGCACTTTGACTTGCTGACCTTCATGCAGTTGTCACTGGCCCGGTTCTCCAGCCTGTCAAGATCCCTTTTGTTTTGTGTTTTGTGTTACCATAGCATGGAGCTCAAAAATTAAATTGGTGCATTGTGGACGTTCTTGTATGGTTTTGGACAAGTCCATTTAATTACTTATGATCTTAGAGGACTTATCCCTCTGCAACAATGCTATGGTTGTCTGATTCTGCTTTCCTGCCATTTGCACTCCAGCTAAGTTCTTGGGAAGACCTTTAAATCATGTTAGTCGGTGAGTAGCTCAGCCAGGCTCTAAGCTAGCAGGATAATTATTACTTAGCTGCTTTGCTAGCTCAGATAAAGTGGGGAAGAGCCCAGGGGTCAACAGCTTGGCTTTTAAAACGTATTTTTTTGTGTATATTTAATGTTTTCAAACAGTAGAATCTGCCCAAGACCTGTCTGTGTGTGAAAGGTGCTGGGAGGACAGATCTGCTTATCAGCCTTCCACTGCCTATCCATGGCAGGTACCAGACACTGCCTGGTCCAGGGACTGAACTTTGAACTCTAATGAGCATTAAACTTCTCTGATGTAGTCCTTGGCACCTCTGCTGTGTTTGCAGATAAAAACTGCTTATTGCTGCCCATTGTGGAGAAGTCAGTGTAAACCTTTTTCTACCTTCATCCACTAAACAGCTATCAGAAGGGAAAGCTTTAACTCACTGTTGCTGTGGGTTACTTTCATCCTCGTGACTGTATGCTCAGAGGCAACGTGCCTTGGAGTCACTACTCTGAGGTTGTGAACACCTACCTCAAAGAAAACACTTCTGCATAGTCCTGGTAGTGGTGGGGAACCACAAAACTCTTTGGGTTGAAAAAGATTTTTAAGATCATTGACCCCAACCCCAACATGGCCATTAAACCATGGCCCCAAGTGTCATGGTTACATCTTTCTTGAACATCTTCAGGGATAGGGACTCTACCACCTCCCTGGGCAGCCTGTGCCAATCCCTGATCACTCTGGCAGCAAAGAAACTGTTCCTCCAATCTAACCCTCCCCTGTCACAATTTCAGGCCATACCCTCTGTTACATGATATTAGGGAGAGGAGAGCGATCGGAACCACTCTCCAACCTCTTTGCAGGGAGCTGCAGAGAGCAATGAGGTCTCCTCTCAGCCTCTTCTTCTCCAGGCTGAACACCCCCAGCTCCCTCAGCTGCTATTCCCCAGCCCTGTTCTTCAAACCCTTCCCCACCTTTGTTGCCCTTCTCTGGACAAATCCAAAAGCCTTTGCACCAAATCCCTCTCCTTTAAATAGTGCTGCAATCCCTCTTTCATGTTCTATGCCAGTCTGTCCATTTTGTTGCAGAGAAGCTAACCTCACAGTGCCACAAACCCACCCAGAACTTGCAAGATATGGTGTAAGGAGAGATGCTGAAGGGCTTGTTTGACACAACTGTTATCACACTGCTGATAACAGGGAAGCTGTGCTTGAGCATGGTCTTCTCAAACACGGCAAATGACTCAACAAGGGGCACAACTTGCAGCAGAATTAACTGCTACCTGGAAAACAATTTCATGCTAGACTAAGCACAGATTAAAAACCCATAAATTCCATGGTCTATTTCACAATTCCAGCCTTGGTTTTAGAAAGAGAAGTGATGGTAGAAGGGCAGGGAAACATAAGCAGACACTTACCTCCAGGTGTGACTATAAACCCGACCTAGAAATAAAACAGAGTTTGGGGAGGTCTGAGCTAAGTAAAGAGCTGTAGGACAGTTTGCTGCTGCTTTTAAATGCTGGATGAGGCCTTGAGCAACCTCTTCTAGTGGGAGGTGTCCCTGCCTATGGTGGGGAGTTGGAACTGGATAAGCTTTGAGGTCCCTTCCAACCTAAACCATTCTATGATCATCTGGTCCAACCAGCAACCCAGCACCTCCATGGCCACTAAATCATGGCCCCAAGTGCCATGGCCACACAGCTCTTCAACACCGCCAGGTATGGGGACCCCACCACCTCCTTGGGCAGCCTGTTCCAATCCCTGACCACTCTGACAGCAAAGAAATTGTTCCTCATCTACTACCTAATCTTCCCCTGACACAATTGCAGGCCATTTCCTCTCCTATCACCTGATAATGCCACTTTTGGAAGAGCAGCTAATGGAGCAGAAGCCACTTGACTCTGAGTAGCTTTAGTCTGCAATTTAAGCTAGATCCTCTACAACTGCTTTAGGACCCCTAACAGCAGCATGTTGGAAATGCCCTGAGGGGTTAGGTGTGGACATGACAGCACCCAAAAAGTTCTTTAGCTGTTTACATCCCGTGTGTCTCAGTAGACCAGGTGTTATTGTATCTGATGGCCACCTCCATGTAGAGAATGAATGTAGTGGGTGACCTGAGAGGGCTGTGAACAGCTAGCAGCTCTGAGTGTGCACTAGAAATGGTGTTCCCTGACACATGAGCTTGGTCTTTGCTTCTGTTAAGAAAAAAGGGGTACAGATTGTTCAGTAAGAAGTTTAAGAAGGAAGAGATTTTTCCTGTCTCATTTTGCAAGCCCAGTTTCTCCATGAAGTGGCACCACTTGGAGATGTTCCTTGCTTAAATGCCTTCCTTTAAGCCTGCCAAATGGATCTTCGAGGGGAAACTTAAATGCACTTAAATGCTTCCTGAGTGACAGTGACTCGGGAGCACAGAAGGAACTCTATTGTGTGCAGCACAGCTTTTGTTGGAAGGAGTAGCCTTATTTTAATGGTAACTTTGGAGCTGCCTCTAAGGAAGGTGAAGGTGCTTCATCTCTTCAGTTGTTTAGAACCAGTCTGGATGTAGCCCTGGAGACTGTGCTACATCCCCCTGGGAAATAGGGTAGAGATTCAGAGAGTCAGTGGCAAAAGCTAACAAAAGTTATTGCAATGGAAATAAATATAGATGTCTGAATTCAAACACTTGAAAGAATGGAGGCTGCAAAACTGGACCAACCTTTAAGGTCTTCAGGTACTCTTTCTGTAATTGCTAAAACTGTCTGAGACTTAGAGAAAGGAAAAGTAAGAAAAAGTGAAGTAGGAGTCCAGGTGTTTGAGGTTGGAAATAAGAAATAATGGGTTTGGGGCATGCTATTGTGAAGGATCAATCAGCACTGCATATTTAACACTCTTCTCTTCCTGCTCTTAACAATCCTGGTTGATGCAAGTCCCTCTTTAACTCATGTTATACTTGCACAGGCAGAGAATCAATGAGCTGTTTTGGTTGGAAAATATCTCTAAGATCATCCAGTCCAATAACATGGCCACCAAACTGTGTTCCACAGTGCCATGGCCACAGGTTTCTTGAACACCTCCAGGGATGGAGACTCCACCACCTCCCTGAGCAGCCTGTGCCAATCTCTGACCACTCTTGCAGCACAGAAATTTTGTGGAACAGCTGAGCTCATAGAATCATAGAATGGTTTGGGTTGGAAGGGATCTTAAGGATCATCGAGTTACAATCCCAGGGACACCTCACACTAGACCAGATCACTCAAGGCTGGGACTTGAAGGTACGTATCCTCAATATGAGGAGAAACTTCTTTACAGTGGGGGTGACAAAGCCCTGGAGCAGGCTGCCCAGAGAGGCTGTGGAGTCTCTTTCTCTGGAGACTTTCAAAACCCACCTGGATACATTCCCACTCAGACTACCCTGGCTGGTCCTGCTTGGCAGAGAGGTTGGACTCAATCTCTGGAGGTCCCTTCCAACCTCTAAGGTTCTGAGATTCTGTGAAGGCCTCATCCAATCTGGCCTTCAACACCTTCAGGGAGGCGACATCCACAACCACCCTGGGAAACTTGTGGCAGTGTCTCCCTACCCTTACTGGAAAGAATTTATTTCTAATCTCCAGTCTCAATCTCCCCTTCTCAAGCTTCAATCCCGCTCACTCTATCACTACAAGTCCTTCAAAAAAGTGCTTCTTCCAGCTCTTTTGTAGGCCCCCTTCAGGCACTTGAAGGCTGCTTAAAGGTCTCCATGGATCACAGGATGTCAGGGGTTGGAAGGGACCCAAAGAGATTATCCAGTCCAAGCCCCCTACCAGAGCAGGACCACACAATCTAGCTCAGGGCACACAAGAACACATCCAGACAGGCCTGGAAAGGCTCCAGAGAAGGAAACTCCACAACCTCTCTGGGCAGCCTGTGCCAGGGCTCTGGGACCCTTCCAGTCTCAGAAGTTGCCCCTTGAGTTGAGTTGGAACCTCCTGTGCTGCAGCTCCCATCCATTGCTGCTTGTCCTATCCCGGGGAGCAGTGAGCAGAGCCTGTCCCCCCCTCCTGACCCCCAGCCCTCTGATAGTTGTAAACATTGATTAAATCCCCTTTAAGTTTTCTCTTCTCCAGACTAAGCAGCCCCAGGGCCCTCAGCCTCTCTTCATCAGGCAGTGCTCCAGTCCCCATATCATCCTTGTAACCCTCCCTTGGACTCTCTCCAGCAGATCCCTGTCTCTCTTAAACTGGGGAGCCCAAAACAGAAGCTTGGTTGAGTTGTGTGGAGCTTGTTGCTGAGCTGTGCCCTGAGCTGTTCACCTTCTTGCAGCCTGGCTAGGCTCTGCCCTTGGCTCTGGAAGCACAGAGAAATGACACAGCACTTGGAACTGTTGCAGTTTACAGATGGTAAGGAAGCCTAAGATGTATATAAAGGGTGAGGGATGGTGGCACTGTGACCATCTTTGACAAATTCAGAGCTGCCTGAAGGGCTGCAGCATGTCCCACACCTCTACATTCAGCCATGCAGACACTCTTCTTTCCCTGCATGTTTAATATTTTTGACTCTCAGTCAGATTCCCAGTGCGTTATGACTGGCCTGAAGCTTCTCCTCCTGGCTGGCCATGTTCATTTCATCTCTCCTGGCCTGTCAAAGCCGTTCCCTGCTTTAATCCAAACCTGAGGATTTCATGAGAAGCATCTGTTTTTTTTTACGGTGAAGGGACTGAGAAACCATTGAGTGGCTCTGCTGGGCTCTGTGAGGTCCCTTAGCATCACATTTGCAGCTTTGGATAAATTACCAGCCTGATGTTTTGATAGACTGAGTTTTCTTCATTTCTCTCCAGTCACTCCGTATTCTGTTGCTGCCACTCACTCCAGTCTGGTTATTTTTTTTTCCTTTCTATGCTTTGGTTGTTGAGCTGCTAGTTTGGCCTTGGAGACTTCTGACATGATCCAATTTCCCTAGCTAAGACCTTTTGCAAGGACTTGGCAGGGTTTAAAAAGAGTGACTTGTAGGTGACAATTGATCCTAATTTCAGGAGGATGTAGGCTTGAATCTTTCCTGTCCTTTGGAAGAGAAGAGTTCCTTTTTCAAATGGACAGGGGCCACTTTTATATGTTTTTATCTGATGAACATCCTCTTGCCTTTGGTGCTTAGTGCACATTGAAATGTGATTGTATTAAGAATATAGGCAAAACAATGTGACTGCATTAAGAGCATAGGTGAAGGGTACTTCAAAAGTGCAAATGTATTCAAGTCATCAGTTGGTGCTGCTTTTCTGCTGTAGCAGCAATCTTGTTTTCCAGTGAAATGCATGGTAGTCTCTGAAAAGATCTGATGCTGTGAGAATCATAGAATGGTTTGGGTTGAAAGGGACCCTGAGATTATCCAGTTATAACCCTCTGCTATAGGCAGAGACACATCCCACCAGCCCAGGTTGCCCAAAGCCCCATCCAAGCTGATCTTGAACACTTCCAGGGAAGGAACATCCACTGCCTCCCTGGGCACCCTGTGCCAGTGTGTCCCTACCCTCATTCTAAAGTTCTTCCTAATCTCCAGTCTAAATCTCCACTACTCCAGTTTCAAATCATTGCTCCTTATATTATCATCACAGGCCCCTTTAAACAGTCCCTCCTCAGCATTCCTGTGGGTCCCCTTCAGATACTGCAATTCTGCTCTAGGGGCATCCCGGAGCATTCTCTTCTCCCAGCTCTCCAAGTCTGTCTTTGCAAGGAAAATGCCACACAAGTACACCTGACCACACATTTACATGGAGTCATTCAGATGCTTTGCAGTGAAGCTCTGTTGAACCAACCTGTGTTGGTTTCCCAAAATATTTTCCACATTGCTGCTCTCATTCCAGCCTGAGATTGCCCTGGCACACAGCAGAGCTGCAGCCAACCCTACTTGTTACTCACTAAACTCAAAACTGCTCCCCTTGGTCTATTTGGCAAGCTCCCTGCACATTTGTCCTGCTGCCTCTAGCTAATTCCAGCATTAGTTTGGTTTGGGAGCTGAGCCCTGGCCTCATTTCTCCAGATTCGTTTTCTCAAGAGCCAGCTTTGATTCGTGGTGTTGACAATCCAGTACTTCTGCTGAAGCAAGAGGCAGCAGGGCAAAGGCAACACCACTGGTTACTTTTTTGTCCATTTATTTACTGATGAGCACTGTAAAAAACACATTTGTTAAGCCACTTTCCTCAGCACTGCAGCAGTAGGAGTTCATCAGGCAGAAGTAGCTGCTGCATGTGATTTCAGATGTCTTTTCTGACAGCAAACCTCTGTGTGATGTTAATCAGGCTCAGGAAGGCACCAAGAGTTATCACTGCTGCTGGGCACAACTGAAAGAGAAGGGCTGTGGATGGGCAGAGATCAAAAAAGGATTTGGCCTTTCCTGTCCCCTTCTGACAAAACAAAGCAATAAGTTTTTCATCAGTGTCTCACCAGAGTGTAATTTTCATTGATTGCTCTTTAATGTTGTAATGACTTTAACCAGTGCTGCCTGAGCCCTCTCAAGTTGCAGCTAAGAAGGCACCACCAGCGCCACCTCCTGTGAGGACTTTTGAAAGCATCCCCTGCTCCATGACAATATCCAGGGCCAGCCCTGGGCTGTGTTTCATAAGTTTACATTCAGCAGAGACAAATCAGAAACTAGCAGAGATGCATACCAAGGCAAGGCTCGGCCAGCTGCTGCCCAGATCTTTTGGCTTAGCTCACATTTTCTCCTGACACTCATCAGAGACACAGTAGAGGGATAAATGCTCTGACCTGGTGTACAACTGCTGGCAAAGTGTTGGAAGTTTGGTTTGGGATGGCTCAGGGGGCAGAGTTGGCTTTACTTAGTGAGCGTAGGTGTAGAGCAGACCAAGCTACCTCTTACCCATTGGAGAGAAAATAATGATTATGTTTTTAGCAGTGCTTTTAACTTGAGCAATAAGCAGCTGCAGGGAAAAGCTTTGCCCAGCCCAGGCTCTTTGGGTGAGTGGCTTTGTCTTTGCTGCCTCTGACACTGTGTTTGCACTAAAAGTGCTGCAAGGTTTTGTTGGTGCAGTGGCTTTGCTGTTTGTCTTCAGTCCCATCAGACTCCCAACATTCTGATTTAGAGGTATTGAGACTGGAGATGAGGAAGAAATTCTTGAGAGTGAGGGTGGAGAGACACTGGCACAGGCTTCCCAGGGAGGCTGTGGATGTCCCCTCCCTGGAGGTGTTGAAGGTCAGGTTGGGTGAGGCCTTGAGCACCCTGTGCTGGTGGGAGATGTCCCTCTTCATGGCAGGGGGCTGGAACTGGATGATTTTTAAGGTCCCCTCCAACCCAAACTGTTCTGTGATCTTATGACTACTCCTTTCTCAGAGCATGAACTGAACATCCCTGATTCGGGCAATAGGTTAACTTCCTAGGTTTGGTAACTTGATTTAAGTACTAAAATCCAAGTAAAATTGAAGTGAAAGACTACATCCCAAGTGCTAGTTGGGATCTGCTAGATCAGAAGCTGCCCAGCAGTCGTCCTGAGCCTGTGCTTAAGGATAACATCTCTGACACCAGCGCCTGCAGTGCGGTTCTGCATGACACCATTTGGGGGGAAATTGAGCCCTGTCACCCTCTTGTTTCCGTGTCTCAGCCACAGTCCCATGGAATTCCACATTGTGGTGTGGCTTTACATTAAACTGATACCTTCAGTCTCAGCTAGCAGTGACCATCAGACACAGAGGGGGGAAGGAGTAAGAGCTGCTGAAGCAGTCTTGATGTGGTTTGCTGATTAAGTCCCTTCCAACCCAAACCATTCTGTGATTCTATGACACCCTCTGCCTTGGGGCAGGCAGTGCTGCTGCTTACACACCTGTGAGCTCGTTGCTGTCAGCTGAGCAGAACAGGTTCTTGGTGTTGAAATCAAGACAAATGCTGCCTTCCTCTTTCCTAAAAGACTTCTGATGTCATGGGGATGACTGCTTTAGAGCTGCCCCAAAGAGCTGAAGAAAAATTGGAGCTTTTGCAAGTCCAGTCAGGCCTGCTGGAGCAATAGTCATGTTATTGGTGGGGAGAAGATGAATGTGTCAGGATTGGAAGCTGAGCCATTTTGTATCCCAGAGGAATGAGTATGCTGATGCTTGGGAGCCCTCCAACACCAGCTGAGCGCAGGACCTGCCTATTTATTTCCCTGGCTGGAGTGGTCTTCAAATTTCTGTGCATCACATCCAACAGCCCAGGTTTATAATTCATTCTGTGTCTATTTGTTTCGTGGCAGAGGAGGGTGAAATGATAGCAAAGCTCAGTGTTCTTTACAGCCAGGAAGAGAGAGCTGTGGCTCTGTGTCAGTGTAAGCTGTCCAGGGGATTGTGATACTTGAGATGAGTGCTGCTGCTATGTTGTGTCAGAGTAAATGCCAGCATCCTGGAGTGAGTCCTGGGCTGTTCTGTAGTTTGGAGATGAGGAACAATGTCTCTGCTGCAAAAGTGGTCAGGGATTGGCACAGGCTGCCCAGGGAGGTGGTGGAATCCCCACCCCTGGAGGTGTTCAAGAAACCTGTGGCCATGGCACTTGGGGAGATGGTGGGGTTGGTTTGCTGGTTGGACTGGGTGATCTTAGAGGACTTTTTCAACCAAAACAGCTCTATGATTGTATAAAGCAAGTCCCTGAGCTGCTGAGAGCACTGGTTTGGCTAGAGAGAGGAAGGTCCATCTGTAATGAGGAGGTCAGTGTCTCATCCCTCTGACGAGACTGCAATTACTCAGCAGATCCAGATCCTTCTTTCCCTTCCTGCAGCAGGTGCCACAGAGGTGAATCTGACCTGTGAGTTATGCCTGAATAAATCTGATGATTACAGAGTTAATTAGGGAACTGGAAATGAGACAAGGTACATCTAACTTCTTTTTTTAAAAGCCTTCTCTGTATTCTGTTGCATCTTCTTCATTTTCTGAACTTTTTAAAGTACAAGGGACAAGCAGGTCGAAAATGGGAAGAAAATGAGAAGCACTTGGCCTGGTGCCTGCTTTTCTACTGTGTTGATTAGGTTTTAATTGGCAATTCTTGTCTGTAATATAAGATAATTGCAGAGATTTCCAGGAATTGTTTGTAGGAAAGGAAAAAGCAGGCACATCTGAGTTCTACTGGAGGAGTTTTTAATTAAAGACTTTATAAAGCGCAACAGATGCTGCTTTGGTACTTAGGAAGACAGGCATGGGGTCTCTCTAGACATTGAGCCATGATGGTTAGAGCTTCTGGCCTCTCCTGGCTAGAGGTGATCTGATGTAGTCTTCCATTAGGGGATTTGAGTAGCTCCACTTTATCTTCTAGTCCAAACTGTGAAGAGTGTTTTTCACAGAGTGATGTCAGGCAGCCATAGAGTGAAGGTCCCTGCATGTCCATTGAACTGGAGTCCAGAGGAGGCCACAAAGATGCTCAGAGGGCTGCAGCAGCTCTGCTATGAGGACAGGCAGGGACAGATGCGCAGGATGTCCCACGGGAGCAGGACTGGGCTTTTGCATGACCTGGGACTCCCTGGGATGCAGCTTTGGGCAACAAAACATTGAACATGTCCAGAGAAGAGCACCGAGGGTGGTGAGGGAGCTGGAGCACAGCCCTGTGAGGAGAGGTGGAGGGAGCTGTGGGTGTTCATCCTAGAGAGGAAGAGGAGGCTCAGGGCAGACCTCATTGCTGTCTACAACTACCTGAAGGGACACTGTAGCCAGATGGGGTTGGGCTCTTCTGCCAGGCACCCAGGGACAGAACAAGAGAACACAGCCTCAAGCTGTGCCAGAGTAGGTTCAGGCTGGATGTTAGGAAGAAATTCTCCACAGCAAGAGTGATTGGCATTGGAATGGGCTGCCCAGGGAGGTGGTGGAGTGCCCATCCCTGGAGGTGTTTTAAAGGAGACTGGATGGGGCACTTAATGCCATGGTTTAGTTGATTAGAAGGGTTAGGTGATGATCTTGAAGGTCTTTTCCAACCTGCTTAATTCTGTGATTCTGTGAACAATGGCCACCACACCTTCTGTTATTTTTTTCTCCTTAACATTGT
The DNA here is from genome assembly GCA_013400475.1 of Tricholaema leucomelas. Classification (NCBI taxonomy): domain Eukaryota; kingdom Metazoa; phylum Chordata; class Aves; order Piciformes; family Lybiidae; genus Tricholaema lacrymosa; species Tricholaema leucomelas. Next base: position 10,465 of record WAAF01004573.1, on the reverse strand, counting down.
TTGGTGAGTCAGCAGCCAAATCCAAGTCAGACTTCTGATGTGGCCTCAATTGAAGACACTTTGTTGTGCCAGCCCTGCCTAGCAGGTAAGTGCAAACATCTTCTGTAGTCATAGAACCATAGAACAGTTTGAGTTGGAAAAGCCTTCTAAGGTTATGGAGCCCAACCCCTCCACGGCCATTAAACCATGTTCCAGAGTGCCATGGCCACCGGTTTCTTGAACACCTCCAGGGGTGGGGACACCACCACCTCCCTGGTGTAGAAATTGTGCCAAGGGAGGGTTAGATTGGAGATAAGGAAAATTTTCTTTCCTGCAAGCGTGGTCAGGGATTGGCACAGACTGCCCAGGGAGGTGATGAAGTCCCCATCCCTGAAGACATTCAAAGTCAAACCTGACAGGGCCCTGAGCAACTTGATTGAATTAGAGATGTCCTTGCTGACTGCAGGGGCATTGGACAAGATGAACTTAGAGGATCCCCATTGTTGTTTTCATAGAATCAGTCAGGGTCGGAAGGGACCACAAGGATCATCCAGTTCCAACCCCCCTGCCATGCCCAGGGACACCCTACCCTAGAGCAGGCTGTCCAGAGCCTCATCCAGCCTGGCCTTAAACACCTCCAGGGATGGGGCCTCAACCACCTCCCTGGGTAACCCATTCCAGGCTCTCACCACTCTCATGCTGAACAACTTCCTCCTCACGTCCAGCCTGAACCTACCCATCTGCAGCTTCGCTCCATTCCCCCCAGTCCTGTCGCTCCCTGATACCTTAAAAAGTCCCTCCCCAGCTTTTTTTGTAGGCCCCTTTCAGATACTGAAAGGCCACAAGAAGGTTTTCCATACTTTGAGTGACTTTAGTAACAGATAATCTGTGTACTTAGTGCTGCCTGTGCGGGCTGAGGTGCCATTACTGTGCTGGTACAGAGCCCTGTGTTTCTGCGTAGCAGTGACACTTGCATGCCACAGCTAAACCTCTTTTGCTTTCATTTCTCTTCCCCGCCCCCCCCTCCCCCCCTCCCCCCACTTCACTCCTCAAATATCCATCTGGAGTTTAGTAAAGCACTGGATAATCAAGTGTACAAAATCTTCTGTGATAAGAGTAATTAACTCTAGCTGGATGTGAGCATTTTATCCCTAAATGTACAACCAGCAGAAAGGTTTGAAGTGCAAAATGGTGTACTGAGCTGGGGAGAGGAGTGTGGTACTTAGGGCAGCAGCAGGAACACTTCATCTGATCTTTAATCCTCACTGTCTCAAAGACAGCAGAAGGACTGGAGAGGAAAAAGAGCACAATTAATGATGCCAACTACTGAGGCTAACGTGGAGCATGTTCATGTCTGCCTTCAGGGTGCAATGTTCATGTACCTTGGTGGACTGGAGCAGCTCTGCTCCAGTAAAGACAGGCTGAGGCAGCTGGAGTTGTTCAGCCTGGAGAAGAGAAGGCTCCAGGGGGACCTTAGAGCTGTTTTCCAACACCTGAAAGGGATTCTACAGGAAGGCTGCAGAGAGACTTTTCCTGAGGGTGTCTAGAGAGAGGAGAAGGGGGAATGGTTTGAAGCTGAGGCAGAGCAGGGTTAGACTGGAGCTGAGGAAGAAGTTCTTCAATAAAAGGCTGGAGAGACTGTGGAATAAGCTGCTCAGGAAGGCTGTGGATGCCTCTCCCTGGGAATGTTCAAGGCCATGCTGGATGAGGCTTTGAGCAGCTGAGGATTGTTGAGAAGTGTCTCTGCCCAAGGCAGGAGACTGGAGTGGATGATCTCTGAGGTCACTTCTAACTTGAGCCATTCTGTGATGATGCTGTGATATGATTTAGCCAATTAATACCTGAGTTTTCCCATGTGTCCCCCTCAACATGCACGCACACAGAATCATGGAATCACTGAAGGGTAGGGTTGGAAGGGACTTCCAGAAATCACTGAATTCAACCCCCCTGCCTGAGCAGGGTCACCCGGGACAGGTCACACAGGAACATATCCAAGTAGGTTTTGAAAGTCTCCAGAGAAGGAGACTCCACAACCTCTCTTGAGCAGCCTGCTCCGGGGCTCCAGCACCCTCATAGCAAAGAAGTTTCTCCTCATGTTGAGGTGGAGCCTCCTGGGTTACAGCTTACACCCATTATTTTTTGTGCCATTACAGGGCATGACCTGAAAGAGCCTGACACATTCAACTTGACCCCCAACCCTCAGATACTTATAGACATTGGTCAGATCCTCTCTCAACCTCCTCTTTTCCCAGGGCTCTCAGCATTTCTTCACAGCAGAGATGTTCCAGTCCCTTCATCATCTTTGTAGCTTCTGTTGAACTGCAGATCTCCAGCAGATCCCTGTCTTCAGTTGAGGAGCCTCAGACTGGATTTAGTACTCCAGATGTAGTCTCACCAGGGCAGAGCAGAGGGAGAGGAGAATCCCTGAGACCTGTAAGCATGCAAGGCAGCTGTCACCTCTCTGCTCTGGATCTGAATTGTCCAGTACTGTTTCTGAGCCACATGTTTCCTTCTCTGTAGGTCACTTCTGTTCTGGTGGCCTTGCAGGCCCGCACACCCAGCAGGAAGTTTCAAGCCCAAGATGGAGCTTCAGACGTCCAGCAGCAGCTCCTCATGCTCGCCAGGTCTGTCCCATGAAAGATCTTCATTTTCGACAGTAAGGGTAAAGACTGACTGTAAATCACACTGTTAAGGAGATTCTTCTGAAAGGGCTGCCAACTCTCATTGACTTCTCTCTGGCTCAGGCAGTACTAGAGCTGAAGGGGACAGAGGGGAAATTTGGTTACAGGATAGGAAAAAAAAATCTTTTTGTCTCGTAACAGCTAGAAAATCACAGATTCACAGAATAGTTTGGGTTGAAGGGAACTTGAATATCATCCAGTTCCAACCACCAGCCCAGGTTGCTCAAGGCCTCATCCAACTTGGTCTTGAACACCTCCAGGGAGAAGGCATCCACAGCCTCCCTGGGCAACCTGTGCCAGTGTCTCACTGCTCACACTCTCAAGAATTTCTTCCTCCTCTTTCTCTCAATCTCCCCTCTCCCAGCTCAAAGCCTTTGCCCCTTGTCCTGTGACTCCCAGCCCTTGTCAGAAGTCCCTCCCCAGCTCTCCTGTAGACCCTTGGGGTAGTGGAAGGCTGCTCTGAGGTCTTCCCGGAGCCTTCTCTTCTCCAGGCTGAACAGCCTCAACTCTCCCAGCCTGTCCCCAGCCCTCTGATCATCCTCATGGCCTCCTTTGGACCTTCTCCAACAACTCCAGGTCCTTCTTGTGCTGGGTTCCCCAGCAGTGGAGGCAGTGCTGCAGGTGAGGTCTGAGCAGAGTAGAACAAAGGGACAGAATTCCCTCCCTGTGCTGCTGCTCTCCCTGCTCTGGCTGCAGCCAGCACACAACTGGCTCTGGGCTGCCAGCAACCAGTGCTGGCTCTTGGGCAGTTTGTCATCTGAAGTCCTCAGCAGTCCATAAAGAGTGGAATTTCTGCTTTAAATATCTGTAGAAGCCCTTCTCTTAAGAGCCTTCAGAAGCAGTGTGTGTTGTTCTGAAATGCACCCAAAGAGGCAGATAGGAGGCTTCCCAGGATTTCCAGCTCTATTGTTCCCTTCTAAATACTTTTGGTTTGGTTTTCTAATTCAGTAGAACTTTGTTTTACAGTCATCAGTCACACTAATGACCTGGGAACATGTTTGAAGTTGCTTGATTTTTGCAATTCAGCAGTGGATAAATGAGTTTCAAAGGTCTTGATAACAGAGCTTTGCTAAACTTCTCTGCTACCAATTCTTTGCAGAGGGAGACCTGGCTCTGTGTTACAGATTACCACGTGCCTGCTTGTGAACGTTTCAGAGAGGCTCAGTGTCTCTCACTGGTATAGAAATTGCCTTTCTCTGGTTAACAGTGCTATACAAATGGGAAAGCAGAGATAGAGGACCCAGCTCAGTTGATTAAAGTAAACTTTGGCCCAAGTCCAGAATGTTTAGTCAAGTGCACTGCTAGCAGCAGAAGCCTAGAGCCCAGTTTCTCAGTTTCTCTTTGCATCTCTGGGGTGCATTAAGCACAGTGTGACCAGCAGATGGAGGGAGGTTCTCTTCTCCCTCTGCTCTGCCCTGGTGAGACCTCACCTGGAATATTGTGTTCAGTTTTGGGCTCCCCAGTTCAGGAGAGACAGGGATCTACTGGAGAGAGTCCAAGGGAGGGCTACAAAGATAATGAAGGGGCTGGAGCACTGCCTGGTGAGGAGAGGCTGAAGAACCTGGGGCTGTTTGGTCTGCTGGAGAGAAGACTTGGAGGGGATCTAATCAGTGTTTATAAATATCTGAGGGCTGGGGGTCAAGAGGGAGGGGACAAACACTTCTCGTTTGTGCCCTGGGATAGGACAAGGGGCAATGGGTATGAAATATAGCACAAGGATGTTCTCAACATGAGAAAGAGCTCTTGACTGTAAGGGTGACAGAGCACTGACATTTGGCTGCCTAGAAAGGGTGTGGAGTCTCCTTCTCTGGAGACTTTCCAGCCTTGTCTGGATGTGTTCCTGTGCCATCTGATCTAAACTGTATGGTCCTGCTCTGGTAGCAGAGTTGGACTTGATGATCTGTGGAGGCCCCTTCCAACCCCTACCATCCTGGGATCCCGTGATCTCCTGGGTTCTTCTTTTCAGAGAAGTACAAGTGCTGTGAAAACAATTATCTCCTCCCAATTAAGCTATACATTGTTCTAGCTGATAATTTCTTTTCCAGCCAATGACTCAGCTGTTAAAGCTCCTTGACTGCTGGATGATTTAATTTTTTTTGCTCACCAGCTAAGTCTAGGAAATTCCTGGTTTCCACCCACTTTTGAAATTAAACTCCAAAAGTTACATTTGCATGGTGCAGCAAGGAACAGCCCTCACAGCTCCTCAAGACAGCAAAATCCAAGAGACAGAGACAGTGGCAGCTGAACAAACACTGTAGAAGCTACAAAGTACATTAGAGTTTTAAAAAGTCTGTTGGTTTAATAACGTGAAGTGTTCTGCTCTGCCTTGTGCTGCTTCACAGAATGTTGTCAGCTCTCCTCAGGAGCACGCTGCAAAGATAGGGCAGTGCCTGCTGGAACAAAGGAAGGGCACTCATGGATAGGCTGGGACAAGACAGAGAATATTTCAGAGAGTCTGGCATGAGGGAGATGATCATAGCATCATAGAATGCATTGGGGTTGGAAGGGACCCGCAAAGGTTATCTTGTCCACCCCCACTGCATTCAGCAGGGATATCTCCAACCAGAACAGGTTGCTTAGGGCCACATCACATTTGTACCTTGAAGGTCTCCAGGGATAGGTCTCCACCACCTCTCTAGGCAACCTGTTGCAAGATTTCACCACTGTTATTGTGCAGAACGTCCTTCTGATGTCCAAAGTAAATCTAACCTGATCCAGTTTCAAATCATTGTCCCACATCCTAGCACCACAAGCACTTGGAAACAGTCCCTCCCAGCTCTCCTGGAGCCCCCTTCAGGTACTGGAAGGCTGCTCTAAGGTCTCTCTGGAGACTTCTCCAGGCTGAACAGCCCAAACTCTCTCAGCCCGTGCCCATAGCAGAGGTTCTCCAGCCCTCTGAGCATCTTGGTGGCCTCCTCTGGACCCTCTCCAGAAGATCCATGTCCTCCTTTGAGGTGCTATATGTAGACATGGCCCTGCAGGTGATGTCTCCCCAGAGCAGAGGGGCAGGATCCTTCCCCTCTGCCCATCTCTGCCTATGCTGCTTTGGATGCAGCCCAGGCTGCCCTTGGCCTTCTGTGCTGCCAGTGCCCATTGCTGGCTTCTGTCCAGCTTCTCTCCCACCAGCACCCCCAGTTCCTTCTCTGCAGGGCTGATCTCAGTCTCATCATCCCTCAGCCTGGGTTGATATTGAGGATTGCCCTGACCTAGGTGCAGGACCTTTCACTTTGCCTCATTGAGCCTCATGAGGTTCTCCTGAGCTCACCTCTCCACCCTGTCCGTGTTCCTCTTGGTGGATTCTGTCCTTCAGTCTTATCAACAACATTCCTCAGCTTGGTGTCATCTGCAGACTCACTGAGGGTCCCTCAGGGAGGCTGTGGCTACCCCCTCTCTGGAGGTGTTTAAGGCCAGGTTGGGTGAGGCCTTATGCAACCTGGGCTGGTGGGAGATGTCCCTGCCCATGACAGGGGGGTTGGAGTAGATGACCTCTGAGGTCCTTTCCACCCTAAGCCATTCTAGGATTCTGTGATCTCCAGGAAGTCAGGCAAGGAATGGGAATCCTACATCCCTCTAACCATGTGCTGTGGATTCAGGTGATATCCTCCTGCATTTGCTGTGGGTGGAGCTCCACATCATGAAGCTTTTAGCAGCTGAAGGTAATTTTTAAAGGGTCCCATAGTTACGTGGGGTTGCAGACCCCTCAGCTGCTGTGATTCAGTTGACATGCTCAGAGCTGTGGAATTTTAAAGCCTTGAGAAATTCAAATCCTGCTGCACTGAGGTTTGGGAACCTTCTGTTTATCCATCCCGTGTGGAGTCCAGGTAAAGGGAAAATAAGAGGTTTTATTTGAGAGGTGGGAATGAGGAAGTGAGTGGAAAGCAGAGGGAGAGACACCCTTGAAACTTGCTTTTCACCCTGAGGAGTCCCAGTTGGGACCTGTTCCTTCAGTCTGTGCAGAGGATAAGCCTAGATTTTCATAGAATCAGTCAGGGTTGGAAGGGACCACAAGGATCAGCCAGTTCCACCCCCCCTGCCATGGGCAGAGACACCTCACACTAGATCAGGCTGTCTAGAGCCTCATCCAGCCTGGCCTTAAACACCTCCAGGGATAAGGCTTCCACCACCTATCTGGCCAACCCATGTCAGGCTCTTACTACCCTCATGGTGAAGATTTTAACAAATCCTGATCATGTTGGGGTTCTATAAGACTGTTCTAACCTTCAAAGGCACATAACACACTAGTGGATGCTTGAGCCTTGCCTTGGCAAGCATTTGGATGGCAGCCAAGAGTTCAGCCTGCAAGTACTCCAGGGAGCCACCAGCAGCAGTCAGTGCTGTCCCTTTCTCCTGGATTGCTGTTTGCTTTGTGCCGTTGAAAGGGCTGATGCAGGAGAGGAGCAACTTCTCCTGGGCTAGGTTTGCATTTTCTTTTCACTGACATCTGTCAATCAGTGATTGGCAGTACCAGGAGCTCCTTTACTAAAGCTGTTCTTGATCAGGGGTGTGCAAAATTACAGGAGGGCAGAACTTGGGTTTCCATCCTGAGGTGGGAGGGGGCCAACCTCTTTCAGGTGGTCAGCAGCAATAAGACAAGAAGCAACAAGTACAAACTTGAGGATAGACTTCTTTACAGTGAGGGTGACTGGAACTTTACAGTGAGAGCACTGGAACAGGCTGCTCAGAGAGGTTGTGGAGTCTCCTTCTCTGGAGCCTTCCAGAACCTGCCTGGATGCATTCCTGTGTGAACTACTCTGGGTGATCTTGCTTTGGCAGGGGAGTTGGACCTGATGATCTCTGGAGGTGCTTTCCAACCTCTAATATTCTGTGACTCTGTGAGTTAAACATCTGAGGACATTTTGTCATGAAATGGACTTCCTTGTTGCTATTTTTGTTTTCCTCACTGATCTCACCACCGTTTCTTTAAGTCACAATGCAAGCATCTTTTATCTAACACTGGGGGTTTGAGGGATAGTCACAGCTCAAACTGGCTGCCAGTCAAGCAGGTACCCGTGTGTTTGGACTGAGCACATCTCCAGGCTGCAAATCCCATTTATTCAGAGTGCAAGCATGGAAAGAACTCAGCTTGCGTGGCACTCACAGGCTCTTTTACAGCTGAGGCTTAAGCATCATGATTATTAAACACACCTGCATCAGAGCATGCTTCAAGCCTGATGGGCTTGGTGATTTTTATTTTTTTTAAGGTGTCTCATTTCTTCCTTAGCAGCTCAGAACACTCCAAACGGTTTTACTGCTCCCATGAGCCACTGAAGCACAGCAGCACTCAGCTAATCCAATACCACCACCTTCTGGCTTTGCAGTAACTTCAGTGGCGGTATCAATGAGCCCTCTCTAGTGGTGGTATTATTGAACTCCCTCCATATTTGCTTACTGTAGATCATAGAATTGTTCTGGTTGGAAAAGACCTCCACAATCATCCAGTCCAACATCAACCTGACCCCACCATGGCCATTAAACCATGTCCCAGAGTGCCATGGCCACAGTTTCTTGAACACCTCCACGGATGGGGACTCCACCACCTCCCTGGGCAGCCTGTGCCAATCCCTGACCACTCTTGCAGCAAAGAAATTGTTCCTAAGCTCCAGCCTAACCCTCTACTGGCACAATTTCAGGCCATTTCCTCTCCTTCTATCACCTGATCCTAGGGAGAAGAGGCCAACCCCCACCTCACTGCAGCCTCCTCTCAGGGAGCTGTAGAGAGCAATGAGGTCTCCTCTCAGCCTTCTCCACACTGCACACCCCCAGCTCCCTCAGCTGCTATTCCCCATCCCTGTTCTGCAGACCCTTCCTCAGCTTTGTTGCCCTTCTCTGGACCTGCTCCAGCCCCTCAATGTCCTTCTTGGATGAAAGCAAAGGAATCCCCTTTGGTGGGACCCTCTGTTTTGTAAGCAGGTCATGTTCCCTCTGGGATCTTAATTATCTCCTCTCTCTTTAGAATTTGGGTTGTGTTTGAAGTGTCCTGCTGGCTACTTCTGTACTGCTGGAGCAAGCTATCCTGTCACATGCCAGCCAGGTACACACAACCCTCTCCAAGGATAGGATGCAGAGCCTGACTGCAAAGCCTGCCCTGCAGGGAAAGCTTATACCCATCCTGGATTAACCCAGCCTGACGCACACGGTTTGCCAGGGTAAGCCTTAGTCCTTTGCTCTGCTTCTCTTTATGTCTGTGCATAAATTTCACCTCCACTGGATTTGCTTTGTGTGTGGGAAAGCGCAGGAGGCATAGAACCCTAAAATTGTTTGGGTTGGAAAAGATCTCTAAGGTCACTGAGTCCAACCATCAATCCAACACCACCATGGCCACTAAACCATGTCCACAGGTGCCATGGACACAGGTTTCTTGAACATCTCCAGCGACGGGGACTCCACCACCTCCCTGGGCAGCCTGTGCCAATCCCTGACCACTCTGGCAGCAAAGAAATTGTTTCTAATCTCCAACCTGAACCTTCCCTGGCACAATTTCACAGGATCACAGGATGTCAGGAGTTGGAAGGGACTCAAAGAGATCAACCAGTCCAAGTCCCCTGCCAGAGCAGGACCACACACTCTAGCTTAGGTCACAGAGGAACACATCCAGACAGGCCTTGAAAGTCTCCAGAGAAGGAGACTCCACAGCCTCTCTGGGCAGCCTGTGCAGTGCTCTCGAACCCTTCCAGTCAAAAAGTTGTCCCTTGTGTTGAGCTGGAACCTCCTGTGCTGCAACTTCCAGATGTTGCTCCTTGTCCTATCCCAGGGAGCAGTGAGCAGAGCCTGCTCCCCCCCTCCTGCCCCCCAGCCCTCAGATAGTTATAAACGTTGATTAAATCCCCTTTAAGTTTTCTCTTCTCCAGACTAAGCAGCCCCAGGTCCCTCAGCCTCTCCTTATCAGGCAGTGCTCCAGTCCCCTAATCACCCTTTTAGCCCTCTGCTGCACCCACTCCAGCAGATCCCTGTCCCTCTTAAACTGAGGAGCCCAAAACTGAAGGCAGTACAGGCAATTTCCTCTGCTGTGTCTAGATTTGATAGCAGTTCCTGGGAAATCAGAGTGACTGCTGTGGCAGTGGGCACTACTCCCTGACATTGCCATGGAACAGGTTGTAAAAATAAACAAGAATGAAGGCAGTACAGACATTCCATGTGCATGAGCAACACAGCCTGGCTGAATAACCCACTCCTGGTGAAAAATACAGTACACAACAGCCGCAATTCCAGTGATTCATGTTCAGTATCACTGCATTATTGGCTGTCAGTTACATTGCTGTCAGCTACAGCACCAAGTACTTAGCTGCAGCATTCATTCTGATATTCTGATAGGGCATAGAGTTTGTCTTCCACTTAGAACCATAGAAATATTGAGCTTGGAAGAGAGCCTGAGCTCATCAAGGCCAGCACCAACTGCAAGATGGTCTCAGGGTAGTCAATCCTGGGGAACACTGACATGGTCAGAGATGCAGCCCTGTGCAACAGCTCTGCTTGAGAAGAGGAAAGCAGCAAAAGCTCAGCTGTGTGCTGAAGGTGCAAGTCTTACCCAGAAGGATGTCCCTGGCTTGGGTGGAGAGAAAGGAGCAGAGCCTGTTAGTGGTCCCCATCTTTGTCTTTTCTTTCATGATGCCACGTGGTGGGGAGGGCAGGGTGTGATGATGCCACAGAGGAGCAGGTAAGTGAGGGATGAGGGTAGCCTTCCTAAAAGGCTGCTCCCAGTCCCTCCCAGTGCTCTTCGTAACTCTAGAGTCCCTTCCTAGTGCTTCCAGCACCCTCCCAGTTTTCCTAGTTCCCCCAGTAACCCCCAGATCTCCTTCCCAGTGCTC
>WAAF01004572.1:0-40595 GCA_013400475.1 Tricholaema leucomelas | reverse complement strand
GTTAGGGTGTGGGTTTCTTCTGGGTGGGTGTGTTTCTTTATTGTTTTTTCTTTTTTTGTTTGTTTGTTTGTTTCCCCTCCCCCGGAGCGCTGCGGCAGTGCAGGACAGGCTGCTCCCAGCCGAACCAGGCTCCGCCGGCGCCGCTGCCGCTCCGCGCTTCCATCTCCCGCTCTCCAGGCACCGCCCCTCTGCCTCACCCTCCAGCGAGCACTTCACGCCTCGTTGTTTGCCGCTCCTGCCGCTTACCTGCCCCCGTTCCGGGGTTCTCCGATGGAGAGAGCCCCAAAGTGGAGAAAAAGCTTCGAAAAATCGCGTTTGAGCTAGCCTCGGTACTGTTCTCCTGCCGAACCAACAGATCCACAGCTGCTTCTAGCTTGGTGTCATCCAACCTGGCCTTGAACACCTCTAGGGAGGAAGCATCCACAACCTCCCTGGGCAGCCTGTGCCAGTGTCTCACCACCCTCACTGTCTAGAATTTCTTCCTAACCTCCAGCCTAAATCCCTCCTCCTCCAGCTTCAGTTCATTCTCCCCCATTTCATCACTACAAGCCCTTGTGCAAAGTCCTTTCCTGTCTTTCTTGTAGCTCCCCCCCCTCAAGCACGTTTATCCATGGGGACTGAATAAATTCCTTCCAACTTGGTCAGAACATCTCCATGTGTGTTAGCTGCTTATCAAGTATCTCCTGGCAGGAACAGTGGCTTCACAGCAGGACTCATGAGCACCCAGCTCAGACCTGCTGAATGGGGGTTTCAATGTGTCTTTTGCTGCAGTAAATGTCTTTTGCTGTCCCAGAAGCTGCCAAAGGAGTCCCAGTTTTTCCTTGCTTCTCCTGCCCCTCCTTGGTGCACAAACACAGCCCCGCCCACACACAGCAAGCAGGAGCAAGGCTGAGGGTCTGGTTTGTACCCAGTGTCTTTCCTACCCACTAACAGCTAATTTGCTTTTCCTGCTGGGTGCTGAACTGATGTCCCTATGATAGCATCTGCCTTGGCTCGGATTTCCCTCCCCGACTGCTGTAAACTAAGGAGCCAGATGTTACCAAAGGCAAAACTGCTTTTGCTGCATGCATCACTTCCATTCACCTGCCCATCTAGTGCCCAGAAAGATCCTTCTGCAGCTCTATGTTTACAACACAGAAATGCAAGTAAATTAATGTGCTGGATGTGTTTTAAAGGTGAATTGGTAGATGACAACTGAGTGTGATCCTCTGGGAGAGCAGGCGCGGAAAGAGTCCCACCTTTCTCTTCATCTCATGGTGGATACTGGGCACAGCTCTCCAAATACAGTTTGTTTTGTCAACTATGAGAGAGCATTAAACCAGCTGCTGCTTTTTGCTGCAGCCACATCCCCTCCCCTCATTAGGTTAGCGGCCTCCAGGCTGTGTCTTATGGGTCCAAACCTGCCATGAGGGTTGGGATCTTTCCCAGTCAGAGCAAAATCAGGAGGAAGTCAGAAGCCAGACAGTGCTACTAATATGAGCACAAAATGGATCTCAGGCAAGCCACAGGTTTCCATCCTGCCAGCAGCACCAGCAGGAGGGATGGATGGTTAAAAAAGGGAAAACTTCCTCCAGTCCACCATTTGTAACCAGCTGCAACCAGCTGCAGACAGTAAAGGTCCCTCTCAAAGATGCTAACAGCAAAGATGGACAGCAACAGCCTATTCTGGGAAAATCATTCTGCACCATCAGGAGCATTCCGAGGTACCTCCACCAGGCTCTTCTGCTCAGGGTTAGTGCACAGCAAGGAAGGAGAGCAGGCATGACAAGGCTCTGCCTTGATGGAGACAGAAGTCAGCTCCCGAGGCTGGGAGGTAACACCATGGCTATGAGACCCTAGAAGGGGGCTGAACTAGAAGGACAACTACCAAACTACCTCAAACTCATCAGAGGTCTGATTGTGGGAGCTGGAGGCGAGGCGAGATGAGGAGCCCAGTCCAGCAACTAAAGATTGCTGAAACTGCTGTTCAGACAAAGCTGCACCCTGATGCTGTAGAGGTGACCTGCCTTGTGTTGAGAACATGTCTACTCGCTGTTTGAAGATAGGAAGCCTCTTGTAGTTCTGGACTGAACCTCTGTGGTGTTTAGGAGACTTGAGCTGCAGGAAACAAACCTGTCCACTGCCCACCCCACCTGTGGCACTGGCAGGGTAAATTGTCAGCAGTGCCCAGAGGATGCTGTTGCAGACTGCTGGTGTCCCATACGTCTGCACAAACAGGCTCAGCAGTGTCAGGGTGAGCAGGACAGGAAACCTGTACGAGGCAAACTCATAACACAGTCAGGGCTCGACAGACTCCCAGCTGAGGAACCAACAAGGATGGAGATGATGGAGATCTTCATCCCAGTGAGCAAGTCTTCACCAGGGAGAGGTCTTGTGCTTGGCTTGTGCAGGGCACATTAAGGTGCATGTGAGTACCAGAGGACAGGGCAGTGCTGCCCAGTCAAGTAGCAACACGCAGCTACAGTGGAAAGCCAGCATGTGGGCATCTGGTGCCCAGAGCTGCACTTGACAATCTGCAGCCCCCTGCAGTGCTGCAGCTCTGCGTAGCAAAGGGAGGCAGCAGGCTGCTGACAAACCGCAGCTTTGCTTCACACCGGAAGAATTCTACACTGTGCTCACAACCATTTTTTTCCCTTCTGTTTGAAACAAAAGTTTGTGATTTGTGACTAAGTGGTGAGATCTTCACTAAAACTTTTCCATTGCTCCCACCAGGAGAGAGCCTTCAAAGGTCAATGACTCAAAGAATGCTGAAGCAAAGACAGTCTGGTGAGACTCCCACTCTGAGCTGCCATCCACCACTGGTCATCTATTTAGAATCAACCAGGTGGGAAGAGACCTCCAAGCTCACCCAGCCCAACCTAGCACCCAGCCCTGGCCAATCAACCAGGCCATGGCACTAAGTGCCTCAGCCAGTCCTTTCTTGAACACCTCCAGGCACGGCCACTCCACCACCTCCCTGGGCAGCCCATTCCAATGTCAATCACTCTCGCTGCCAACAACTTCCTCCTAACATCCAGCCTGAACCTGCCCTGGCACAGCTTGAGGCTGTGTCCCCTTCTTCTGTTGCTGCTTGCCTGGCAGAAGAGACCAACCCCACCTGGCTACAGCCTCCCTTCAGGGAGCTGCAGACAGCAATGAGGTCTGCCCTGAGCCTCTTCTGCAGGCTGCACACCCCCAGCCTCTCCTCACAGGGCTGTGCTCCAGGCCTCTCATCTGCAGTGATCAGGCAGCACGTGCTCAGCAGCAGCAAGGCTGCATCATTGCTTAGCAATAGGAAGTCTTTCTGAAGCACTGTGAGGAGATTCCATGGCCAGCAGAACACCAGCCCTGGCAGAGCACACATTTCCATGCTCCTTTTGTGTCCACCAGCCATCACTGAGTGGCTCACTGTGCTGCGATGTGCTCCAGCCCCAGGCACATGATACCGCGAGGCATCCACACAATGTCTGGTACTGAAAAGCTGCAGAGGTTCTTGCCACGGTGGAAAAGTTACTGACATCCTTCCACGGAATTACTGCACAGTGAACATCTCCTGTGGGGCCAGGCTGGGACTGGGAGCTGGCAGCAGAGGACCCTGAGGGCTGCCCTCAGTGCTGTGCCAAAGATGTGCAGGGCAGTGTCAGGAGGACACAGCCAGGCTCTGCCCAAGGGTGGCCAAGGGCAGCACAAGGGGCACTGGGGGCAAATTGTGGTAGGGGAACAGGAGGGGAAACTTTGTCTCTGTGAGAGTGCTGGAGCCTGGAGCAGGCTACCAGAGAGTGGAGTCTCCTTCTCTGGAGCCTTTCCAACCCCCCCGAGATGTGTTCCTGTGTGCCCTGCCCTGGGTGCTCCTGCTCTGGCAGAGCTTGGACTGGATTTGCTCTGCAGGTCCCTTCCAGCCCCTGATGTCCTCCTGCTCGTTTCCAGTGTCATCTCTGTTAAATGAATGTAAGCAAGCACAGAGAGAGTTAATCCTAAACTCACCTGCTGCTGAGCCCAGTTCACAACCCATGGGCTCTTGTTAATCTACCTCTTCTCTGTATGCTTTTCACTTCTCTCCTTGCTGCTGCCTCCCGTTTCTTTCAAACAGGCTGACAAACCAGAGCATGCTGAAGTCAAAGGGATTCCTTCATCCATCCCATTAACCACCTCCTCCTCCCAGGTTTGGAGTCAGTCATGAGTGTAAAGCTTACATCTGCTGCTCTGGATTATCCACACAGCTCTCGGTTTCAACCCAGAGCAGTCCTTGGAGCTCCTGCTTGTACCTGGGACTTTCCACAATCAAATGACAACTGCCACTGGCTTAGGTGTTCCTGTTTGCTACCATGTGAACTAGAACCAGCCTTGTGCTGAGCAGCACCTAAACACAGAGCCAGGAAACAGCCTTCCCTGCCCCAGTGATGCATTATTCAGGAGGCAAGGTGTGGGCAGAGGAAAGGGCTTCTCCATCTGATCACACACAGCCCTGCCCATCAGCTCTCCTCTCTGGCCAGTGAAGTGTGCCCGTGCAGAGCAGAGCTGTTGGCAGCCCAGGTGCAGCTGCCTCCTCGCTGCCAGCAAGCTCTTGCCAGGTCTCAGAAGGGCATCATCCTTAGCAGGTCACTGCAGGCAGCAGAAAGGAGCAGCAACCCTGCAGCTGTCTCCTGTGACCCCCCACCCCCACCTCTGCCCAGCAGGATGAGCAAGCATCAGAAGAGACAGGGACTGATGGGAAGCCACAAAACAATTCAGCAGATGAGAGCAGGAAGAGAAAAAGGAGACCTCTGAATGGTGACACAGGGTCCGAAGGAGACAAAAGCGGCAGCAGCTTTGCATGCAAACCAGCTCGCTCCATCAGCCACCAAGAGGACCATGGACACCTCTGCACTCAGAAGAAAAATCTCTGGGCTCCAGTTTGGTACCACAGGGTGATGCATGATGAAATTTGCCAAGAGTCAGAGACCAGAGTGAAGTAAGATGTCCCCCCTCAGAGAGGCAACAACTGCTCTGGATGATCCTTCCATGGCACATCCAGCAGCGTGGACATGCACTACATGCTGAGTGTCCACACCCTACAGCCGAGTGGACACCTGGTCCTGGCAAACGTTCACTCCCACTTGAACCATGCTGAGAACCAGGACCCCAGAGTCTTCCTGTTCTGGTCTCAGGTTGTGCCTCTGAAGTCACTGAGTTGTAACAGTGATGGAACTGGGGAGAACCCACACAGAGTCCTGCGGGGTGGCAGGAACCAGCTCGCTTCAGCACCCCAGGAAACATGACCCTCAGCTGCAGCCATCCTCAAGGCAGGCCCACAGCTTCAGTCCCTTCTCTGCACTTTCCTTGGGTAGCTTAGCCCATTACAAAGGGAAGATGAACTCTACCCAGGATAAGGAGAACGAAGTCCCCACTGGGACCAGAAGGAGCCTTTGGAAGCAGTGTGAGCTGATCTCTCATCCAGAGATGGCTGCCCTGCTAAGGGGTGCTGTTCAGTGAAAAGGTGGAGAACAGTGGCAAGTGGAGCTCCTCAGGGATCTCTACTGGGTCTGGTGCTGTTTAACATCTTTGTCAGTGATGCAGGCAGTGGTGTTCAGGCACCCTCAGCAAATCTGCAGATGACACCAAACTGTGTGGTGCTGAACTCCCTTGAGAGAAGGAATTATTCCAGAAGGATCTTGACAGGCTCAAGAAGTGCCCAGTGCCAGCTGCAGGAGGTTCAGCAAGTCAGAGTGCAAGGTCTTGCAGCTGGGTCAAGCCAGTCCCAGGCACGAATCCAGACTGGGTCCAGCGTGTGTTGAGAGCAGCCCTGAAAAAAGAGCCTCGGGGATATTGGGTGCTGAGCAGCTCCTCAGGAGCCAGCAGTGCCCTCATTCAGCCCAGCAAGCAGCCAAGTGCTGGGCTACAACCAGAGCAGTGTGGGCAGCAGGGCAAGAGAGAGGATTGTGCCCCTTGGCTCTGCTCTGCTCAGACCTCACCTCCAATCCTGCCTCCAGCTCTGCTGTCCCCAGCACAGAAGCACACATTGCTGCTGGAGAGAGTCCAGAGAAGGCCACAAAGATGCTGCAAGGGCTGGAGCAGCTCTGCTGTGAGCACAGGCCGAGGGAGCTGGGGGTGTGCAGCCTGCAGAAGAGAAGGCTCCAGGGGGACCTAAGAGCTGCTGCCTGTGCCTGAAGGGATCCTGCAGGAAGGCTGCAGAGAGACTTTTGCTGAGAGTGTGTGCAGACAGGACAAAGGGGGAAAGTTTTGGAGCTGAGGCAGACCAGGGTTAGAGTGGAGCTGAGGAAGAAGTATGAGGGTGGTGAGAGTCTGGCACAGGTTGCCCAGGGAGGCTGTGGCTGCCTCCTGCCTGGCGGTATTGCAGGCCAGGCTGGATGAGACCTTGAGCAGCCAAGTCACACTGAGAGGTGTCCCTGCACATGGGTAGGGGGTTGCAGTAGATGAGCTCTGAGGTCTGTTCCCAGCTGAGCCCTTCTGTGGCTCCGCTCAAGGCTGTTCACATTACATGCTGGGATTTTGAGATCCAGAGCCTTATAATGCCATGCTGCTGATGGAACCTGCTTTGTCGTTGCTTTGTCCAGATCTGCTCTCTTCCAGGCAGACATCACAAGTGCCACAGCCCCATGGAACTGTGAATTCCACACATCTCAGCAAGCCTGACAGCAGCTTTCTCACTCATGCTTTGACAAGAGGTGAAACAAACTCAGCTCCCAAAGCATTTTCCATAACTCATCTCGTAAGCAGCAGCCACGGCAGCAGCGGCAGCAGCGGCAGCAGCAGCAGCAGCAGCACTTGTCTGTGACACATCGGGGAGAAGAGGTGGTTCAGATAAACACCTTCCACAGGAGAACACCCAGCAGGAAAGCCAGGGAGTGCCAGATGAAGAAATGAAGAACACAGCAGCTGTCTGCCGAAGCTCTGCTATTGCACATGCAAAGCTGCAGGAGGTGTCACCCATAGCCTTGTGCCAGTGGTCACCTGGAGGCAGAAGCAAGGCCCCCCCCACTGAAGCATGTGGGGGCGTTTTGGCAGGGAGGAAGCTCCTGCGGTTAGAGAAGAAACCCACAAGATGTTAAAACCCAGAAGAATGCATACCCCTGGGCATGGGGCTCTCGGGGTGGGGGCTCAGGGCACAGTCCACCTGCCTCACACAAAGCAGCTCTTGCAGAGCAAGTGCAAGGAAGAGCTGAACGGAGAACAACACAGCACCTGGAGAGCACAGCTGCGGTCAGCAGCAGATCACCGACACCTGTGGCTGTGCACCACGGAGCAGCTGTGTCCTGTTTGCTGAGGGAGCAAGCACAGGCAGCTCTGCCAGCCCAGCCAGCCCCGCCACGTGAAGGCAGCAGAATCCCAAGCAAGGCACCCAACATGAGGCCTGCAGCCAAGGCATGAGGGCTGCTTGTGGCTCCTGCAGAGCTGGAGCTGCTGTGAAGCCCGACAGCTGGGAGACAGCAGCTGTGGTGGCTGATCTCCCTCAGGCAGGAGCATCCTCAGTCTGAATCCCTAGGGAAGTCGTTGAGGCAGAATCCCTGAGGCACCATTAGGAGTTGATAGGGGCGAATCAGCCCAAATTCTGCCTCACAACAGAAGGAACTTTTTTCCCCTTCGTTTTGCCACAGATGCTGAACATCATCTCCTAACCAAGAGGATCCTGATGACATCACATCCTCTCCAGAGAGCCACGCAGCCTCCTGAGGCAAGCCAGAAAGATCAGCTCTGCTCCACCACACCTCGCCAGGGACGGCCACCCTCGGAGAAGATGCCCAGGGCCAGGGCCCCTCTCCTGCTCCTGCTCAGCCTGGCGCTCTGTGAGTATGGGCACAGGGCTGCGCGGCTCCAGCAGGGACTAAGCCTCTGCCACTGAACCCAGGGCACTGAGCTAAGGAGATAAAAGGCAAAGGAAGAGCAAACCAATTCCTCATCTCCTGCAAGGTGTCTCTGCCCACGGCAGGGAACTGGGACCAGACAATCCTTAAGGGTTCTTCCAACCTGAACCAGTCTGCAAATCTGTGAAGAAGGCTGACCTGGGGGCTTGCTCAGGAACTGAGGAGGTGAAGGGGACATTGCCTTGGCCAGCACAGGGCAGCCAGAGAGATGGCTGCAGCATCATGAGCACCATGGCATGAGCTCACCTGAAGAAGTGGTTCTGAAGGGGACAGGGAAAGGGAAAGAAGGGACTTTAGCAGTCAGTTGATTTGGGGAGTCACTTCGATAAGCTGGGAAGGGGAAAGGCCCCTGACAAGGCAACTCAAGAGCTCTTCTGAGGGGCAGGGCCCCTCTTTAAAGCCTGAGTTGCTCAGCAACCTTGAGCACCGTGCACAGTCCCAGCGAGGACTCCAATCATCCGGGCAGGCCTGCTGCATCCCACCCTGCCCTGTGGAGAAGGAGTGAGGCTTGCCTGGAGGGGACCTGGCTCTTCCCGAGCAGTTCCCATCAGGATTTCTCTCCCGCAGGCAGCTCTGGGACCCACGGCCAGGTGTACAGCATGGTGGCTCGGCTCCTTGGCAGAGACGGAGGGCACCTGCAGGTGGGGCAGCGGCTGGAGCTGGAGTGCCTGCCCGAGAAGGAGGACAGCGGCGTGTTCTGGGTGCGCCAGGACAGGCATGGCCACCTTCACTTCATTGTCTTCATCTCCCACATTAACAAACTGATGTTTGAGGGGAGCCAGCAGAAATCCAGACGCTTCGAGGCGATGAGAGACAGCAATGCCTACCGGCTGGTGGTGAAGGCTTTCCAGACGCAGGATGAGGGCAACTATTTCTGCCTCATGAACAGCAACCAAGTGCTGTACTTCAGCTCTGGCCTGCCTGCCTTCTTCCCAGGTCAGCTACGCCTCCCCCTTCTCTCTGCCCAAACGCCCAGAGCCCCCTGCCCGGTCACCACTCGCCTCTCCCACAGCCCTCTTTTCCCTGCTTGCTTGCCAAGGCATCTTGTGGCCACTACATGGTCCCTCCTGCTGGAGCCCCCAGCTTGCTGTCTCTTCCCACGGTGGCTCCTGCCCAAAGGCAGGCCCCGCATCACCTCCCCAGCCCCACTTCTTCACCCTGTTCGTGGCTCTGAAGGGACAAGGCTAAAGCAAAGCACCAGCTCCTCCTTCTTCGCCTCACATAGGTCCTAGAAGTCCTGCCAGCCTCAGGCTGTTCAGGGTTTCTGAGGATGGTGGCAGAAAGAATAAAGAAGCCTGCAGCTCCATATTCAGTCTTGAGAGACCCTTTTTGGGAGGGTCACTATCCAAAATGAGCTTCAGAAAGTCCCCCCAGACCTGAGCCCTGTGCTGGCCACAGGAGCAGCCATGCCCTGGCAGGGTGGGAGAGCAGAAGGGTGGCAGAGAGCTGGTTTCTTGCAGTTCCCTACATGCTGTACTGCTTCAGTTACAGTTACCACCACCAGAGCACCACCCACCACCCAGCATGGCACCACTGAAAAGGACCCCTGCCCAAGGACCCCGGATGCAGGTAGCCTTGGTGCAGGGAGGGAGGACGGGAATGGCTGTGCTCTGGTCCACTAATAACTTGGGGGAGGGGGCAAATCCTTAGAGCTTTACCAGAGCTGGAAGGGTTAAACTCTAATGTTTCATCCCACAAGGAAAGGCTACAGCTGATGTCACAAACAGGAGCATGTCTCATGCCTTGGAAGGGGAGGTGGGGGGAGGATGGTGTCGGTGGTTAGCCTTATCAGGGGACACAAGAAACGTTCAGTTCCATGTCCTCCCTCAAGCCCCCTGGCCAGTGCTGAGCGCAGCAGTGCTGCACTGCACTTGCAGGTATCACCAGCTGGCCAGGGGAAGCTTCACCAGAGTCCTGCTGAGGTATCACCAGAGCTGGCTGTGAGCTCTCCTCTGCTCTCTTCCTGCAGACACCAGCAGAGAGGAGCTGAGTTTCTTCTGTGACATCTTCATCTGGGTTCCCCTGGCAGGTGCCTGCCTCCTGCTTGTCATCGCCCTGACGGTCACCATTGTGCTGTGCCAACGTAAGCCACAACTCTCTCTAGATACTGCTCTAGCCCTGTCCTTCAGGGGAACGGATCTTAAGGAGAAACTTTGTCCCTCTGAGGGTGCTGGAGCCCTGCAGCAGGCTGTCCAGAGAGGTTGTGGAGTCTCCTTCTCTGGAGATTTTCCAAACTCACCCAGACCATTCCTATATGTCCTACTCCAGGTCACCCTGCTCTGGCAGGGGGGGTGGGCTGGATGAACTTTCATGGTCCTTTCCAGTCCCTAAGGTTGTGTGATTCTGTGATTCTTACTAGCCCCTTCCCATAGGCATCAGGCAACCAGGACAAAGTCAGCCTAAGGGAACATTTCAGCTGGAAAAGTCCTTTCAGATCATGCAGTTCAACCATTCTCTACCTCTGCCACAGCTGGGGCTAAATCAGGTCCCCCAGCACCACATCTCTGCCTCTTCCCAACACCTCCAGGAACAAGGATTCGGCCACCTCCTTGGGCAGCCTGTGCCACTGCCTGAGAACCCTTTCAGTGAAGAAGTTCCTTGCAACATTCAGCCTAAACCTTGGGGAGCTTGCAGACAGCAACCTGCTAGGGAATGAGCCTTGCTGCAGCACTTCCTCACTGAGCTGAGCTGGGACTTGGGCTTTGAAACTTAGACTTTTTTCTTTTCTGTTTCAGAAACCAGAAGGCGAAGATGCAGATGTAAAAGGTTAGTGAAAAGTACTCACTTTCCTCAGCAGCATCTCACCCTCAAGTGATCAAGCAGGCAAAGCCCAATAAGCAACCTAAAAGTTCTTCATCTGACAAAGAGTGCATGAAAGGGGACTGTGCAATGAAGTAAGGGCAGAAAGGGACAGAGGCCTCTTCCCCTGGGCTGGTGTTTTTAACACAGATCATTGGACTCAGTGAGCACTCACTGCAGCAGGTGCTGCACAGGAGGCCAGGAGATGGCTGTGGCAGCCTAAACACTTGATGCTTATAGCTAACAGCACAGCACGTTGCCATGCTCACACTGCTCTACTCCAGATCCAGCCAGAGGGGGACCACATTTCATCCCTTCTTCTCCCCAGACTCTTAATTTGATTCTGCCCCTGGACCTTCAGCTTGTGCAGTTACTGCACCCCAAATGCCCCCTGTGCAATTTCAGACTAACACCACCAGGGCTTTGTGCCTCTCGTGCCCCAGCAGGCACCAAGCAGAGAGGCTGGCACAGGCTTAGGTGCCTCTGCTAAGGAACAGCAGTGCAGATGTGTCTGGCTTCAGGATTAATCTATTTTCCAGGGCAGACAGGAATCCTTTCCTAATGTTTTCCCTCCTGATCCCCCAACCAACCATCATGAGTCACCAGGAGAATGATCCCAGAGCAGGAATTGCCACTTGCCTGTGTGAAACAAGAAATCCTGCCCATGAGTAACTCAGTCACAGACTGCACTGGGCTGGAAGGGACCCTCAAAACCATTTTGGCCAACCCCCTTCTGTCCACAGGGACACCCCTAAGTAGAGCAGGCTGCACAGGGACACATCCAGGCTGATCTTCAATGGCTCCAGGAATGGAGCCTCAAGCACAGCCCTGGGCAGCCTGTGCCAGTGTCTCACCACCCTCACTGTGCACACCTTCTTCCTGATGTCCAACCTCACTCTGCCCTGCTCCAGTTCCAAACCATTCTGCCACTCGTCCCCCATGCCCACCCTGCAGCAAACCCTCTCTGCACTCCTGTGAGCCAGGAGATGAAATCCAGCTGTGGAAACCCTGCTGCTGCTCTAGTGGGCACTAGGCTGGCGAGGAAGTTTGGAACAGCATGTTCTACTGCTGAAGCCTAATTCCTTGCAAACCAAACATCTTCTCAGATAGATTCGAATTCCTTCTTGTACATCCTGGGGTTTCATCATGGGAAAGCCTGTAGGATTTTAGTTGTCCCAGTTAATGCATTCTCTCAGGAAGAACCTCCTTCCCTCTTCAGAAACAGAAACTGGAGCCCTACAATTCAACATCTGCAGGGGACCTGCAGGCAGGCTGGAGAGGGACTGTTCAGAAGGGCCTGTGGAGATAGGATGAGAGGCAATGGTTTGAAACTGGAGCAGGGCAGAGTTAGGTTGGACATGAGGAGGAAGTTGTGCACAGTGAGGCTGGTGAGGCGCTGGCACAGGCTGCCCAAGGCTGTGCTTGAGGTTCTGTCCCTGGAGACATTGAAGATCAGCCTGGAGGTGTCCCTGTGCGGCCTGCTCGAGCTGGAGATATCCCTGCTGCCTGCAGGGGTCTTGGGCAAGATGCCTTTGGATGCTCTCTTCCAACCAGATGCAATCTGTGAGTTTGTTTTTGCAGGCAGAACACATCAGAAACTGCAGCCTGAGCAGTTTGTGCCTGAGGGAAGAGCAGTGTGTAGCCATGCTTCTGCCCCTCGGGTGCAGCCCCACCTCAGAGCACAGCCACAAACCTCCCTTCTCTTGTACCAGTCTGAGGAAGGTGCCACATGGCACTTTCACTGTGGGTATTTCCATGCTCAGCACTCCTGCTCCTCGCCTGGCTTCCCAAGGGCTAAGTGACAACAAAGAGCATCCTGCTTGCATTCTTCACTTATCTGAGGCCCTGCTGCCAAAAGGTTCTGTCCCTACAGGGATAATCAGGCTGCAGAGCTCTCCAATTTTCCAGCTGTGGCCCTGCCCAGGGCCAGCAGCACCGACACGGCACAGTGTCAGCATGGCTCTGCCGTCAGCAACTGCAGCACTTGAAGGGAATTTCTGCTGCTCTGAGCTGTTCCTGCTTGTTGAATTGAAGCTCTTGGGAAGTTAATAGTGCAATTCACTTCATTAAAGAGTGCCCCAGAATCTGGCCTGGGATTCTTGCTGGCAGCTGAGGGGTTCACTTTCCACCACAAATCAATCTTCAGGGCAAGTGGGTGCCAAATCTCCAACTCATTAAATCAGCATCCAACTATCAGCTGCTGGAGAGCAGCAATTTCTCCCAGGCTGGGAGCACGTTGGCTGGCCAGAGAGCCTCCTTTTGGTCTGCTCTGCAGGAAACCTGCTTGCAACAAGAAAAAGGCCTTGTGAATTGACAGCAGATCCCCAGCTCCAAAAAGAGCCCTGGGCTCTTCCTTCTTTACTCATTTCTGATTGTGGAGAAAGGCTTGGTGCAAGGAAAAGAGCATGCAGAAGTCAGAGGCAAATTTAAGGGAGCCCTTTTTTTGGTGTAATTAGTGCAACAATTATGCAGCAGCCTCCTGCCACTGCCTGCCACCAGTTGAAATGTTGGCAGATGCTTCACCAGCACAAAATGGATTTAGGAGCACTGTCCAGGCTGCTCGTGGAGGCTCCTGGCCACAGCCCGTGGCTAAAGGAGTTATCAGCAGTCAGACAGCAGCTGCCTGCTTGCTCCTTTCACACCAAAGTGACCCAACACTTCTCTTTCTCCAGACCTGCCCAAGGGAAGCCCAGGGTGAAGCCCAGCAGACAGGTGTAAGCACCTCCTGGCCTCCACAGCACCCTCTGGCAGCTGTCACTCAGAAGCCATCACCCAGGTTCGCTGCAGTGCTCCTGCTCCTCAAGCATTGCACCCTAACAAATCTGAGAGGATGAAGCAGAGACACAGCCCCAGCAGGCAGCGATCCTGCCCGGGGCCAGCCAAAGCACAGCTCCTGCCAACCCCTGACAGCAGGCACCAGCGCTGCTCCCAGTGCCCGCGACTCAGAGAGGACGGTGCCGGCGCCGACACATGCCGGGAGCAAGCTGGTGGGAAGCAGGATGTCAGCTGCAGCCTTGCTCGGGGGCTGTGACGTTTAGTTTTTTGATGCAGCCAAAACTTGAAGCTGGTACAAAGTGCCTTAGCTATAAAAGCCCTCCGCTAACGGCTCCTGCCTCTGGGCTGCCACACGGCCCCGGGCAGCTGCGCTGAGAAGGGAAACGTGTCTGAAAAGGGCTCTGCTTGCCAGGGCTGGCAGCCCTGGGGGCAAAGATTTACTCTTTCCCGCTGTCCTTGTTCTGCTAGGTCCAACCAGAAATGCTGCCGGGAAGATTCTGTTGCTTTCTGGAAGAAAGAATTGAGTCACTGAAACCAAACCTTGAGTGTTTACCCCTTGCTTTGGTGGGGCAGAGCTGTCAGCACACCGACATGGGCTGACTGCAGCGAGTCCTGCTTGCTCAGAACTCCATTTGATGTATTTCCTTACTACACCTGCAAACCTACAACTGAGAAAAAAAATAAAGCAACCCAACATTTCTAGTCAGGTTCAGTGGCATTTCTTTCTCTTTTTCTTCATTTCTTTGCCCCAGAAAAGCTAAAATCCCTTCTGAAAATAACCAGTGAGGCTTTGTGGAGCTCTTGGCTAAGGGAAAAATGAGTGATTTGAGCTTTAGGATGCCAGAGTTAAGTTTCCAGCCGACCACAGCCTAAAATGATATACAAGAATCTTCCCAGGGACTTGCAAGATGGGTCCCAGAAGACTCCTCCATCCCTGAGATGTGCTGTGAAGCTGAATGAGATAAGGACTCTGGAGATACTCAGCTACTCTTGCCAAGTGCCTGATAAACACCTGGAGGAAAACAGAATTAAAAAAGCCCTTTGCTGGTTTCCTCCTCTGCAAACAAACTGGGAAGGACAAAAATGCAGAGAGAAACAAACTTCCTCCAAAAGTAGCTTTTTGTAAAGCTTTAACAACTAACGAGGGCCTAGAGAAGTGCACCCAAGCAGCCAACAGGGGGCGGCAGCCACAGAAGCAGGCTGCAGTGAGCAGCGGGCAGCCTCTGCTCCTCGGGGCCAAGGGACAGCAGCAGAGGAAATGGTTCCAGGCTGCCCCAGGGGAGGCTCAGGCTGGATCCTAGGAAATAGTTCTGCACTGGAAGGGTTCTCAGCCCTTGGCACAGGCTGCCCAGGGCAGTGCTGCAGTCCCCATCCCTGGGGGTGTTGCAGCAGGCTGTGGAGCTGGTGCTGAGGGAAATGGCTTGGTGCTGAGCCTGCAGTGCTGAGCTGAGGGCTGGCCTGGGTAAGCTTGGAGGGCTCTACCAACCAGCTGTGTTCTGTGACTGACTCTGTATCTGCACAGGCTGGAAAGGGAACACCACAGCAAAGCCCCAGCATGGTGATACCTGTTGCTGCTCAGACACTGACAAACATTAAGACAAGTTCCAGGAAGGAAGGGAAGGGTGAGCTCCCTCCAGGTGGCAAGCTGGGCAGAAGAAAGAGTGTCCCCACACCTGCAGTGCCAGTGCCAGCTCTGAGTCCTCAGCAGGTGAAGGAGATCTGCTCCCACCCTGCTTCAAGGCAGACCAGGTCCAGACTTTAGCCCCATTTTAGCACACTATGGTTAAATCAATCCAACCTCACTCTACAGCCAGCTCTCCCCACCCAGATGAAAAGCTCAGATCTCTTCTCTCTCCCAGGAGCATCACTTTTGTTACTGGCTTGTCCCAGAGCCTCTTGTTGCCTTAGTCTGAGGTGAAGCCTTCACACACAAAGCCTCACCCCACAAAGCCTTTCTGCAGAGCAGCTTAGCAGAGATAGGCACAACCCAGCCTCACTGAGAGCATTCAGAAAGGTACAGATCACAGAAATGTTTGCATTGGAAGAGCTTCCCAACCTCATTCAGTTCAGCCATCAACCTGACACCCCCATGGCCACCAAACCAAGGCCCCAGGTGCCATGGCCACACCTGTCTTCCACACCTCCAGGGACAGGGACTCCACCACCTCCCTGGGCAGCCTGTGCCAATCCCTGACCACTCATGCAGTATTTTTCCTCATCTCCAACCTAAGCCTCCCCTGGCACAGTTTCAGGCCAGGTTGCCCAGGGATGTGGTTTAGGTTCTGTACCTGGAGCCATTCAAGATCAGCCTGGATGTAGCCCTGGGCAGCTTGCTCTAGCTGGAGGTGTCCCTAGTGCCTGCAGGCCAGTTGGATGACTTTTGAGAGCACCTTCCAACTCGATGCAGTCTGTGACTCTGTGACAGTCACTGGGGCTGGCACAGACCTCTGAGGTCATCCAGTCCAGCCTATGACCTAGCAGCACCATGTCAGCCAAACCATGCCACCAAGTGCCATCCAGTCTTTGCTAAAACACCTCCAGGGATTTTGCCTCCACCACCTCCCTGGGCAGTTCTTTCCAGTGCCCAATCAGCCTTTCTGTCAGGAAGTGCTTCCTAACATCCAACCTAACCCTCTCCTGGCACAGCTTCAGGCCATGCCCTCTTGTCCTGCCATGAGCTGCCTGGGAGCAGAGCCTGACCCCACCTGCCTACAGCTTCCTTTGAGGTAGCTGCAGAGTGATAACGTCCCCCTGAGTCTCCTCCAGGCTGCACACCCCCAGCTCCCTCAGCCTCTCCTCAGCAGCCTTCCCCTCCAGCCCCCTCCCCAGCCTTGTTGCTCTCCTCTGGTCCCACTCCAGCCCCTCAAGACCTCTGGCAGTGAGGGCCCAGAGCTGCACACAGTGCCCGAGGTGAGGCCTCCCCAGTGCCAGTACAGGGTAGAATGCAGCCCTGGTGCTGCTGGCCACACTGCTCCTGAGGTGACTCCCACCCACAGCTCCTGGCTGGCTGCTCTGGGTTTCTACAGCAGAGCTTTGGCCCACACCATGGCATGTTCCAGTACCCCAGGCTGCCAGGCAGTGCTCCTCCTGATCTGCTACTAACCTCCAAACTCAGACACTTCACAGTCCCCTTCCCGTCCCCCTCCAGCTCTTTGCAATGGTTTGTGTAGATAGTTCATAGCTCACAGAATGATAGAATCATGGATTGGGCTGGGTTGGGTTGGAAGTGACCTTAAACACTTAATCCCCCTGCCATGGGCAGGGACACCTCCCACCAGCACAGCTTGCTCAAGGCCTCATCCAGCCTGGCCTTGAACACCTCCAGGGAGGGCACATTCACAGCCTCCCTGGGTGACCTGTGCCAGTGTCCTACCACCCTCACTGCCAAGAATTTCCTCCTCATCTCCACTCTCAATCTGCTCTCCTCATGCTTCAATCCCTTGTCCCTCACCCTGTCACTCTCAGCCTTTGCCAAAAGTCCCTCCCCAGCTCTCCTGGAGCCCCTTCAGGTACTAGAAGGCTGCTCCAAGGTCTCCCTGGAGCCTTCTCTTCTCCAGGCACTGCTGACAGCAGTGCTGCACGGTGCTGCAGCCAGAGCCCTCCTGACAGCTCGGCTGACGGCAGCGAGAGCTGGAAGCAGTGTGGCTGGGTTGGGGTTCGCTGTGTTTTCAGCAGCCTTCCCTTGACAGAAGCAGCGGTGCCAGCTGCAGCCGCCCGCAGACACAGCACAGACCCTGCACGCTGGGGGCTGGGCTTTGCCCTCTCTTTTAACCCCAGTGCCGAACTCGGGAGGCTGTGCGCTGCCCCCTGCCTCCACTTTGCACTCCTCATGCTGAGCCTCGTCCTGCACTCGGCAGGCCACAGGGCAGGCAGTGCTGCTGGGTACACTGCGCTCGGCACAGTCTCCGGACCCATCCTGCACCCACCTGCTGCAAACCCAGAGCAACGCAGACAGCTCCTGCCGCTGCTTGCTCTGGTTCCACAGCAGGTGCCTTCCATGAACCCAGAGGAAACCTGACCTGTGAAGGCAGAGGGAAACTTCATTGCCAAAGCCCTGCCTGTGCTTGCTTCCAGCAGCTGCAGCACCCCGAAGGACCCAGCTCTCAGCACACTGCCCCTCGCAGGGCGTCTCGCACAGGCAAGCCCTGGTACTGGACTCACTACAGACCCTGCTGCTTGAAGGTTCCCGGCTGATGCAGCCCAGCTGCAAGCCCTGAGAGCAGGCCTCCTGCTGGGTACAACGGAGCTGCCAGAAATCCATGGCTGTTCCCTGAACTCTGCCGGCAGCCTTCAGCTTCCTTGCTGCTAGCCAGGTGGCATCATCGGCTCTTTATCTCTGCTCTTCTCTTTGCATCTCTATAAAAGGCAGAACTCAAAGCAGATTTGGTTTGGTTCTCAGACCTTAATTCTTTGAAATGTTGGAGCAAGCCCACAGGAAGGCAACAAGGATGCTCAAAGAAGGGTGGAGAGCCTCCACTATGAGGACAGGCTGGGAGACTTGGGGCTGTTCAACCTGCAGAAGAGAAGTCTCCAGGGAGATCTTAGAGCAGCCTCCCAGTACCCAAAGAGGCTCCAGGAAGGCTGGGGAGGGACTTTTGACAAAGGCTGGGAGTGACAGGATGAGGGACAATGGCTTTGAGCTGGGAGAAGAGAGAATAAGAGTGGAGATGAAGAAATTCTTGGCAGTGAGGGTGGTGAGACACTGGCACAGGTTGCCCAGGGAGGCTGTGAATGTGCCCTCCCTGGAGGTGTTCAAGGCCAGGCTGGATGAGGCCTTGAGCAGCCTGTGCTGGTAGGAGGTGTCCCTCTCTGCCCCTGGCAGGAGGTTGGAACTGGATGGGCTTTGAGCTGCCTTCCAACCTAACCTGTTCTGTGATTCTCTGACTCTGCAGATGACCAAAGGGATCTATGGCCCAAGCTGCACCTGAAGCTGCAAACCACATGTGAAGTAGCAGTAAAAATACAAACCTCCTGTGCCCCTCTTTACAGATGTCAGGAACTGACAAACCCTGTCAGGAATGAATCATTAAAGCA
Source organism: Tricholaema leucomelas (assembly GCA_013400475.1). NCBI lineage: Eukaryota > Metazoa > Chordata > Aves > Piciformes > Lybiidae > Tricholaema lacrymosa > Tricholaema leucomelas. The sequence goes on along the minus strand of WAAF01004572.1, from coordinate 22,146 downwards.
GACCCAGCTCCTCACCTGTGGACTGTCTGTGAGATACTGCAAGCTGCTGTCTGTCTCAAGCCACCCAGGGATAAAAGCTGCTCCTCTGTCTCATGAACTTTTCTACTTGTGAGCCACTGCGAATTCAACAGGGCTTGGAAACACCAAACAGCCACAGCTGGACTGCTCAGGCCAGCATCTGCTACACAGCCAGCAAGATCACCTCTGCAGGGCAGAAGGCTGAGGGGTCAAGAGGAGGCAGCTTGGGGCAGGCACCAGAACACTTAACTCCTCCTGAGTCACTGCCCTGAGCTTCACGTTGGCTGCCCCCAAAATGAGGAACACCTCATGGGCAGCAACATCTCCAAGACACTGGCCTCAAACCATTGGAGTGACCTCATCAGGAAGCCCCCAGCAGAGGCAGTGACACAGCACAGCTCTCCAAAGCCAGACTGAGCTTCCTGCACAGCTGCATTCCCCTGCCAGCACGGGTCAGCTGTAGGCAGTACTGCAGCTGCTCAGGAGTTGTGCAGTGCTCCACTTACACCTGCAGCTGAGCAAGGCCCAGATCTCCATTTGCCTCTGCACCCCCACTGACAGAAGGCAGGAGGAACCAAAGCTTTTGTACCAAAAGCTTCCTAACCAGATGGAAATTTTTGGTGCAGCAGTGAGAAGGGAAGGAGCTGGGAGCAGCTCCAGCCGTGCTGCAGGGGTGACCAAGGCAGGATGGAGCAGGAAGACAGATGGATGCCTCTGGCAAATGGAGTGGTTTCAGAGCAAGCTGTGTGCTTGCCTGGGCAAGGAGCCCACACTGCTGCTTGCACTGCTGATAGGAGGAGGACAGCCTGAACTGAGTCTAGAGAAGCAGCTCAGAGGTGCTGGTTTCTCCATGCAGGAAGCTGGTGTTGGACAGGCCCCAGAGACCCAACAGTAATTTGCTAACAGCACCCAGAGGAGGTTCCAGGGTGCACAGGGAGGAAACTGTACCAGGTGCAGGGGCAAAGGCTGGGAAGCTGCTCTGAGATGATGCAAGTCAAAAGGAAGCAAACAAGAGCCTGAGCCTCAGAACCACTTCCAAAGAGAAGGGGAAGGAATCATTGGTGGCAGAATCGCTCAAAACTAATAATGGAGCAGCTGGAAACTCCCAGAAGCTGATAGGCTAAATAATAACAGCCTGAGACTTAACCCAGGAGTGGTGAGACTCTGGGGTAGGTTGCCCAGGGAGACTGCCTGGAGCTGTTCAGAGCTTGGATGGGCTCTGGTTGAGAGGTGTCTCGGCCCTTGGTGGGGAGGTTGGAGCAGATGATCTCTAAGATCCCTTCCAAGCTGAAGCATTCTCTGATTCTCTGAGTAAGAGCTGATGCAGAAATGAAGCATGACCTCAGCTAACAAAGGGGAAAGGGCTACAAGATGACTGCTGTGTTGCGGGGGCATCTGATGCCTCCCATAGGGGCTGAGGAAGGTATCAGATGCCCCCACAACACAGCATCCTTTGCCAGCCAACTGCTTCTACCAGTGCCTCCCAAACTCTGAAATATTCTACTTCTGCTCCTGGAGGCCTCCTGTGCCTTGGAAAAGACTGGAATTTACTCAGCTCTGGGCTGGAAGAAACTGTCAGATGAAACAGCTGTGTTTGAATATTTACTTCCTCCCTCCACAAGCAAACTGCTCATGGGTGATGCTCAAGATTTTAACTGAGACACTCTTTGCACCTTCCCCTTCCCTTTGCTTCTTCAGCCAAAGTAAAGGAAAACCCTCAGTGATAAATGTGAGACTCCTGAGAGGGAAGAAACCATCAGCAGAGCTCATCCAGTCCAAGCCCCCTGCCAGAGCAGGGGCACCCAGGGCAGGGCACACAGGAACACATCTAGTTGGGTTTGGAGAGTCTCCAGAGCAGGAGGTTCCACAGCCTCTCTGGGCAGGCTGCTCCAGGCCTCCAGCACCCTCACACCAAACAAGTTTCTCCTCATGTTGACCTGCAACCTCCTGGGTTCCAGTTTACATCTACTGCTCCTTGTTTTATTGCTGTGCACCACTGAAAACAAATTGGCCCCAGGCACTTGACCCCCACCCCTCAGCTGTTGACAGACATTGCTCAGATCCCTCTCAGCCTTCTCCTCTCCACACTAACCAGCCCCAGGGCTCTCAGCCTCTCTCCACAGCAGAGATGTTCCAGGCCCTTCAGCATCCTCCCAGCTCTCTGTTGGACTCTCCCCAGCAGGTCTCTGTCTCTCCTGAACTGGGGAGCCCCAAATTGGACACAGCACTGCAGCTGTGGCCTCAGCAGGGCAGGGCAGAGGGGCAGGAGAACCTCCCTAGCCCTGCTGGCCACACTCCTCTTGCTGTCCCCAGGCTGCCTTTGGCCCTCTTGGCCCCAGGGGCACATTGCTGCCCCATGCAGCACTTGCTGTCCAGCACCACTCCAAGGTCTCTCTCTCCAGGGAGCTGCTCTCCAGCAGGGCAGCCCCAACCTGTACTGATGCCTGCTCTTGTTCCTCCCCAGTTGCAGAACCCTGCCCTTGGCCTTATTGAACTCCTCGAGGTTTGCCTTCCCCCAGCTCTCAGCCTGTCCAGATCAGGATGGCAGCACAGCCTGAGGGGGTGTGCAGAGGGAACGGAAGAGCAAGTGACAACCAGTGCTAGGCTGAATGAATTCAGGCAAGCTGTGCTCAGCCCAGCCCAGGGCACAGCACCCACCAGCCTCAGTATGCACTGGCACTATGCTGCCTGGCTACATCCAAACCAACCCTCTGGAGTGGGAAAACCTCCTGCTTCTGAAGTGCAGTAAGGCTCTGGCATTTGAGCACGCAGCTGCATCCTATGAGAGTTCCCACGGGGTAGGGGATGCTGTCAAGGATCAGAAAGAGCTTAGAGCAGGCTGCAAGCAGCTCCAGTTTCCCTCTTTCCCTGTAGGGGTTGCTAAGCTAACACAAACACCACCTAGCAAAGGAATATTCAGTCCTTGTTCTCTCACATAGAAAGCAAGAGAGGATCCTTGAGGTCCCTTCCAACCTGCTATTCCATGAATCCGTGAGGGTGGTTTACACAAGTGCATGCCTCTGTCAGGGCTGAGTGCAGTTTGGAGCAGCAGCAGAACACTACCTCGCAGCTTCTCTGGCTGCAGATTGTTGCTGCCACTCAATCATTTTGCCTCGTTCTCAAAGGTCTCCTGATCACACTGCGGCAAGAGGTGGGATAGATTAAGGAGCATGAACGTTTTTCCCCCTAGAGACAAACTGACCTCTAGAGCCATAAACACATCAAGCAAAACAGTGTCTGGCAGCAGGCAAACAAACCTTGCAGGAAAACCAAACTCACCACTGTGAACCTGGCAAGCTGGCTCTGAGCACCCTAAGCAGCTTTCATCTTAAGCTTTAGCAGCAGCCATCCTGTGAAATGTAAGCAGAGAGAATGGAAGGCACAGGATGGAAACAGGGCTAGGTAAGAGGCCAGAAGCTGATCACTGGTACCACAGGGCTTTCACTGCAGCTCCTCCACATCTTCATCAGCCTCACTCCAGTGTGGAACACAAAAACCAAGAGTGGAGCTCAGCAAAGAAGCACAGGTTTGGAGCAGGGGAGGTTGGCAGCTCAGCCACATCTGCTTGCACTGGGCAGTGCCAAAGCCACTGCAGAAGACTTTCCTCAACTTAACGCTTCAAAGAGCAGCTGATGGGAGAGGAGGACACCAGCTCTGCATTGCTGCCAGCCACAGCACTGCAGAAGGGATCCACACCTCTGGAGACCAAAAGGCTGTCTCTGCTTTCCTCCCATTTCCTGCTGGCTGTCTGTAAGCTCTGGTTACATTCTACACCATAAGGCAGTCTTGACACCCCACAAGAACGTGTCTGCCTCAGACCTTTCCTAGAGAAACATCATTAGTAGAGCTACTGTCTGCTAACAGACACAACAAGAAGCCCCTGCTATGGAAGCCACATCTAGAAGCACCTACTAACTTTTTTGAGTACCTGAAAGCTAAACCTTTTACATCAACATGTTCAAAAACTTCTTGGCTAAGACCTATCTCTGGGCCCAAGTCATGCGAGTGCTGGGGAAGGGAGCTGGCTCCAGTGGGTGGGCACCAGCAGTGTTCCTCAAGGTTCAGTGCTGGGCCAGCTCCATATCTTCATCAGTGATCTAGAGGAGTGGCATTGAGGCTCCCTCAGTTTCCAGATGGCACTATATTGGGCACTAGTCTTGATCTGCTTGAGGGTAGGAAGAAGGCTCTGCTGAGAGATCTGGCCAGGCTGGATGGATAGGCCAAGGCCAGTTGTGTGAGGTTCAACAGGTCCAAGTGCTGAGTCCTGCACCTGGGTCACAACAACCACAGGAACACTCCAGGCCTGGGGCAGAATGCATGGAAGTTCCCTGGCACAAAAGGACCTGAGAGTGTTGACTGACAGCAGCTGAAGATGAGCCAGGGTGTGCCCAGGTGGCCAAGAACAGCACCAGCAGCCTGGCCTGGATCAGCAGTGGTGTGCCCAGCAGGAGCAGGGCAGGGATTGTCCCCATGGACTCAGCACTGGGGAGGCCACAGCTTGAGTGCTGAGTTCGGTTTTGGGCCACTCACTCCATGAAGGTCACTGAGGGGCTGGAGCAGGTCCAGAGAAGGGCACCAAAGCTGGGGAAGGGTCTGGAGAACAGGCTGGGGAAGAGCAGCTGAGGGAGCTGGGGGTGTTCACCCTGGAGAAGAGGAGGCTGAGACAGACCTCATTGCTCTCTACAGTTCCCCGAGAGGAGGCTGCAGTGAAGTGGGGGTTGGGCTCTGCTCCCTACGATCACGTGATAGGAGAGGAACTGGCCTGAAATTATGCCAGGAGAGGGTCGGGTTGGAGATGAGGAAAAATGTCTTTGCTGCAAGAGTGGTCACGGATTGGCAGAGGCTGTCCAGGGAGGTGGTAGATTTCCCCATCCCTGGAGGTGTCAAAGAAAGGTGTGCCCATGGCACCTGGGGACATGGTTTGGTGGCCATGGTGAGGTTGGGTTGATGTTTGGACTGGACGATCTTAGAGGGCTTTTCCAACCCAAATGGTTCTGTGATGCACAGCTGGAACCACAGTGCTGCTGCTGTGACAAGGTTGCGGAGAAGTAGGGAAAGAGCAGCTGCAAGCCGCAGTGTGCAGAAGTGATCTGGATGCAGAGGTCAATGTGCTAAAACTCTTCACTCTTGCCATGCAGCAGCCTTGTGCACAAAGGGATGAGGTAAGGGCTTCACAATCTGGTCCATAGCTGTAATGAGAGACAAACCTCAGACACCGCCAGGGCTTTAAAATCAAGTACTACTTTTTCTGTCCCCGACAGAGAAAATGCATGCAGCAGGTGCCGGCTGCACATGAGGCGCGGACATCTCAGAGCACTCTTCGCTGTGCAGCACTCCCAGAGCCGCCAGAAGGGCCACTGCGGCAGCCCCGGCCGCAGCCCGGCGTGCGGTGGGTGGCTGTGAGCGCACGGCGCTGCCTGCCGCCGGCTGCGCTGCCTGCTGGCGCCACCTGCTGATGCAGCTGCCGCACTGCAAGCGGCAGGCGCACAGCTGGAAGCAGGACTTCGCTCCCGCAGAGCACAGCCCCGGGTTCACAGCACTCCTTCCGTCGGAAAAGCCCTCTAAGATCAGCCAGCCCAAACGTTCCTTAACTCTGCCAATGCCGGGGCTAAACCGTGGCCCTCAGCACCACATCTCTGCAGCACTTCCACACCTCCAGGGACGGGGATTTAACCACCAACCTGGGCAGCCTGTGCCAGCGTTTCAGAACCCTTTCAGTCAAGCTAAACGTCTCACGATGCAACCTGGAGCCATTTCCTCTCATCCTGGCACTTGTTACTAGGGAGAAGAGCCCAGCCCCCACCTCACTGCAGCCTCCTTTCAGGGAGCTATAGAGAGCAATGAAGTCTCCTCCTCAGCCTCCTCCACACTAAACACCCCCACTTCCTTCAGCTGCTCCTCACCACCCCTGTTCTCCAGACCCCTTCACCAGTCCTTCTTTCCCTCAATGTCCTTCTTGGAGTGAGAGCCCCAAAACTGAACCCAATATTCAAGCTGTGATCTTGCCAGTGCTGAGCACAGGGGCCATTTTGAATGCACCCTTTAGAAGTGAAAACAGGACCTCTCTGTGTCCAAAACACTGAACATCCAAGCTGAGTTTGCACCCTGGTGCCAGTTAGCAGCTGTGCCATTCCTGTACTCCAAGCAATTGCATTAGAGGCTCCATCACCACTCACCAGTGCCAAAATAACAGCGGTGTAAGGAGGACAGAGACCCAGCACTTGGACTTCAGAGTGCCTGGGAGGGGGTTTGCTGATGCTGTTGGTTTTGGGGTGGTTGGTTTGGGATTTTTTTGGTTTGTTGGCACATGAAAGATTACATTTCCCAGAAATCCAAAGCATTATCAACTCACAGAATCACAGCATGGCAGGGGCTGGAAGGGACCTCCAGAGCTCATCCAGTCCAACCACCACACCAGGAACACATCTAGTTGGGTTTGGAAAGTGTCCAGAGGAGTCATCTCCACAACCTCTCTGGGCAACCTGCTCCAGGCCTCCAGCACCCTCACACCAAACACATTTCTCCTTATGTTGAGGATGACCTTGTACCTGTTGTGCCTTGTCCTGTCACTGGGCACCACCAAACAGGGCCTGGCACCTTCATCCTGACCCCCACCCCTCAGGTATTGATAGACATTGTTCAGATCCCTCTCAGCCTTCTCCTTTCCACACTAACCAGCTCCAGGGCTCTCAGCCTGCCTCCACAGCAGAGATGTTTCAGTCCCTTTAGCATCCTCAGACTCCACTGGACTCTCCCCAGCAGGTCTGTCTCTCTGGAGAGCCCCAAACTGGACACAGCACTGCAGCTGTGGCCTCAGCAGGGCAGGGCAGAGAGACAGGAAAACTCAAAATTCCACACAAAGTAAAAGATTAAAAGCAATTTCAGCAAGATCTAGATGAAAAATAATCTCACCCATTTATTGTCGGTTTCAGCAGGTGGCAGCACAGCTGCTTGGAGCTCAGTGTGGACACAGTGGAAGCTTTGCAGAACACCACAGCCCTGCATTTCTCACAGCTACCAAACACCTCTGAAGGTTACCAGGTGCGAGCCTGGGCTGGCTCCACTGCGTCTCTTCAGTGCCCTCCACTGCCAGCCAGCACTGACAGTCCCACTCAGTCTCTCGGCTCAGGCGGCACAGGTGTAGGTGTCTCAAGCTGGTCTTCTCTGCAGTGCACTGTGCTAGTGCCAGGCTGGCAGTACCCAGCCAAAGCAACTCAGCTTGGTGCTTGTTTCGACTACATAGTACAAAACCAGAACTTCCCATGCAGCTCTGCATGCCTGCTCTGCTCGCCCTGCTGTAGGACAGCCACACAGACAGATCTATGCACGCTAGGAAAGACTCCACTGCAGGGTCTACATCTCTGGTAAGAGCACGAACTGACCTAGTCGGTGGAGCAGGAAAAGGGCAGTGGCAGCAATATTCTACTACAAAAACAAGGCTAGAAGCAAAGTGTTCTCAGGCCACAGAAAACTTACTACCTGGTAAGCACTGATACAGGGCCCGGTTCTGCCAGGGGCAGAGCCACGGGCAGCGGACTGCATCAGAACATGCTATGCCCCCACGTAGCAATGAATACTTGTACAATTGGTTGGGGTTTGTAACTGTTTATAAATAGCACACGGTAAGGACTATTAAACTATACAGCAACATGACATTTAGAGCCTAACCCTGAATACAAAGTTCCAAGAACATGACTACAAAGGCCAGAGAGCAAAATGTCAGTGACTAAAAAGCATTTCCACTTCAGAATTTACTGAATGTTCTCTCAGACAAACACTTCTTGAGCCTGAAAACCCAGAGGAACAGGACTGCCCATTCCCCTTCTCTGCTCCAGTAGGAATTTAGCCACGCATTAACCTTATAAATTAGTGATGGATCTCACCAGGCAGCCCCTTGAGGCCAATATATTTCTATATACTTTATATATATATGCACATTTACTTTGAATTCTATGTAAAAGTTTGCAAAAACCTTTGAAAGGAAAAAAAAAAATCAGAATATATCACAGCTTCCTCAGCCAAAAAAATACAAATCACTTTTAGAGCCACTATTCCATTTCTCAAGCTTTGGGTCGGTCTGGTCGGTCAGTTGGGTTCTGAATTATTTATCTTTTGTTTATGTACACATTACAGGAAATAAAATCTTCCACAAACATTCCCTAAGGTGAAAGTTTATCAATAGAAGGACAGAACTGGAGCAGGAAGAATATTAAACAAACAAGGGGTGGGGGGGGAGGGTGGATCCATTTCTGCTTTTAAAAAGTAAAAAGTCACCATATAGTTAAGTACAAAAACCTGCATCGAATGACAACTGCTGGTGTAGTAACTTGATCAGGTATGGAGACCAAGAGTATAGTAAAGCCCTATGGTAATAATATTTCTGTAGCATTTCCACTTGGGTGTAGGTACTAAGTGTTGGCAAAGTTTCTGTAGCATTAGCTTATACAAACGCAGGAGTCCTCAGGCGGCTGCAGACAACCCAGCAAGTGTGGCTGAATGCTCCTCGACCGTAAGTGACACTCTGAAGGTCAGGTGCAAACTGCATCGCAGAGCTTTCCTTCAGAAAAAGATCTGTTTGGCATCTCCAGGGCTCTGCTCCATCGGGCAGTAGGGGCATTTTAACCTGGGGACAGAGAGAAGGCGTGAGAACGGCACCAGCGCCAGGGCAGCCTCTCCCTGCACTGCCCTGCAGGCAGCGCGGCAGAGAGGCCCTCTTCAGCCACAGGGCTGCCCCTGGCTCCAGAAAAGCCAAGCTCAGACATCTCAGGGCATTAGGGGTTGGAAGGGATCTCCCCAGAGATCATCCAGTCCAACACCCCTGCCTGGGCAGGATCACAGGGCAGGTTGCACAGGAACTCATCCAGGAGGGTTCTGAATGTCTCCAGAGGAAAACTCCATAACCAATGGCTTAGGTTGGAAGCGACCTTAGAGATCATCTACTCCAACCATGGGCAGAGACACCTCCCACTACAGCAGGCTGCACAAGGCCTCATCCAGCCTGGCTCTGAGCAGCACCAGGGAGCAGGCCTCCACAGCCTCTCAGTTATCTCCTTTCCCACCTTTCACCCACACACCTCTGAATTGCTAAATACCAAGAAACTGCTTCTCGTGATTCATCCACTACCGCTGCTCCCGGGCTAGGGTTTGCACTGCAGGCCTTCTAAAGAGCCTGGGAGCTTCCCCTCTGGATTCCTCAGCATTCCCTGGCTTTTACTGGCAGGTTCCCAAAATGCTGGGATTTTAAAGCCCACATAGCTCAGCTTCTGCAGGATATCACTACAGAGGTCAGCCTTGCCTCCCTGCAGAGGTCTCCACTGATACTGACTCTGACAAGGCCGGGGCTAATCATGGCCCTCAGCACCACAGCTCTGCCTCTTTGAAACATCTCCAGGGATGTGGATTCAACCTCTCTGGACAGCCTGTTCCAGCTGTGAACCCCTTCAGCCAAGAAGTTTCTTCTAATGTCCAACCTAAACCTCCTCCGGGGCAACCTGAGGCCATTTCCTCATGTCCTATCCCTTGTCACTAGGGAGAAGAGACCAACCCCCACCTCAGCCCAGCCTCCTTTCAGGGAGCTGTAGAGAATGAGAAGACAACTGGCCCCAGCACTGAGCCCTGGGGAGCTCTACTTGTGACTGGCCACCAGCTGGATTTATCTCCACTCTCCAGCACACTGGGCCTGGCCATCCAGTCAGGTTTTTAGCCAGGGAACTGTCCACCCACCCACTCCATGAGCAGAGGCACCAACTCTGTAAGTGGTGCACGGCAGGCCACTAACCACCTTCCCCTGGAGTTACAGGGGCCTTCATTCTGCTCCCCAGCCCTATGTTTCAGTTCAGAGGAATAATGCAGCAGCAAATTTAGTGGCTTTAAACGGATGAAGTCCCCCATGAGGGTACCTTGGGGCTGTTCTATCAGGACAAAGAAAGCAAACATCATTCAACATTTCCATGCTGGGTTTGGCAAAATAACTGATGGCTCCAAATTAGCCTCCAGTCTCCAAGGAGCTGCAGATGTCCAACCCAAACTGCCACTGGGTTTTCCCTCAAGGAGATCTGCACAGCTGTTTCCCACTTCCGCCTTCCCAAAAACCTGCAGGCACTCCACTGACATTGCAAGTGTCCAGCTGGTCTGGGAATGTTCTCCTGTCCCTCTGCCCTGCCCAGGCCACAGCTGCAATGCTGTGTCCAGTTTGGGGCTCTCCAGCTCAAGAGGGACAAAAACCTGCTGGGGAGAGTCCAGTGGAGGCTGGGAGGATGCTGAAGGGACTGGAACATCTCTGCTGTGGAGAAAGGCTGAGAGCCCTGAGGCTGGTTAAAGGCTGACAGGGATCTGAGCAATGTCTTTAACTACCTGAGTGCCAGGGTGAAGGTGCCAAGCTCTGTTTGGTGGTGCCCAGTGACAGGACAAGGCACAACAGGTACAAACCGGAGCCCAGGAGGCTGCAGCTCAACATGAGGAGAAAGTTGTTTGGTGTGAGGGTGCTGGAGCCTGGAGCAGGCTGCCCAGAGAGGTCATGGAGATTCCTGCTCTGGAGACTTTACAAACCCACCTGGATGGGTTCCTGAGTGACCCTGCCCTGGCAGAGGAGCTGGACTGAATGACCTCTGGAGGTCCCTTCCAACCCCTGCCATGCTGTGATTCCATGAGCATTTCCACACTGATAATCCAGCTACTTGCTCAACTCAGAAGCCATTTCTCCCGAGGTTTCATTTCCAAGCATGTCTCATGCATTATTAAACTTGCTCCCAATGAAAAACTGTAGCAAAGCCTCCATCTGGAACTTCAGACAACACAGTGATTCTCCCACCTTGCAAAACCCCCTGCTGGATGCATTCCTTCACCTAATCTTATTTCCTACCTCAGAGGGCTGATTGCACTTTTCTGCAGTGCATTAGCCCAGCTTATCTGTCTTTTAAGTCACTCTCCAAGATTAACAAGCTCTCATCAATCCTCTGCTTACAAATTCAGTCTGCCTGAAACACAGCACTCTGGCCTTAAGGCTGTTGGAAATAAAAGCATGGTACTTACTTGCTGCCATTAAACATTTTATTCAAAGCATCTCTTGATATAATATGACCACAGACTAATTTCATAGGTGGGTTGTTATCTGTTGTTTGTTGACGAAGAATGGGACAGGCAAATATTGAATGGTACCAGCACTTTTTACCTAGGTCCACTTCAATCTGTGAAAGGAAACCAAGGCAACAATTGACCTCAGACAATTATCCCTTTAGGTTGTGACTCATACTTAAGACATTTCACCACCCAATATGAAGGCAAAAAGTCAATTGTGTGGGTGCCTGACAATTCCCCAGCCAAAACTCCTGAATTGTGATCTTGAAACTGCTTCTCTCACCCCTACCAAAGCACAGCATTATGCCAAGGGCATGGTTTTAGTGCAGACCTAAGCTCTGGCATGAAAACCAAGCTGACAACCCAACAAGACTTTCTGTGTTGCCTAGGAAGTGATTTCCAAAGAGCTTTAGATGCCAGACCTCATTTCAAGGGGGTAAAAAGAGTAAAGAGAAAAAGCCTTGGGTTGACTCTGTTAATGCTCTATAGCTTCTGGAATGGCTCTGCCAAGGCCCACATGCCATGGCAATACTGAAGTGCTGCAGCACCAACACAGAAGACACTGTGACACAACATCTTCTATCAGGACAAAATGAGATCAGAAAGGGGACAAATCACAGGAACTGACTGAGAGCTGAAGAAAAAAAATCACAGCTTCTGTACCTGAGCTCCTGGCTCTGACAGGTTTAACCTTCCCCAAAACCTGACCATACAATCTTTCCATGCTACTTAATGTCAGTCTTTGCACAATGAAATAAGGCTTGCCAACACCATGGTGCCTGAGCAGCACAGATCCTCCAGCTGAGGACATGCAAGGAGCCATGTGTGTGTTAGTAACTGAGCCATATCTGACTGTGAGCTCCCCTCACACTCCCTCGATGGCAAGGCATGAACCTGCCACACCCAGAGGTGCCATTCTCAGTGCCACAGAAAATGGAGCTGAGAAAATTTCTCCACAGGTAATTACACCCCAAATTGATCTCTTCCAAGAGGCTAATCCAGTTCATGCCCAGTTTGCACTGAACAGGTTTGCTTTTCAAATGAGAAGCATGCCACTGGAGAGTTACACACACACCTGGAAAGAGCTAGAGAGGCAAACTGGGGCTTCAGAACAACTGAACTTCATCTCAACTGACACAAAACAGTGGTACTGAAAGCATAATGCACTGCATCCCAATCCAGTACGCACAGCCTCAGATGCAGCATTAATTCCTTCCTCTTCTGTCTGCCTGACAATTCACTGCAAGGTAGTCCATCAAGAGAGCTGGAGGCTAGCTAGAGGAGGTGGCTGCCTCCCAGTGGGATGCATTCCCTGCCCAGTTGTACAGAAACGCCTTAGGTGTTCAGCTGAGTGGAACCTAAGAGCATTTGTTTGGTCAGTGTGAAAGGGGGTACCAAGTGACGAGGGGAGCAGCAAACCAAGCTGAGAGCTCGAGGCCTGGCAGGCTGCATTGGTTTAAGCTGGACTGGACACCCTGCACTGCTCTGAGTAATGCCTGCTGCAGGACAGGAGTGGGGGCTGGGGAACTTGGGAGACTCCCTCCCCAGTAGGGGAGAGAGAGAGGAAGCAGGGAAAGGCAGCATAACCCAAGCTATGTTAACCCATTATGCAGACAAACCTACTGGAGACAGCACCATGAAACAACCCTGTCAGCCACACTGGGCACCGAGCAACCGCCACCAGCCCTGCGCTTAGCACCAGGCAAGAACGCAAAGCTGAAGGTCTCGGAGCACAGGGTTCAGCAGAACTTCACAAAGTGCAGGCAGAAAGGACTGGGGAGAAGTGGCCAGGAAGGGGCACAAAGGAGCCAGATGGGGCGTGCCAGGGTTTGAACAGGCACTTGCTTGCAGCTCCAGAGTGGCCTGTGTGTGCTTTCAGCAGTGCAGCTCAACCTCGTCAGCCAGCAAGGAGGAAGATCCCATAGCTGTCTAACACTGAAGTTCTGTGCAGGTGCCATTTGTAGGTGTCAGCTGTGCCAGTGCTCTGGGGGGCATGTGGGTGTCTGTCATTCCTGCCCAGCTTCACTGCTGGCTGAGCCTACAAACAGGAAGCAGCAGCCACATTCCTTGGCCTGGGGCATAGACCCTGAGGCCTCCGTCCAGCAGGAAGCCTCAAACCCCAGAGCTGGTGGAGGTGGCAGCCTGCAGAACATCCCCTACTGTTCCGCAGAAAAGCCACCTGAGAACACAGTTCGTGTTAAGAGACCTGCCCTGCCTCGGCCCAGCAGCGACTCACCGGCAGCTCATCCTTCTGGTTCCAGACACCTGTGCACTGCCTCTGCTCAATAACAGCCTTGATGTTGATTAGAGCTGGTAATGCTACACAACCTGCTGAAAAACTGCAGAGAAAGGCAATGTTAGCACACAGGGCCTGTGGGGAGAGCAGCTCATGCTGTCTTCTGACTTTCAAGGTAGCTGCCACACCAGTGCTGCACTGCTCCCTCCACTCAGCCCTGAGCTCCCCCCAAGTGTAAGAAGAATTCTGGAGCAGGTTATCAGCTCCCCTGCATCAGGTACCATACATTGGGCTGCAAACAATTCAATGACTTTTATACCACCTGATCTGACTTTGTGCTGCACAGGAGGAAAAGGAGGCTGTTGGCTTGCACAGGTGGTTGTTCTCAACTATGGGAGCATATGTGCAGCGTAAGAGACTCCACAGAGCCCAGGAGCTTCAATTACAGCCAGTCCCCATGTACGGAAACATCCTTTCACTTGCACCTTAAATCAAAAAACAGTTCAGGGGCAGGCAAGTGAACGAAGGAAACCACAACCTGTAACCAGAATGGCGGCATGCAACTCAAGGTCAGTGTCCTGACAGTTCAGCCTGCTCTGGGAGCTACTGTCAGAACTTGCCACGTGGTTTGAAATATTCCACTATGTTACAGGAGAAAAAATGACACTGAATTCCCAGGCACCAGGTGGTCTGATGGATTTAAGCCTGATGGCAATACTATAGGCCTGGAAATCACCAGCAGCAGAAAGAGAGTTTGACCTTGGTGTCAACCTGCTCTGTTTCTGTGGCAGACTGCAATTTATGCAAGTTTTATTGTCTAGAGAGGCCATGACCTTCCTCTCCACCCTGTGCCTTCAAATACTTGGGTGGGTTTGTGCAGGAACACTCTGCCTAGTTTACTTGAGAGGGCTGTACCTGAAACCTAAGTTCAATAAATCATCACACCCCTCACATCCCACAGGCCATTTTAATCCTTGCACTTGGGCCTTTGGGGATTTTAGCTCCGNAGAGCCCCTCCTGGGGACTCAGGTTTCTGGGAGGGGAGTTGTGTCTCTATTACCTTTTACCTTGTCTATTTCTGTCTATAACTGTATGTACTGTAACTATTTGCTTGTACATTGTGCCAGCTGTAAATATAAGCTTCCTTCAAATTTCCAGAGCTGGCTGAGTCTAGTCTGGGTGATTTCTAAAGTGTGGGAGGCGGGGGACACCCAAACCATCACACTTCTGCTGACCCTGGGGACGTTCAGACAAGCAGGATTTGTAGAAATAAAAGCATTAATGCTCTAATGGGTCTGCAGGAACCTGTCTCTACATGAGCCCTCAGGAGTGTCACAACTCAAATCAACAGTGAATTCACAGTGTCCTGTTGTCCTCAAGACCCTGCACCACGACCTCTCCAGGATGAGTTCTCCCACTGACAGTAACTCAGACCATGAGGCCTGTCTAGGATTAGATATATCTTAGGGAAGCTCAGCAGCCTTCAACAAAGTGCCCACTGCTGATGTTCCAGTAAGCCAGGTTTGCTAGGACAGGCTCTGCCCTGAGGCTGGTTTAATTCCTCCAGGACTGGCAGAACTCTCAGGTCAGCCCAGCTCAGCCCAGCCTGTCAGTGACCAGAGCATCAGAGTGGTGCACAGAGTGGTGGCACACTGGGCACGACACAGGCCTCACCAACAGGGACTTTGCACTTCATTGCCATCTTCCTCCCCATCTGCACTGCCAGCTGCACTGGTGTGAGCAATCACAATGGAAAACATTGCTCTTAACTGGACTGCAGCCAAGAGAGACAAAAGTTCAGGGAGCTATGAAAGCTCTAGGCTGGAACTTCTAACTCTCTGATTGGAGAAAGGCAATCTGGAAGTGCTCTTCTCTGCTACTTATGTTGTGCTTTGTGATAGAGGTGCAAACACAAGTAGAACCTTTGGCCATTTTAACTGCTCTAAAGGTAGGCACAGAAGTTTAATAATAAGATTAGGGAGAAAAGCCATAAACAAGAACAAGACAGAGGCAGTGAAGCTTCTGCCAATAACCAAATCTAGCCCAGAAAGAGACACAATTTGCTTTCTATTCAATGTCTGAAATGAAAACTAAACCATCAGGTGAGAGTAACTGGGGAACTGGCATCCAAAGATCTGTTTGATCTCCAGAGAAGTTAGAAGGAGAGCAAGTTAGTTCATCTTCACATTCCCAGCAGCTCCTCCAGATCTGCAGTGTCAGATGTGCTACTGACCCTGCCAGTGCCTCCTTCCCCTTTTTAAATGAGGTCCAGCAAGCAACTTGGAAAGTTTAGCAGCTGAAATCCTAACATAACTCCTAAGCATTCTTCTCAGGAGAAGAGAGGCAAAATAATGCATGGATTAAAAGCCACAAGGATCAAAGGCTGAGCTACCCCTGGCCCCAGTTTTCAGGGGTTTTCAGTTAAAGAGCAGGGTCAAGTTCTCATCGGTTTGCTGTGGCAATAACCAGCTGACTGCCACCCTCACCTTTCATACTGGTGTCAAACCTATGGAAGCCAAACTCCATCTGTGAATGATTCCTCTTGAGCTGCAAAGGTAAAGCATGGCCTAAGGGAACCTCTGCATTTTAATGTCTGCAAATGCTGTTAGAGCTAACTCTCCTTACACACCTTATTTAACACAAGCCACAGCAGAATAGTTCTCAGCAGCAGATTTTGCCCTCAACAGGTAAGCAGGAAACAAAGCACCATGTGCCTGGTCTCAAAGGGAAGTGAAAAGCAGCATACCTAACACTGAGAGGTGATTCCACTGAGAGCCCCAGGAGAGCACAGGCATCTCTCGTGAAGATGTCGCAGATGTCTGCCCACTGGTTGGCATCCAGCAAGTGAACGTAGGGAGAGTTCTCTATGCCCTGCCGCAGGTACACCAGGCTGCCCATCAGCACCTGGATATCTGTTGAGGGACCAGCAACAGTTACATCACACTAGAAATAAAATCTCCTGCCTTCAGTTTGCCAGGCAAGCACCAAAACAATCACATCCTCTCCTCTGCAGCTCCAGCCATCAAGAGCAGCGTCAGGGCTTCAGCCCTCTGCATGCAGGCTGCAGGGCTGGGACTGGCTGCAAGAGCTTTCCTTTGTTGTAAGCTTTCTGACACACACAGCACCCTAAGACCCAGCCTGTGTTGGGTTCAGAGTGAGGTGGTTCACTTGTCTCACATACTTCCATTTCTCAACAGGCCCACTTCTCTCCACATTTCCCCAGGCAGCAGAAAATAGCAGGTGACTATTCCAGCAACAGCCCTGCAGCCTGGCACAGGCCTGCTCTAGATGTCAGTCACCTGGTATTAACAGAGGCAAACCCCTTCAGCTTCAGCAGAGGTGTACTGACCTTAAAAAAACAGGGACTCAATGCAAATGGTAAGGACTCAGGTGACATGTCTTGAAGATAAAAGTGGAACTACACTGGGCTGCTGGGGGGTGTCCAGAGAAGAGCAGTGAGGCTGGTGAGGGGTTTGGAGGGCAGGTGGCCGTGATCGTGACCCTGTGTGGGGGTTCGGTTTTGGGGCCCTCGCTCCAGAAACGACACTGAGAGGCTGAAGTGAGTGTGGAGAAGGGCAACAAAGCTGGGGAAGGGTCTGGAGAACAGGGCTGGGGAGGAACAGCTGAGGGAGCTGGGGGTGTGCAGTGTGGAGAAGAGGAGGATGGAGGATGCAGGCAGACCTCATTGCTCTCTACAGCTCCCTGAGAGGACGCTGCAGTGAGGTGGAGGTTGGGCTCTGCTGCCTGCTATCAAATGATAGAGGAAATGGCCTGAAGTTGTGCCAGGGGAAGGTTAGGTTGGAGATGAGGAAAAATTTCTTTGCTGCAACAGTGGTCAGGGGCTGGACCAAGCTGCCCAGGGAGGTGGTGGAGTCCCCATCCCTGGAGGTGCTCAAGAAGCTGCAGCTGTGGTGTTCCAGGACATAGTTTAGTGGCCTCAGTTATGGTTGGTTGGACTTAATCTAAGAGGGCTTTTCCAATCTTGATGACTCCATGAAAATGATGAAGCAGATCACTTGGAGTGTGATCTGTGCTTTAGCACAGGTGCCCACCTCGGTGCCTGAGTGCCCTTCCCAGGGCTGCAGACTCACCTTTCTGATGGTTGAAGGCGAAGGGCTGGAAGTTTTTCGCATACTGAAGGGCTTCTCTCTGATTTGCTGTTCCCCCCATTAATAAACTAATGAAATACAATCTGTGTAGCTTAAACTCCAAGGAACTATTCTGTGCCATGAGCATCTCTCTGTTGGATACTGCCCATCTGCAAGAAAGGAGGAGGTGACAAGAGTCATGAAGTGCCAGCCCACACCATCTGAAATCATCATCCACCAATGCAAGTAGTATCTTAGCTCCTGACACTTACACAGAGCACAGAAAGGATCAGGACCCTTTACAAATAATAGGGCTACAGAGGGTACACTACACAAGTGAGGTACTTCTGGTGCTGCTGTACAGGGCAACCTCTGCAACATTCATGGAGTCACAGAATGGGTTGAGCTGGAAGGGACCTTGAAGATAACCCAGTTTCAACCCCCTGCCATGGGCAGAGACACCTCCCACCAGCACAGCTTGCTCAAGGTCTCACCCAGCCTGGCCTTGAACACCTCCAGGCAAGGCACATCCACAACCTCTCTGGGCAACCTGTGCCAGTGTCTCACTACCCTCACTGCCAAGAATTTCTTCTTCATCTCCGGTCTCAATCTCCCCTCTTCAAGCTTCAGCCCTTGTCATAAGTCCCTCCCCAATTTCCTGGAGCCCTTCCAGGTACTGAACTGCAGCTCTAAGGTGTTATCAGGGCCTTCTCTTCTCCAGGCTGAACAGCCCCAACTCTCCCAGCCTGTCCCCATAGCAGAAGTTCTCCAGCCCTTTGAGCATCTTTGTGGCCTCTTCTGGACCCTCACGATCAGGTTCATGTCCTTCATGGGCTGTGGGCACCAGAGATGGCCCCTGCAGGTTTTTTGGTGTGTTTTTGCTGGAGGGGGTGGGGTTTTGTTGGGGGTTTTCTTGGAGATTTCCCCCACTTTAATTCAATTTAGGCCTAAATCAATCCAATTTTTCCCTTAAGAACTCCAGATTTCAATGCCCTTCAGTACATCTGTTTCTCATTAGTGTCAATTAGTTCTACTGTTTTCACTCTGGAGGCTACATTAAGCAAAGAGCTTTTCACTTCCCAGTAAGGGAGGTAGCCTCCACTGCTTAAAAAGCAGGGCTCCAAGAGGCTGAGGTTCCTTTCAGCCAAGACTGAAGTATGAAACTGAAGCATTCCTACAGCACTGGCAAAGCTTCCAGTGCAAGGCAGCCTGCTGCATTACCCAGAAGGTATTTGCTTTCCACTTGTCATGGAAATGCCACAAGTCAGCGTTTACTGTCAGAGCTCTGGCTGACAGCAGTAGGAAACAACGACAAAAGTAGCCCTACTGGCCCTCATTTCAGATGAGCAGCCTCAGCAGACTGCCAACACGGGAGGGAAGCGCACACCCCCTGAGCAGGAGGGGTTTGGGGTGGGGATGGTTCCTGTTTGTTTTGTGTGGATTCTTTTTCATGGCCTGTGTCCTCGGTTCGAACAGGCTAGCAACAAAGCTCGGCCCCAGCTAAGGAAGCAGTCACAGACCACTAAGCAGGTGAAAGACAAAAGGCTTTTGTCCATGAGCTAGCCCAGAGTCCCACTAATGAGAAATTCATCCCCTCACCACAACAGCCTCCACCCTCTCCCTGCCAGTGTTCCCCACCACACCCCACAGTGCTTCATCTCGCTGAGCCCCAGCCTGTTTTTCCGGAGTAGCTTTTAGGCAGGCTTTCCATTTTTAGCTCTTTCGAGTGGCAGCACAGATCCGTATCAGAAGCCAACAGCCACAGGAGCAAAGCCTGAGGTGTCTGGTCTAGGATGTGCCGTTTCCGTTTCTAATGGAAAGCGGAAAAACCCACAAGGAAGGTTTAAAACATTCACCTCTCAGACACTGCCACCAGCCACAGCCATTGGTAACCACCACACCGCTCTCAAAATGACGCTTTCTGTGCATTCTCCCTTCTGAGACTCCAATCCATCTGATGGCTTTAAGGTTTATGGTATAGCTGCTCAAACCGCAGGTACACAGAGCTCTCTTCCAGCTCCCACAGGGAATACAGCCAATACACATTGCATGGAGCTGAGCAAAGACTAACCTGACTTTAAACTAAACCCCAAAGGTCCCAGCAAACATCAGGATCTGTGTGTCCTGCTGCTTTATAGGCAGAAGACAACAGCTCCTCCCCAAGATATTACAGTCAAAAGATTTTAATCTGCAAAGTCATTCCCACCAGACCTTCAGATGAAGACTCACCTGGGCTCAGAACCCATGGATTTCCCCTCCCCCACCACCAAAGTGCCATGAGAAAAGTCACTGGAAATTAATGGGACTGTGTGGAGGTACAGTGATTACAGGGCTTAGGGTGCAGGGCCAGACTGGGCATCTACAAAGTCAAGGTCCACAGTCCACAACACAGGAAGAGGTGATGGGCAGCTGTGTTAGGTCTAATTCTGATGTGCAGCACTTAAATGATGGACCTTGTGGTAGTAAGGATAGCCAGGGGAAAAAAAACAGACACTTAAGGCTTGGGTTTGTTTTCTGTACCAGGTATGACCCTAGCTTCACCACAGCAGAGCTTTGAAAGGCCTTCTGAGAAGCCACTCATCTGACAGCTCCCTTTCAGTGGCAGTGAGCACCCAGGTTTGCTTCATTTCCAGCCCTGAGTTAAGCTGAGCAGCAGCAGCAGAGCACTGGCAGATCCAGGGGGATGGCTCTTGTTTCCTCCCAGCCTGTGGAACCTGCACGGGCAAACCTTGCTGTACTCATCTTGGTTCACCACTCTGCAGTCACAGACCCTTCTGCAACAGCTGCCTCCTGCTCCAGCACCTAACTCGAGAATAGGGCATTGTGAGGCAGCTTTTGTTCCCCCCTGAAGCTGTCTTCACCACAGCAGTTGTAGCAATTTATCAGCTTTACGCCCAGAGAGCTCAAGGCCACTCCTGCAAGCTCCTCTCACACTTCAGCTGGCCCTCCAGGAGCAGTTTCTACCCCTGCTCCTGAGCACCCTGCTAGGAAGTACCAGATCTGGACAGGCTGAGAGCCAGGAGAAGGCAAAACTCATGGAGTTCAATAAGGACAAGGGCAGGGTCTTGCAGCTGGGGAGGAACAAGAGCAGGCATCAGTATAGGTTGGGGTTGCCATGCTGGAGAGCAGCTCCCTGGAGAGTACTGGTGGGCAGCAAGTGCTCCATGGGGCAGCAATGTGCCCTTGGGGCCAAGAGGGCCAAGGGCAGCTCAGGGACATCAGAAAAAGTGTGGCCAGCAGGGCTAGGGAGGTTCTCCTGCCCCTCTGCTCTGCCTTGCTGAGGCCACAGCTGCAGTGCTGTGTCCAGTTTGGGGCTCCCCAGTTCAGGAGTTCTCCCCTGCTGGGGAGAGTCCAACAGAGAGCTGGGAGGATGCTGAAGGGCCTGGAACAGCTCTGCTGTGGAGAGTGGCTGAGAGCCCTGGGGCTGGTTAGTGTGGAGAGGAGAAGGCTGAGAGGAATCTGAGCAATGTCTGTCAATAGCTGAGGGGTGGGGGTCAAGTGGAGCGGACCAATCTGTTTTCAGTGGTGCACAGCAATAAGACAAGGAGCAATGGATACAGACTGGAACAGAGAAGGTTCCAGCTCAACATGAGGAGAAACTTGTTTGGTGTGAGGGTGCTGGAGCCTGGAGCAGGCTGCCCAGAGAGGCTGTGGAACCTCCTGCTCTGGAGACTTTCCAAGCCCACCTGGATGTGTTCCTGTGTGCTGTGCCCTGTCCTGGATGGTCCTGCTTTGACAGTGGGGTTGTACTGGATGATCTCTGGAGGTCCTTTCCAACTTCTAACACTCTGTGATTCCCTAGTAGCAGCAGTCCTGGGGGTAATACCTCCAAATCAGCATTGTCCACTCAGCTTTTGCTCCTCCTCACTGCTACCCATGGCTTCTACACTAGAGTGCATCACTGTAAGAGCTGCCTGTTCCCAGCAGCAGGCAAAGACAGGCAGAGTTCTTGCTCTGAAATGTTCAAACAGAATGAACATTATCAGCAGAAGGGAGAGAGGGTGGGGGAGGGAGCCCTGCACACGAATGCTGCTGATGGTACAGCATGTCCCCTGGAGGAAGGAGCAGGTCTTCAGGTCTTCTGCTGGCCTTGGAAAACACAGAACTCACTGAAGCCACTGCAAGATATGGCTAAGCGGTAACGAGCAAGGGCTGAAGCCCAGCAAATTTGAGCTAAAATGAGTTCAGTGCCCGCAAGTGAATGGACACCAGAGCAAGTTGCTGCTCCTCAGGGAGTGTCCTTCAACAGCTTTGTGACTGCTTGAACTACAAGAGATCTGTGGTGGAGCTAACAGTGAACCCCACTTCACTGGAACCCCAAACACTCCAGTGCTGCTTCCCTTCAATTAGCCAATTTGACAGCAATAAACCACTTGAGTTTTCCACCTGTGTAAGTACATTCAAAGACCAAACCATCCAGGCCAAACTCTGCCTGACCCAAAGCCATGATACAGGATTTAGCTGATGAACAAATGAAGACCTGTGATCAGTGGTGTCCCTCAGGGCTCTGTACTGGGACCAGTGCTGTTCAACCTCTCTGTCAGTGATATGGACACTGGGATGGGATTGAGGCACCCTCAGCAATCTGTGAGTGACACCAAGCTGTGTGGTGTGAGCTGGAGGGAAGGGATCCAGCCAGATGCACCTGGACAAGCTGCAGAGGGCCCAAGCCGACCTCCAAGGTCAACAAAGCCAACTGCAAGCTCCTGCACCTGAGTCAGGGCAATG
>WAAF01004570.1:0-21289 GCA_013400475.1 Tricholaema leucomelas | reverse complement strand
TAAATTAATAAAACAAAACCAAAAATCAAATATAAACCAATACAATTAAAATAAACCCCAACCAAACCCCAAAACTCTACTGGGAACTGAATCAGCTTCTGTAGAACACTTAAGAAAGGATTCTCTAAACTCTCCACCTAAATGAAACAAAGAAACCCAAGCATTTATTTTCGACTGCCGTTATCATTTCTCTCTCTCTCTCTCTCTCTGTGTGGCTTTTGTTTAATCCTTTTCACCATGAACTAAGCTGTGTAGAAAGAGAACATTTCCTTCCAAAACCAGAAAAAAAAAAAAAAAAAGGAGGAGAAAACAAAACAAAAAAGAAAAAAAAAGAAGAAAAAGGAAATTTACTTCTGGTTGAAATTACAATTTACAATATACAACAACTATAATATGCTACGACCATAAAAGGTTGTGAATATACACTGAAATGCACAGGGTTTTTTTTGCCTTTTGTTTTTTTTTAACTACTTCTCTTTTTGTTGTTGGTTTTTTTTTTTTTTGTTGCCTTTTTTTTTTTTTTAAAACCTTTTTTTCCCAAAAAAAAAAAAAAAAAAAAAAAAAAACAAAAAAACCAAAACAAACCCCAAAACAAAACAAAACAAAACAAAAAAGAACCCAGGGGTTTTGATGTCGATTCAAACTTCTCCACATTTACATTACAGAGGTTTACAAATGTACAATTGTACAGTCAGAAGTATGTTCCACTACTAGGGTACATTATAGATACAGCTCCAGACATCAAAAAACAAGAAAATACTACAAATTATTATTCATTTTTTGTTGTTTTGTGTTTTTTTTTTCATCTATGTAAAGTCTACACCAAGTATACACTAGATATTTATAGAAGCAAGACCAAAGCTGAGTTGGATTTTAACCTCATGCTTAAATGATCAAATTTTAGCTCTTCCTTTCTCCAGCTCAACAAAACAAACCAAGTTAAGAGACCATTCCCCAACCCTACACCCACGCTCCTCTACCCCTGCTCTTTGCTAACTCCCTTTACCCTACCCTCCTGTTTGCTCCCTTTCCCCCTCCCCTTCTCTTTGCTAACTCCCTTTCCCCCTCCCCTCTTTGCTAGCTCCCTTTCCCCCTCCCCTGCTCTTTGCTAACTCCCTTTCCCCCTCCCCTGCTCTGTACTAACTCCCTTTACCCTACCCTTCTTATTGCTAATTCCCTTTCTCCCCACCCTGCTCTTTGCTAACTCCCTTTCCCCTACCCTTCTCTTTGCTAACTCCCTTTCCCCCTCCCCTTCTCTTTGCTAACTCCCTTTCCCCCCACCCTGCTCTTTGCTAACTCCCTTTTCCCCTACCCTCCTCTTTGCTAACTCCCTTTCTCCCCACCCGGCCCTTTGCTAACTCCCTTCCCCCTCTCCTTCTCTTTACTAACTCCCTTTCCCCCCACCCCGCTCTTTGCTAACTCCCTTTCCTCCTCCCCTCTCCCCTAAACCATTCTTACCCTGCTTTAAAAACCCTGCTGAGTCTTCACTTTCTCATCCCTAAAAAACCACAGCTCAAAGCCACTTCTCTCCTCCAGGCTCCTAAAAAGCCACTTTTCTCCTCCAGGCTCCTAAAAGTTAAACACCATCCCCCCCCACCCCCTCCCAAAAAACAAAAGCAATTAAAAAGTTTCCAAACCATTTTGTGTTTTAAACCAAACCTTCAGCAGGTTGACTCTTTTCTGCTTAAAAAAATTCCTTCCTGTGTGGCCTTTGAACTAAAAACTGATCTCAACTTCTCACTGGGGACTAAAAATAAGCAACAAAGAAACCTTAGAGGTCGCAGAGAAGTTGCTGAGTCAAAAGTGGGATTTTGGGTTTGTTTTTTTTTTTCCATCCCCACCCCCCAAACCCTTTCCCCTCCCTCCCTCCCTCCCTCCCCAACTTCTAACCAACCACTCTGAAAGTTTTCCACATTTGGAATATAGATACAACAGTGAACACAAGAAAAGAATGAAACCCAAAGGTGGCCTCTCCATGTACATTGGGTACCTATGTACAGTTTTCTATACACCAATAAAACAGCAGGGCAAGGAGTTAATTAAAAAAAATAATTAGTACATGTTATGCATAATAAAATTAAAGGAATTTACAAAGGCTTCTTTCTTTTTTTTTTTTTTTGTTGTGTGTTTGTTGGTTTTGGGGTTTTTTTTTTTCATTTGTTGTTTCTTTTTTTCTTCCCCTCCTCTTCTTCTTCTTCTTCTTCTTTAAGCAGTTTTAGCAACCAGGAAACCTTTCCTCGCTCTGCCTGGATCTGGAATCGTGATGGGTGGTTGCTGGTTTGTTAGGTGTTGAGGGGCAGTGAAGCTCCTCTTCAAAGGTTGGTGGTGGTGGTGGTGGTGGTTCAGATGATACCGTTAGGGGGCCCACAGATAGGTCCCAGGTCCACTCCATTCTTCATGTAGTATTTCTCCAGCTTGGCCAGGATGTGTTTGCCGTAGGTGTATTTGCGCAGGGTCGCAATGTGAGGCCGGATCTAGGAGGCAAGAGAAGGGTGAGTGAAGAGCAGGAGTCCCAAGAACACAGTCACAGAACCAAAGAGTGAGTTGGGTTGAAAGGGACCTGGAAGATCAGCCAGTTCTGGCAACCCCCTGCCATGGGCAGGGACATCTCCCACCAGCACAGGTTGTTCAAGGACTCATTCAGCCTGGTTCTGAACACCTCAAGGGAGGTTGTGGGGCACAGAATGTGATCTTTGATCACAACCTCTCTGGGCAACCTGTGCCAGGGTCTCACCATCCTCAACCTGTACCAGAGTCTCACCACCCTCCAGGGAGGGTCTCACCAACCTCCAGGGAGGTTGTGGGGCACAGAAGCACCGAATGTGATCTTTGATCACATTCGGTGTTTCTGTGCCCCACAACCTCCCTGGGCAACCTGTGCCAGGGTCTCACCACCCTCAACCTGTGCTAGGGTATTACCATCCTCAACCTGTGTCAGTACAATCACCTCTCTCCCAGCTCAAACCCATTGTCCCTCATCCTGACACTCTCAGCCCTTGACCAAAGTCCATCCCCAGCTCTCCTGGAGCCCCTTCAGGTTAGTACTAAGTGCTAAGGTCTCCCTGGAGTCTTCTCCAGGCTGAACAGCTGCATCTCTCACAGCTTGTCCCCACAGGAGAGGTTCTCATCATCTTTGTGACTTCCTCTAGACCCCCTCCAACAGTTTCATGTCCCTACACTGGGGGCCCCAGAACTGGATGCAGTGCTGCAGGTGGGGGGGTCTCATGAGAGCAGAACAGAGGGGGCAGAGTCACTGCCCTCACCCTGCTGCTCAGCCTGCAGAAGCCTCAGGGACTGTATGGTCCCAGGGTGCTGGCCAGGAGAATGCTGAAGTCCTGAAGAGGCATTTCCTGCACACAGAGCAGTGAGTGGCAGTGGAGCTCCCAAACCTAATTCACTGCTGTTATTTTTAGGAGGAACTTCTGGTCAAGCAGGTGGCATCATCCTGAGCTACATGACTGAAGTCCAACAGGATCTCAGCCCGTGGGTGGGTACCAGGCTTTATCCCAAGAGTGCTCAAGCTTCCCATGGCTGGTCTGACAGTGCCCTCAGCCCAGGGTAAACACAGCAAGGAGGAAGAGGTATCAGAAGGGCCTAGTGGCTGAGAGTAGGCTCTTGAGGAGCAGCTGAGGGAGCTGAGGGTGTTCAGTGTGGAAAGGAGGAGGCTGGGGGGAGAGCTCATTGCTCTCAACAGCTCCCTAAAAGGAGGTTGCAGTGAGGTGGGGGTTGGGCTCCACTCCTTAGTCTCAGGTGCTAGAAAGAGAGGAAATGGCCTGAAATTGTGCCAGGGGAGGGTTAGGTTGCAGAGGAGGAACAATTTCTCTGCTGCAAGAGTGGCCAGGGATTGGCAGAGGCTGCCCAGGGAGGTGGTGGAGTCCCCATGCCTGGAGGTGCTGAAGAAACCTGCAACCATGGCACTTGGGGCCATGTTTGGTGGCCATGGTGGTGTTGGGTTGGTGGCTGGACTGGATGATCTCAGAGGCCTTTTTCAACCCAAACCATTCTGTGATTCTGCTCCATCCAGGCTCCAGGCTCAAATTCCAAACAGCTCAGAGGCTGAAAAGAATTTCAGCAATGTGTTTGAAAGAGCTGCTGGGAGAGTCAAGGGCTGAGCAGTTTAATCCCTGACCCTGATAAGTCAGATATTGATGTTAAGCAGAGTAGAGGCCTGGGGAAGCCAGCCCCACCCACCCACCCACCCCACTCCAGAGTACAAGTCACTCCCAGGGTCAGTGTGACAGCTATAGCTGAAGAAAAAAGCATCTTCAGTGCTCCAGCACCCAGCCAGGAAAGCTGCTCCCCTTGTATGACATCATTGTGCTGCTCAAGTTGTCCTGGACAGCTTCAGAGGAGTGAGACACAAGAGCAATTCCTCCTCCTTACTGCATGAGGAACACTCCACACCACCAGCACTGCAGTCTTTGCCCTGCAAGTGGCAGCTGCAGACAGGCTGAGACAAGGGCCAGAACATGGTGCACGGAAATCTCTGTCCCTGCCTGAGGGACTGACCATAAGGAGTCACAGAACCTCACCACAGCATGATGGGGCTGGAAGTGGCCTCTGGAGATCATCAATCCACCTCCTCCCTCGCTACAGCAGGGCACCCACAGCAAGTTGTCCACAATCACAATGGCTGGGGGGGTTGGAATCTCTCCAGAGGAGACTCTGCAACCTCTCTGGGCTGCCTGGGACAGAGAACCACTGGATGGAGTCCAGGGGAGGCTACTGAGATGCTGAAAGGCTTGGAGCATCTCTGTGAGAAGCAAAGGCTGACAGCCCTGGGACTGAGGACCTGGAGAAAAACAGCCTCAGAGGGGATCTGAGCAATGCCCAGCAAGAGATACAGGGTGGGGAGCAAGAGGCTGGGGCCTGACTCTTGTCAGTGGTGCCCAGAGACAAGACAAGAGGCAATGGGTACAAACTGGAACCCAGGAAGTTCCATCTGAACAGGAGGAGAAACTTATTTGGTGTGAGGGTGATGGAGGCCTGGAGCAGGCTGCCCAGAGAGGTTGTTGAGTCTCTTTCTGTGAAGAGACTCCAATCCCCACTGGCCACTGTGATCCTGGGCAAGCTGCTGTGAGTGCCCTGCTTTAGCAGTGAGACTGGACTGGATGATCTCCAGAGGTCCATTCCCATCCAAGCCTTTCTGAGTCTGTGATCTTTCAAAGCAGGGAAATGAAGGCAATGAAGACATCACCTGTTGAAGAGCTTCCTGCCCTGAGGCAGCAGGCACACAGCCCTGGGGAGCAGGACTGGCAGCACTGCAAATGAATTCCAAAGTGCCTCCATTCTGACAAATGTGAAATGCTGAAGCTGTCTGCAGTCAGATGCTGCAGCTCTGCACTCCACCTGGGAGCCCCTCCTCAGCCCTCAGAACCAGGAACTGTGATGAACAGCTCCAGGCCCAGGTGCTGCAGCACCTCCAGTCAGCATGGTGCCACCAGCCTGTCCTCATCAGGGCTGCCAGAGCAGGGACATGAGGTGGCACAGCAGTGCTGACAGCCCTCAAAGAGGGGCAGCAGGGCCAGGCTGGGGGTGGGCAGGGGCTGGCTCAGCTGCACTGAGCACACAGAGCTGCTCTCCTCAGCGAGCGCCGCTCTCGGCGAGGGCAAGTGTGTCATCATTGCCAGCCCTGCCCAACACCTCCTGGGCACCAGCCCCATGCTGCTGCTGTGCCAGGCTGAGAGGATTTCAGCAGCATTCACTGTAGCACAAGCACAGAACTAGGTTAGTAGGTCAGGAGAGATTGCTGGAAGCAGCCTGCTCGTTCTCAGTCCAAATGGCATCTCATTATTTCACATTTTGGTGTTTCAGCTACTACTGAATTACTGGGATCAGTTCTGGGCCCCTCACTCCAAGAAGGACATTGAGCAGGTCCAGAGAAGGGCAACAAAGCTGGGGAAGGGTCTGGAGAACAGGGCTGGGGAGGAGCAGCTGAGGGAGCTGGGGGTGTTCAGAGAAGAGGAGGCTGAGAGTTTCTGGCTCTCTGCAACTCCCTAAAAGAAGGCTGCAGTGAGGTGGGGGTGAGGCTCTTCTCCTTAGTATCAGGTTATAGGAGGAGAGAAAATGGCCTGAAATTGTGCCAGGGGAGGGTTAGGTTGGAGATGAGGAAAAATTTCCTTGCTTCAAGAGTGGTCAAGGATTGGCAGAGACTGCCCAGGGAGGTGGTGCAGTCCCCATCCCTGGAGGCGCTGAAGAAACCTGTGGGCATGGCACTTGGGGCCACGGTTTAGCGGCCATGGTGGCGTTGGGTTGGATGCTCTTAAGAGACCTTGATGATCTCAGAGACCTTTTCCAACCCAAACCACACTTTGATTCTGTAAGCAAACCCTGAAGGCAAAACACAATGGACCTCAGCTTCTCCCTCCCCTCTCTCCACAACCAGCGCCGCAGCGAGAAGCCTCACCCAAGCTTCCATCCTCACTGAGGGAAGGCAGCTGCTTACCTTGTGCATGACAATCTTCCTCTGGGCTGGCTCTGCCACGTCAATCATCTTCTGTACCACGTAGTTGGCATACTGATCCTTCATCATGGTGTATAAGGCACTGTGGGGGCCGTCGTTCATGGTGCACACCTCGTCGATCAGCATGGCGCGCTCGGTGCGCGACGCGTGGGTCACGCACTTCTCCACCACGTTGCTGCAACACACAAAGGACAACCTCTGAGTACCAACAGCTCTGCTGGTTTTGTTCTTTAAGCTCAAAGAGATCTCTGCTGCTTCTAGCAAAGGGAGAGATTATCTCTGTGAGGAGGACTTGGGGCTGAGAGCCTGGAGAAGAGCAGCTCCAGAGGGGATCTGGACAACCTCTGAGTACCAACAGCTCTGCCGGTTTTGTTCTTCAAGCTCAAGGAGATCTCTGCTGCTTCTAGCAAAGGGAGAGATTATCTCTGTGAGGAGGACTTGGGGCTGAGAGCCTGGAGAAGAGCAGTTCCAGAGGGGATCTGGACAACCTCTGAGTACCAACAGCTCTGCTGGTTTTGTTCTTCAAGCTCAAGGAGATCTCTGCTGCTTCCAGCAAAGGGAGAGATAATCTCTGTGAGGAGGACTTGGGGCTGAGAGCCTGGAGAAGAGCAGCTCCAGAGGGGATCTGAGCAATGTCTGGCAAGAGCTAAAGCATCTGTGGGAGGCAAGAGGTTGAGGCCAGACTCTTGTCAGTGGTGCCCAGGGACAGGACAAGAGGCAAAAGGCAAAAACTGGAAGCCACCTCAACACGAGGAGAAACTTGTTTGGTGTGAGGCTGCTGGAGGCCTGGAGCAGGCTGCCCAGAGAGGTTGTGGAGTTTCCTTGTCTGGAAAGATTCCAAACCCACCTGACCACTGTGATCCTGGGCAAGCTGCTGTGGGTGCCCTGCTTTAGCAGGGTGGGATTGGACTGGATGAGCTCCAGAGATCATCTCCTTTTCAAGCCACACCATTTCAGCTGTGCTGGCACAGAAATTCACCAAAGTGAAGAAGAAGCTCAAAGGAACTTGCACCTGAGCAGGAATTTGGGTAAAGGACCAGTTCAAGTTTAATTTCACCCAAATTTGGGCAAGTCTAAAATGATTCATGTTTGAGATCAGACTCTGTCCTCACAGCAAGCCCAAGAGAGGTTGGTTTCTCAGTACAGGAACAGAGGTGCAAAGTTAGAACAACAGGGAAATGCTTATTCAGGAACAAAAGATCCTCACTTCCCAAATTCCTGACTGTATCAGCTGCCTCCTCTCTGCTCTCCAGAGAGCCAAGTTAAATAGGATACATGAAAGGGGATGGAGACTTCTGCAAGTCTCATCTGCTGCATCCTTGAGTGAATCATCAAATCACCAAGTGGTTTGCCCCAGCTAGTGCTCAGCTCAGGGGACATCCTACACTAATTAGTGCTGCATCTGGGAAGAAGTTTAGGGAAAGAGCAAGGAAGGATCTGAAACAACAACATTCAGAGCAGGCTCCCCTAACTCCTGTTAATGTTACACTTCCCCTGTGTCCAGAAGCATTAAAGCACTGTTTTATTCATCATAAAAAGGGGAGAATGTTGAGCCTTTGAAGAGGTTCAGCACTCATGTTTCAATGGCTTTAAACACCAAAAGGAATTTACACCATGTGGGAAATATTATTTTGTCTTGACATCCTCTCAGGTACCTGGAATTTGCTTCCACCCACGTGGAGCTCAGTAGCATCTGGACTAACAAGCTCAGGCTGCTGCAGCTTCCCTAGGAGGAAATCATCATGCATGTGTCTCAAAAAGAACTGCACAAGACTTTACGTATATAAAGCTCAGATGAGAAGTGGGAGGATAAAGAATCACTGCTGAACTGATTTCCCAGATTCCCTTGTGGCTTGACAGAGCTTCCCAGGGGCAGGGAAATGATTCTTGTGGCATGTGATTATCCAAGGCAGGGTGACCAGGTGAAGAAACAGCGAGAGAAAAGGATAATACCACACAGAGAAACTCTTGGTCAAGCCCAGGAATGTGGACTGGAGCTACTCTTCCACGTCTTTGAAGAGTAGCTACATCTTCCACACATCCTCTCATCTTAGGAGAACATGAAATGGCCTCAGGTTGCACCAGGAGAGGTTTAGGTTGGATATTAAGGAAGCTTCTTCACTGAAAGGGTTCTCCAAAGACTGGCACAGGCTGCCCAGGGAGGTGGTTGGATCCCCATCCCTGGAGGTGCTTAAGAGACAGAGATCTGGTGCTGAGTGCCATGGTTTAGCCCCAGACTTGGCAGAGTCAGAGGACGGTTGGACTGGATGATCTCAGAGCTATTTTCCAACCCAAACCATTCTATGATTTTCCAGGTCTATCTGCTACTCCAAGGGCAAAGGGATGCCCTTAGTAGAGGCAGCTCTTAAATCAAAGAGAGCAAGGTGTTCTCTGCAAGAACAGCAACAAAGCTGCTGAAGGGTCTGGAGAGGAACAGCTGAGGGAGCTGGGGGTGCTTAGTCTGGAGGAGGCTGAAAGGAGACCTCATTGCTCTCTACAGCTCTCTGAAAGGAGGCTGAAGCCAGGCTGGGGTTGGCCTCTTCTTCCCAGTAACACTGATAAGACAAGAGAAAATGGCCTCAAATTGCAGCACAGGAGGTTTAGGTTGGAGATCAGAAGAAACTTCTTCTCTGAAAGGGTTCTCAAAGACTGGCACAGACTTCCCAGGGAGGTAGTTGGATTCCCCACCCTGGAGGTGTTTCAAAGAGGCAGAGATGTGGTGCTGAGGCCCATGGGTTAGCCTCAGCCTTGGCAGAGTTAGAGAATGGTTGGACTCAATCATCTTAAAGGTCCTTTCCAACCAAAGCAGTTCTTAGCTGCTATGCTCTTCACCACAAGTGACACTTACCTGGCCAGCCACTCACCCCAGCTCAGCAGCAGCTTACAAACAGCTTTGTGTTGGTAGGCACAAAGTTATTTTCAGCTCCCTGCTCTCCACCACAACTCTTCTGAAGCTCTACCATGTGTCCACACTTCCAGGGGGTGTGGACAGTTGAAGGAACAAACCCATACCTAGCAAATTTATGTTGACTCAAGACCAGCACATTGCCTCTGATCTCTGCTACAATCTTGCTCTTGTCCTCAGGCCGTCCATGCTCCAGTACATGCTGGATGACGTAGTTCCCATACTGGTCCTGTGTGGGGAACAGCACAAGTGTGAAACCAAACCTGAGCAGAAAACACTCACATCAAACCAGTCCCCACTGTGCATTGAGACTCGAAAAACCTGAGCTAGGCACTCACTGAAACACCTGTAAAACAAATCATGGATAAGAAGAGGCCTTATGGAGCTTTACCAGGAGGGAAAATGCTGCATCTGAGTCTCAGCACTCAAGAGAATGTCCCTGACCATGACATGTCATGGGTCACACCTTGAGCAACCCAGTCTAGTTCAAAGGTGCAGGCTGGAGAAGATGATCTGCAAGGTCCCTTCCAACCTAAGCCATTCTGTGATTCTCTGTTGCCAATGCTCTGTGTAGTTCAAGTTTCTTTGCTTCCTCCAGCTTCAAACACACCAAACCCCAAGTCCTGGAGGACTGTGCCATGGTTCTGGCTAGAGGAAACTGTCCTCATGCATGGTCATGCTCTGAACAGGAGTACATTCAGATCCCAGACCACAAACCCAGAGGCATGACCTGGTATCTTCCCTCCATGTCCACCCTCTTCCTACTTTCCACATGCTAAGGACATGAGCATACAAGACAGGGTTCATTTACTGTTGTAGCCCCAGCAAAGCAAGTCCTCAGAGCACTGTGAGGAGAAGGAAAGGCAGCCAGGAAAGGTCTTTTCCAACCAAAATCATTCTGTGATTTCAAGTACCCAAATCACTTGGCAGTTTCTTCTCCAAGCACTGACCAGCTCTTCACACCACCTGTAGATCCCTCTGGCACTGGTAGGTCTGGAGTAAAGCATGAGGACACCTCCAACTCCAGATCCTTCCCAGAAATTAAAGTGACTACAGCTTGGCACCCTCTAGGTGCACACAGCCAGAACAACTGAGACACTGGCACAGGTTGAGGGTAGTGAGACAATGACACAGGTTGCCCAGGGATGTTGTGGAGCACAGAAGCAAGCACAGAATGTGATCAAAGATCACATTCTGTGCTTCTGTGCTCCACAACCTCCCTGGAGGTGTTCAGGACCAGGCTGCATGAGGCCTTAAGCAACCTGTGCTGGTAAGAAGTGGCCCATGGCAGAGGAGTTGGAACTGAATGATCTTTAAGGTCCCTTCCAACCCAACCCATTCTGTGATTCCCTGATTTTATGCTCAGTGGTGATGCTTTCCTTGACTGCCATGCTCCTTCCCATCCCTCCTCAGGAGCAGCATCCCTGTGCTCAGCAGACTCCAGCAGCCATCCCCAACAGGCTGTCAGCCGCTATCCTACTGCGCAGCAGCAAGCAAGAAGCATCTCACAGCATCAACTCTGCTCTTTTCTAGACTGACCTGCACGAGCTGCTCAGTGTGTTGGTGAAGCTCCTCCAAGATGGGCAGGGTCTGCTCAGGCAGGCAGTGCTCCAGGATCCTCTGGATGACACGGCAGCCGTAGGGATGTGTGGACAAGGCAAAGACCTGCACTCGGCAAAGACAGGCAAGCACAGGCAGCAACACCTCTGTTAGTCTTTGAGAACCCCAGAACCCCCCTTGGAATTAAATGAACACATGGTGGCTTTGCCCAGGGATGGCAGTTAATGAGAGCTTGGAGCCTGGCAGCTCCAGACAGCAATAAGTGGAACTAGGAACATCTGCTCCTTGCTGCCGCAGGACTGGGGGGTGACAGCAGGCAAAGCGCAGCCCCCAACCTGTGCTGTAGCTTCCCCACTCCTGGAGCAGGGAAACAAATGAGCCAACAATGTGCCCTCAGAGCCAAGAAGGTCAATGGTCTGCTAGGGGGCATGAAGAAGAGTTCTCCCCACCTTTTACTCTGCCCTTGTGAGGCCACATCTGGAGCACTGGGCTGCCCAGTTCAAAAGAGAAAGGGAACTGCAGGAGAGAGTCCAGCAGAGGCTGCAAATATGCTGAGGGGTCTGAGAAGCAAAGGCTGAGAGCTCTGGGGCTGGTAAGCCTGAGAAGAGCAGCTCCAAAAGGGATCTGAGCAATACTCTGAAAGAGATAAAGGGCCTGAGGGGGTGCAAGAGGCTGGGGCCAGACTCCTATTAGCAGTGCCCAGTGCCAGGACAAAGGGCAATGGGCACAAACTGGCAGCCAGGAGGTTCCACTTGAACAGGAGGAGAAACTTGTTTGGTGTGAGGCTGCTGGAGGCCTGGAGCAGGCTGCCCAGAGAGGTTGTGGAGAATCCTCTGGAGAGTTTTCAACCTCCCCTGCCCATTGTGATCCTGAGCAATCTGCTGTGGGTGCCCTGCTTTAGCAGGGGGGTTGGACTGGATGATCTCCAGAGGTCTCTTCCAACCTCCACCATGCTGGGATCAGGAAATCTTTCCCATTTGCACCTGCAATATACAGGTGTGCAGGGCAAAGCCTTGAGCAACCTGCTCTAGTGGGAGGTGTCCCTGCCTATGGCAGGGGGTTGGAGCTGGATGATCCTTGAGGTCCCTTCCAACCTAAACCATTCTATGATTCTATGATTAATAAAAAGAACACTGAGAGAAGCAGACATCATCAGAAGCTGTTTCAGAAGAAGAAACCCTGCCTGCTGCTTGCCACCTACATGGGTTAAGCCACACAAGAAATGGCAAGACCCAGTCAAGTTAAAAAAATGCTCAGCAAAGGATTTTCTTCATCTGTTTGGATTGGTTTAAAAGGCTTAAAGTGCTCTTAGGAGAAGGGACAACAAAGAACCTCCACTCTCATTTCTGAGGGATTACCAAATGGGCCAGTAAGAAGATGGCACATTTTGTTTTTGCTGCTCAGTTTTCTGTCCAGAGCACAAAATCCTCTTTGGTTGCTTTCAATTAAAATAAATAAACCAAGAACAAATCCAAGCCCAAAGTTAACTTCACAGGCTACAGATTTTTAATAACCAGTGAGCAAACTGTGCAGGGAAACAAGACCTGAAGTGCAATTAACTGCAGAAAAACAGTCTCAAGGTGCTAAGTTTAATCTTCCACATGAAAGTTCAGATGGAACTGGGATGGCTGCTCAGAAAGTGTTAGTGTCATCAGCTGAGCTCCCAGAGGTATTTCTGCCTGGCCCAGCACCCCAGATTGGAAGGTCCAAAGCTAAACTTCAAGCACTAAATCTGCTGAGCAGGTTTCCAGTTAGATCCTGCTTGTCTGGACACAGCCAAGCAAGTCTCTGCTTTCAGAGCTGTTCTAGGAGCAGGCAAACTACTAAAGGCTGGTTCTTGCTGGAGCAGCTGCAGGCTACCCTCATCCCCTGTGGCAAAAACCGGCAGTACTTCAAAGTCCTTCTCCAGAGCCAATTAAGCTGAAGCTGGGAACAGCCAAACCAGTGCCTCTGGAATGGAAGAGAAGCTGACTGTAGGCAGAATGCAGCCAGTTCAGATCCAGGCCATTCACAAGAGGACATCAAGAGAACACTGGAGAATGAAGCACAACTAACTGCACTTTGCTAGCCCAAACTCATGTTCTGCCCTGGTCTGAGGCCCCTGGCAAACAATGCTCCTCTGCTCTATGACACCCTCATAGACAGGGAGCACAACAAGAGTTGACTGTGCCCATTACAGAACTTTGCTCACCACCTTTACTGTGAAGGTAGTGTCCTTTGAAGGGCAAGGAACTGTTTGAGAGGTTAGAACAATGGGCTACAAAGATGCTGGGGGACTGGAACAGTTCTGTGATAGGGAAAGGCTGAAGGACTTGGGGCTGGTTTGCCTGGAAAAGAGAAGACTGAGGGAGGATCTCAGGAGCAGTGTGGGCAGCAGGACAAAGGAGGTTCTTCTGCCCCTGTGCTCAGCACTGCTCAGGACACCCCTTGAGTGCTGTGTCCAGTTCTGGGCTCCTCAGTTCAAGAGAGTGTTGAGGTGCTTGAAGGTGTTGAGAGAAGGGCAGCAAGGCTGAGGAGGGGCCTGGAGCACAGCCCTGTGAGGAGAGGCTGAGGGAGCTGGGGGTGTGCAGCCTGCAGCAGAGGAGGCTCAGGGCAGAGCTCATTGCTGTCTGCAGCTGCCTGAAGGGAGGCTGTAGCCAGCTGGGGTTGGGCTCTGCTGCCAGNCAGGGCTGGGTGCTAGGTTGGGCTGGCTGAGCTTGGAGCTCTCTTCCAACCTGGTTAATTCTATGATTCTATGAATACTGATCAGTACCTCAAAGGTGTTTGTCAGGAGGGTGGGGACAGGCTTTTTTTGGTGGTGCCCAGTGACAGGACAAGAGGTAACAGGCACAAACCTGAACATCAGAAGTTCCATCTAAACATGAGGAGAAACTTCTTTAATTTAAGGCTGGTGGAGCACTGGAGCAGGCTGCCCAGGGATGTGGTGCAGTCTCCATTACTGAAGGCTTTCAAAACCTGCCTGGATGTGTTCTTGTGTGCCCTTCTCTAGGTGACCCTGCTTTGGCAGGGGGAGTTGGACTGGATGATCTCCAGAGGTCCTTTCCAACCCTTCCCATTCTCTGATTCTGTGATCAGTGAGAGACTTGGTTTTGTCTCCATCAGTCAAAAAAACCTTCTTGATGTTTTAGGAAAACATCAACCATGTTTTACTGTGCTGCACATGCACAGAAGTAACTGAGACAGGACCCAGGAGTGGCTGGAGAGCTGCCTGGTGGAAAAGGACCTGGGTGTGCTGGTGGCCAGCGGCTGAACACGAGCCAGC
Source organism: Tricholaema leucomelas (assembly GCA_013400475.1). Taxonomy (NCBI): domain Eukaryota; kingdom Metazoa; phylum Chordata; class Aves; order Piciformes; family Lybiidae; genus Tricholaema lacrymosa; species Tricholaema leucomelas. The sequence continues at coordinate 7,099 of WAAF01004570.1, read as the reverse complement.
AGTGTGCCCAGGTGGCCAAGAAGGCCAACAGCATCCTGGCCTGGATCAGAAATGGTGTGAGCAGCGGGAGTAGGGAGGTGATCATGCCCCTGTACTCACATCTCGAGTACTGTGCCCAGTTTGGGTCACCACAGCACAGGAGGGACATTGAGGTGCTGGAGTGAGTGCAGAGAAGGTGATGAGGCTGGGGAGAGGTCTGGAGAACATGACCTGTAATGAGTGGCTGAGGGAGTTGGGAGTGTTTAGTCTGCAGAAGAGGAGGCTGAGAGGGAACCTTTTGCCCTCTACAACTACCTAAAAGGAGGTTGTAGTGAGGCTGGAGCTGGTCTCTTCTCCTGAATTACTAATGATAGGACAAGAGGAAATGGCCTCAAGCTGTGTCAGGGGAGGTTTAGGTTGGATACTGGGAGGAAGCTCTTTCCTGAGCAGGTGGTCAAGCACTGGTACAGGCTGCCCAGGGAGGTGGTGGAGTCACCATCCCTGGAGGTGTTTTAAGAGGAGAGTGGATGTGGCACTTGAGGCTACGGTCTAGTGATGAAGGATGCTGGGATGAAGATTGGACTGGATGATCCTGGTGGTCCTTTCCAACCACAGAGATTCATAGTGATTAGATGTGCTGAGAGATTTGGTTTAGTCAAGGGCTTGTCAGTGTGAAACTAATGATTGGACTCAAAGGTCTTTTCCAATCTAAGAAATTCTGTGAAGGAGCTTCCAGGGTCCCTAATGCTGCTATGGAAACCTTTCAGCTGCTGCCTGCTGACGTTCAGAGGCCAGAAAAGCTAAACAAGTCAGAGCCACTCTCACTCTCCTCAAAGCAACTTTAAAGAAGACACTGAGTCAGGATGTGGCTGCAGGACTCACCTGTCCCTTAAAGGCATCGATGATGAACTGCAGGGACTGAGGCTGCACACACTCGATGCACTTCTGCACCACATGGTTCCCGTTCTGGTCTTTCACGCACTTGAGGACGTGGCCGTCCAGCTCCCGAACCATCTCGTTCTATTAGGAGAGGAAGACAAACAGAAAGCACCACCAGGATTCATGGCTCACAAATACAAAGTTCTCCCTGCTACATGAAAGGTAGGAAGGAGGCACCATTCCCAACTGGAAGCTTTTCAGTGGGGCCAAAGTGCTGAGGTGAAGTTTGCTGTGCTATGGAAACCAGCAAGGAAGATAACCCCACAGAAGGAAGATGAAGGCCTCCCTTCATTAGACATGAGTCTACTCCAGGAAGCTAAGGACCCCAGAGCTGCCTTCCAATACCTGAAGGGATCCTACAGGAAAGCTGCAGAGAGACTCTTCCTAAGGGTGTCTAGAGACAGGCCAAGGGGGAATGGTTTGAAGCTGAGGGAGAGCAGAGTTAGACTGGAGCTGAGGAGGAGATTCTCCAGTATAAGGGTGGTGAGACTCTGGAACAAGGAGGAAGTTGTGGCTGTCTCCTCCCTGGGGCTGTTCAAGGCCAGGCTGGATGAGGCCTTGAGCAGCCAAGTCTAGTTAAGGGGTGTTGGAGTAGATGATCTCTGAGGTCACTTCCAACCTGAGCCATTCTAGGATCCTATGATCCAAAGCTAAGACATTTTACTGCACCTTCCTGTGCGTCTCCCACTTCCTCCTCTGCTCCCCCTCCAGGAACCCAAATTGCCCAACCTTCAGCAGCTTTTCAGGTATCAGCTTCAGGAAATGGGGTCAGCACTGGCATAATGGTTGGCCTTGATTATCTTAAAGGTCTTCTCCAAGTGAAATGATTCTGGAATTCTGTGTTGTACAGACACAAGGTGGCAGAACTAAGGAACTGGAGCAGACAGGAGCACAGACTGCTCAAAAATGCCATGCTGGAAAAAGACACTCAGTAAATCCTTAGACAGCAGTGCTGGAGCTTGCCACCATCCTGCTGACACACTGAGGCAACACTGAGCTCAGGCTCATCCTAAAGGGAAGGAGTCTCCCTCAAACCTCTGGCAGCAAGACCTACACTAAGATTCCTGCACCACGATTCCCCATCCCTTTCCTCCCCTGCTGTATTTTCCATCTCAACTCACTGCTTGTAAAATCCCAGAGGAACCTCTTTATTAATGAGCTTGGAGCAGGACTCTGGTTATCAGCCACACCTCTCCAGTGCCAGGCCTGGCTTGACAGGAACCAGGAGCTCCTCAGTTGTCCCACTGCAGCAGAGCAGAGTGCTGACCCAAGTATCAAAGCAGTGAGATCTCAGGGAATATGAAAGCCTGAACACTGGCTTCCTTTAAGGAAAGACAGACATGGACCTGCTGGGAAGGTGCAGAGGAGGCCATAAAGATATCAGAGGCCTGAAGTACCTCTGCTGTGGGACTGGCTGAGAGCTGAGTCTGTTCAGCCTGGAGAAAAGCAGGCTCCAGGGAGAGCTTAGAGCTGTATTTCACTACCTGAAGGGACCTGTAGCAAGGCTTGGGAGAGCTTGTAGAGGACCTTTGAGAGTCACTCCCAACCCAATTCAATGCAATTTGTGTGGTGGGATGAGGGCAGTGGTTTGAAACTGGAGCAGTGGAGAATCAGGTTGGACATCAGGAGGAAGTTTTGCACAGTAAGAGTGGTGAAACACTGCAATAGGTTGTCCAGAGAGGTGGTGGAGGCTCCACCCTTAGAGACATTAAAGGTCAAACTTAATGGGGGCCTGGGCAGCTTGATTTAGTTGGAGATGTCCCTGCTGTCTGCAGGGAAGCTGGACAAGATGACCTTGGAGGGTCCCTTCCAACCTGCTGCAATCTGTGCATCTGTCTTCTAATCCCCCACCATTCTCCACTTCCCTTATGTGCACAACCTGATCTCAGGGGCTGAACAGAGACCCAACCCCATTCCCACTCCAGTGGAACAAGGAGATAACAAGAAGACCCCTCCCCAACAGTGTCACATACTCATCATGCAGATGACACGGACCAAGCATGCCACAAACCAAACCAAAAGCACACCAGCCACAAGAGGAACAGGTCAGGTCACCAAACACCAAGGAACATTCAACATCAAGAAGAAAGTTAAAATTGAAACTTACAATTACCTGCTGGTCTGGGGGGATAAACTCCAGGGCCTTCTGGATCACCCTGCAGCCATACATCTGCAGAGCCAGGGACAGAACATGCCCACGGATGCGTTCTGCCAAGGCCAGCTTCTGTTCCAGGCTGCCAAACTGGGGAGATTAAAAACCAGTCACTACAAGCAGGAAGCTCTGAGGTGGCCCAGTGGCACAGTAGCCCTCCTCAGTGTTACACCAGGAACAGAAATGCCCACCTCAGCTCAGGGCGTGGGCACAGCTGCAGCCAGCTGTCTGCTCTGTGTGTCACACAGCCTGCCACTCATCAGATGCTCCAGAGTGCTAAGGTGCTGGAGCCACCAGGGTGACATGTGGCAGTTCACCAACCCCTGATACAGCTGAGAGCAAACCACCAGACAGAAGCACCACCAAGGCTTGGTGCAAGGAGCAACAGATCACTGTCAAGAGGGAGAAATGGGTGTTGCCCTGATTCTCTGGCCTGGTGAGGCTGTGTTGGGAGTACTGTGTCCAGTTTTGGGTCCCTCAGTTCAAGAAGGGCTTCAGGGAAATGCTTTGAAAGAGTCCAGTGCAGAGCCACAATGATGAAGGGAATGGAACATCTCTCTTAGGAGGAGAGGCTGAGGGAGCTGGGGCTCTGCTGCCTGAAGAGAAGCCTGAGAGGTGACCTCATGAATGTCTATAAACACGTAAAGGTGAGTGCCAGGAGGCTGGAGCCAGGCTCTGCTGGGTGGTGCCCAGTGCCAGTACATGGGGCAATGGTGGAAGCTGAGGCAGAGGCAGTTTCATTTAAACACAAGGAGGAATCTTTTTCCCCTCTGAGGGTGACAGAGCCCTGGAACAGCCTGACCAGGGGGGTTGTGGAGTCTCTCTCTCTGGAGATATTCCACACTCACCTGGATGTGTTCCTGTGTGATCTGCTCTGAACGATCCTGATCTGGCAGGGGGGTTAGACTGGATGAGCTTTGGATGTCAATTCCAGCCCCTGACACTCTGTGATTCTGTGTCTGCCCAACCTCCTGGGAGTTCAACCCAGCAGTTCCTTCCAGTGGCTGCTGCTGACCTTTGGATGTCAATTCCAGCCCCTGACACTCTGTGATTATGTGTCTGCCCAACCTCCTGGGAGTTCAACCCAGCAGTTCCTTCCAGTGGCTGCTGCTGACTGCAGAAGTATCTCTTGGTGCTAAATCCATGAGGCCTGAGAGCTCAGCACAGCAGCCTTCAGCAGTCTCCTTGGGGTGCTGCTATTTATTCCTACACCTTTTTGCACCTCCCAGCCAAGTGTTACTTTTCAGATGAATCTTTAGGACTCTCACACCTCAGTCACCTCAAAAGGAATAAGGCAGCAGCCCGTGGGGAGGAGATGACATCAGTGTGGAGAGGTATCTCCTCATTTTAACCCAGTAGCAAGGTTTCTAACAAGCTGGTCCAACACCCTAGAGGACAGCAGGAACCTGAGTAAGGCCTGGAGGTGAATACAGACTTACTTCAAAGAACTTCTGGATGACATAATTCCCAAAGACATCGACCATCAACTGGTAAGCTGCCTGCAGGATCTCGTTGAAGACAAGCTGGCGCTCTGCTGGGGTGGCCCGCTCCAGTTTCAGCTGAATGAACCTGGAAAGCACAGCTGCTGTCATGCCACTGCCACAAACACCCTCACCACAGCTGCTAACACAACCCCCTGCCAAAGCCTCACATGCTGAGCCCTCACAAACCCAACCTTTCAAACACAGTTGGCCCTACCCAGCCAATCTGAACCCCCTTAGGGTGGTCGTTGTTGGTAGCCCAGAAATCTTCTCACTCCAAGCTAAGCAGATTTCAGTAGAGTGAGAGGTCACATCCAGGCAGCTCTTGAAGTTGAGTTTAGTTATGCCAGTGGGGCCAGCAAACAGCTTACAGAGCAAGCAAGCAGCTTGCTTGGGGTCATTCAGCCTCAAGAAGGCTGCAGGGAGACCTTACAGCAGCACTGCAGTATCTGAAGGGGGCTACAGGAGAGCTGGGGGGGAACATCTGACAAGGGCTTGGAGTGAAAGGATGAGGGGCAATGGTTTGAAACCAGAGCAGGGTAGATTTAGGCTGGACATTAGGAGGAAGATCCTTAAAGTGAGGGCGGTGCAGCACTGGAACAGGTTGGCCAGAGAGGTGGTGGAGGCCCCATACCTGGAGACATTCAAGGTCAGGCTTGATGGGGCTCTGAGCAACCTGATCTAGTTGGGGATGGATGCCCTGCTTGCTGCAGGGCGATGGATTAGATGACCTTTAGAAGCCCCTTCCAACTCAGGGCATTCTGCCACCAGCATCTGCACCCAAACAGTCTGTGAAGGAGCAGTGTGACTCCACTTGATTGTTCACACCTCCTTCTCCTTCACCTCAGCATGAGGAGAAACTTCTTTGGTGTGAGGGTGCTGGAGGCCCAGAGCAGGCTGCCCAGAGAGGTTGTGGAGTCTCTTTCTGTGGAGAGATTCCAAACCTACCTGGGCACACTGCAATCCTGGACAAGCTGTTGTGGGTGTCCCTGGTTTATCAGGGGAGTTGGACTGGATGATCTCCAGTTCCTACCACTCTATGGTTCCACCTGTTCTGCTTTCTGAGGCTTTGAGCAACCTGGAGGTGCTCAAAGAGCTAGATTCTTTTTGAATTTTGGTTTAGGTTGGAAGGGACCTCAAAGATCATCTAGTTCAAATCCCCCCCTAGAATCACAGAATAGAATCATAGAATCAAGCAGGTTGGAAGAGTGCTCCAAGCTCAGCCAGCCCAACCTAGCCCCCAGCCCTGGCCAAGCAACCAGACCATGGCACTAAGTGCCCCAGCCAGGCTTGGCTTCAACACCTCCAGCCACAGAGACTCCACCACCTCCCTGGGCAGCCCATTCCAATGCCAATCACTCTCTCTGCCAGGAACTTCCTCCTAACATCCAAAGTGGTGTTGGGTTGAAGGTTGGACTCAGGGATCTTGAAAGTCTCTTCCAGTTGAAACAGTTGTGTGATTTTTGTGATCCCATGACCCAGATTTGCCTTAAATGAGCTGTAATTAGGTGACTGGCATCTAATTTGGGGTGGAAAAGCTCTTTGTGTGCCCTGTGCCAGCACCACTGGCTGCTCTAGGAGGGCAGGGGAAGCAGCACAGAGGCTTAGCTGCTCACTTAGAGCTTTCCTGGCAGCAAAATAAGAAATAAATAAGACTGTTTCTTTTTTTTAAATGCCTTTTTGGGGTTTTTTTTGAGCACAACTTGAGACTGTGTCCCCTTGTTCTGCTGCTGGTTGCCTGGGAGAAAAGCCCAACCCCACCTGGCTACAGCCTCCCTTCAGGCAGTTGTAGACAAGGACACTTCTCACTCAAGGCTTCATCTAACCCAGCCCTGAATGCCTCCAGGGAGGGAGCTGCCACAACCTCCCTGGGCAACCTGTTCCACCTCAAGATGGACGTGTCTCTGCACAAGGCAGGGCACACTGAAACCAGACAGAATCATAGAATCAACCAGGTTGGAAGAGACCTCCAAGATCATCCAGTCCAACCTAGCACCCAGGCCTAGCCAATCAACCAGACCATGGCACTAAGTGCCTCAAAAGAGATGATCTTTAAAGATGATCTTCAAAGGTCCCATCCAAACCAAACTGCTTGTGCTGGTCTGAGGCTAACTGGAATATTTTAATGTGAGAAATTAGACTACTGGCTGTGAAAAGCAAACAAAGGTGATGTCTACTGCACTCATAGGCTTGCTGAGATGTATAAAAGCAAGGACACAAACACAGATAAGAGAGTCTCTATCTGCTGGAGTTGGTGTCTGTTTTCTCCCTGGGCTTCTGCTCTGCCTGGATCTGTGTAACCCAACTAATCCTTCTGCTTCTAACCCCCCTTGCTGATCATTCCATCTCACTTTGCACATAAGGCAGACTCTGGGATAAGAGAGGGGGGTGGGAAGAAGGTGGTTGGGAGCCCCTCCTGGGCACTCTGACTTCTGGGAAGGGTTTTGTGTTTCTCTATTACTTTTAACTTGTGTGTTTCTGTATAGAGCTGTACATAATTGTAATATATTGTACCTATCAGAGTCCAAGGGGATGGTGTTCAATGGCT